>CM053562.1:4935571-5054372 GCA_028646485.1 Cryptoprocta ferox
TTTTTTTGTTTATTTATTATTGAGATAGAAACAGAGCACGGGAGGGAGGGGCAGAGAGAGGGAGACACAGAATGCGAAGCAGACTCCAGGCTCCGAGCTGTCAGCACAGAGCCCGATGCGGGGCTTGAACCCACGAACCGTGAGATCATGACCTGAGCCGAAGTCGGACGCTTAACTGACTGAGCCACCCAGGCGCCCCGTGATCGCACGTTTTAAAACGGCTCTTAACTCCCCGTGCTGTTGCAGAGGGAGTCGGAGGACTGAGCACACGGTGCATGGACCGCGCCCTGAATCCCTCCCGGGCGGATCACCCCGGAAGCACAGGGGAAGGCAGCTCCCTTCCTGCACCGCGGCCGCTGCTGGGGTCAGGTGAGGTGCAGGCCACGAGGACGGTCCCCCGTCCACCTGCGCGGCTCCAATCCATCTGCTTTCACGTGCAGAATTCCACTGGAGCCAAAAGGTTTGTAGATTTCAGATGCGCTGGAAGTGGCCTAGACTTTGCACATACGGCTGGATTTCAATGTAAGCTACTTCTGTCACTTGTCAGATCTGAGGCTCTGAGGATGTCACCTAAAGCACCTCGGTGACGTGACCCCCTGATCGTGACCAGGCTTAAGGAAAGCGGCTCAGTGGACTGAATCCCCTTCTGCCTGCACCCCTCGCCTCCACCACATAAGCCAGTCTCTTCACGATCAGTGCCCCTGTGTCTCCCTCTCTCTGCCCCTCCCTCCTGTGCTCTGTTTCTATCTCAATAATAAATAAACCAAAAAAAAGCCCCTCCATCGTCCTTCGGGCTCTCACGCAGCACGCCCACCCTGAACCGTGCGCTCCAGCGTCCACGCCGGCCCGGCGGTCCGGCCTTCCAGAACGTCAGCAAACACTTGTAATAAACCAATCAAGCCGCCTGTGTGAGTGGGAACTGATGTCTTCATTAACCCTCCCGGGAAATATGCTTTTCTGCGCCCAGAGGCAGAAACCCTTACCCCAGAGGCACGACTCCCTTACTTAGAATCGCAAGCACCACAATGCAGGCTGAGGGCCTTTATTTCAGACTCCTGGCACACCACGCTCCGTAACTGCAGCATGAGTCCTGCCTCTGAGGACTTGCCTCTGCTCTCCGAAGAGGGTACGCTCGTTGAAGAAAAGTGAGTCGGTGACTTTCTTTCGCATTCATGTGACATGCAGGTTTAAAGTGTGCCGAGTGTATCCCCAGAGGTTGGGGGGTGGCGGTATCTAAGGCAGTGCGCTGATTTTGTAACAGATTGCCGGGGTAACCTCTGTGGCTTTCCATTCCAGGATTAGATATATGACGAACCGTCGGGAGGAATGACTGTCTCTTACACAACGCTAGACATTTCTGTGGCAAGACTTTGCACCTTATTTTTAACACTGTGTTGTTTGACCTCCATCACTATTTGCCTATTCATTTATATATGCTCCGACTCATTTTAAAGAGGTTTGAGGTGACAAGCCTTAGAAATAAAAACCAGATGTGATATTCTGCAGCCGCTGATAGGAATACATCCACTTTATCCCCCAGCAGGCTGGAAGGGAACGCGGGCCAATTTCCCTTCGTAACATTGGCAATTGTCTCCTGGCAAACAGGCGAGCTTTTCCTGTAAAACACCCCAGTGAGCAAAAAAATGGAATAATTTTAACTAAGAGGCTTTTCCCCCAAGCTAATGCTGACATTGTATTTGCTCAAAAATGTAGTCACTGGCATTTGCTTGGTGTCGTGTACAAGCCGTTCTGTTCCAGTGAGGGGCTGAGCTCTAGACCGGAGCAGGGTGGAGGGTGGAGAGCCTGCCCGAAGTGGACAGAACGGTCCCTCGGATAACCTTTCTCCCCCCAACACTTTTCAATGACAGTAAGAGGATTGGGGGGGCAGGAAAAAGGGGACTAAAGGGGAATTAATCAACTCCTTGGAACCACTGGGCTTTTAGTCACTTAGTATCATATTATTCTGCTTGAGTCCTCCATGGGCCCCTCTCTCCTAGAGAGCGTCCTCTCCCGTGCCCGGCCTGTGAGGCCCTGCCAGGTCGCCCTCCCGTACTGAACAACTGTGGTGACAGCACGTTATCTCACATTCTGCCCGTCTGCACACGCTCCCCGCTCTGGCGGGTGCCCGTCTTCACGGCGGCGGCCTGGACAGCTCCTACTGTACCTCCCACACACAACTCAGCGGTCACCTCCTCTCTGGAATCTTCTTTGACCTCCCAGAGCTGACTACTGTGCCTTTGATGCCCCTCAAATATATATTTACCACGATAGGTATTCATTTACATGTGGGAGTTGTGTGTGCAGGGCTGTATCCTCTTAACGGATCCTCCAATCTTTTCCCCGGCCAAGGGTGGACCCCAGGGTGGGTTGAGACTGGCAAGGTAACAGGCACAGAGTCAGTCTGCAGTGAGGCCTTGTCCCGTTGAGACCCAACTGTAGCAGGGTCATCCAGGGCCCTAATTCTACCACATGGGACAAGAGAGAACGAGCCTACTTCTCTGACTGGAACAGTTCTCTGAGCCCAAGGAGGACCCCCTCTTAACTCCCAGATTTGACTGCTTTCCCAACAGTGCCAATCCTTCCTGTAGACAGGGTTTCAAATCCCACTGGGATCCTGGCTCCATGCCTCAAAACCTATTCCGGTTTCTCCAGCTCTTTCTTAACATGTCCTACCCTAAAGTGAACAGAAAACTACAGATACGATCAGACTAAGAGCATCCCCCTCCTTATTTTCTATTCTCTATTAAGATAGCCCAAGATCACAGTAGTTTTTTGAGGGGTTATACCATCCATGTAAATGTTTTTAAACGTTGCTGGTTACTAAAACCCTAACATTGTTGCACATGCTTTGCTGTTGCTAAACTTTACGTGCACGCTTAAGCTTTCTGACCCAAATAGAAAATTTTATACACATTTTTGTTGCATTTCATCTTTTTGGACTCAGGCATCATTCAAACCTTCAGGGATCTTGAGCTCTTGATTCTGTCAGCCCACCTTTGCCATCCTCCCCACCTATAACCTTTGGGAATTTGATGACCCAGGGCTCTGTGTCTTCCTTCAAGGTACGGAGTCAAAGGTGGAAGACGACTGGAAGGGGGGACAGAGAACTCCAGAGTGACAGTGACCGGGTGGCAGCATTTTCTTGTATGGCCGTTCAACCATTTAGGAAGACGTCGGCCATGCTGGCTGCTGGCATCTAGCATCAATTTCTTGGCCGTGTCTAACTGAATCTTCTCCTGGAATCTACATACAGACTGGACCAAACAAAGCTGGGGCTCCCTTGTTCTTGGTAAGGGGCTGTGCAGCCTCAGGCTGATCACAGCTTCCTTTTTCCTTCCTTGAGTAACCAATTACAGATAACTTACCCAACCCGCAACAACAAACAGGAAACCACCCACTGGGTACAGATTTTAGAAATTACTTAATTTCATCTTTAAAGATAGGAATGTCTGTCTATCCACCTCTCCTTTTTTTACATTGTTTTAAAGAACGCTGTAGCTTAGAAACCTCATCTGCAGATTTTCTCACTGACTGGGGTAGAATTTCCCTGCGGCATCTGAATAACCTTTCGCGATCTTTTTCATCTCGGTCTATTTCTTCTTACTGTGTGGTTTCCCTTTGTCACAGTTTTGCTCAGGTGACCACCCCTACTGGAAGCAACCTCCCTAGCAGCCTCTGCCCATCCAAACCCTGTCCCTGATTCGGGCCACCTTTCACACATCAGTGTAGCCTCCCCAGACATCCTCCAGCATAGGTGCTCTTCTCCTACTCTCTGACCCACTCATGGTCCTTACTGTTTATGCCAAGAAAATGTATTGTGCGGCGACTCCCACTGCCATGGTAGTCATGGTTGATTTAACATGAAGCTTCTAGATCTGAGGGCCAATGACATTAAATTATAAGGATTCTGAGTTATTCTTTCCTAGAGATGTTGGTTATGGGTGGAAGGGAATTCAGAAATTTGTTGTCTTGTATACAGAGAGACTATTATTTACTGTCTCTTACTGGCCATGACTTTTGATTACTATTGAATGGTGGTAAGGTACTCATGCTAGTCTGGCCATGATCTTCCCTAGTTATTACCCAAACTGTTGGCATGGACTGGGATGCAGCCTGTGACCATGAAACAGAATGAAGCCCACTGGCTCACACCGAGGACAAACCACGGACTTGGCTTCAGTAACACCAAGATCCAACCAATAAAGAAGCAATCGCAATGGTACAGCTCAATCCACAGGTAAAAGGATACTCCAATGTGCCTTCAGGTCCTCAATTTTTTTCAGGGATTCTTGAACTTCCTTCCATACTTGCTCATCACCAGTGAGCATATCAGCATCCTGCTTGGGCCAAATTAAGAGGAGAGAAAGAAAGACAAATTACTTAATTAAAAAACAGGCAGAGGGGGAAAAATGGACAAAGGATCTGAACAGACATTTTTCCAAAGAAGATCTACAAATGGCCAATAAGCACATGGAAAGATGCTCAACATCGTTAGCCATCAGGGAAATACACATCAAAACCACAGTGAGATATCACTTCACACCCATCAGCTTGGCCATAAGGATGTCAAAAAGAAAGGTAATACCAAGTGTTGGTGAGGATGTAGAGAAACTGAAATTCTCCCATCTTACTGGCAGCAATGTGAAATGATGCAGGCACTCTGGAAAATAGTCTGGCAGTTTCTCAAAGAGTTAAGCAGAGCTCCCATACCATTTAACAATCCCACTCCTTAGATACCCTGGAGAAAAGAGAACCTATGTTCACACAAACAGTTGTGCGTCATTATTCACAGCAGCATAATTCTAGCAAGTAACATGGAAATGACCCAGATGTCCATCAGCCAATGAATGGATACATAAAATGTGGCATATGCATACAATGGAATATTAGTGGCAGTAAAAAGAAATGGATTACTACAACACGGATGAACACCATGCTAAGTGAAAGAAGCCAGTCACAAAGGACCACGTATTGTATGATTCCGCTAACATGAAATGTTCTGAACAGGCAAACCCACAGAGGCAGAAAGTCAATTACTAATTGGCTAGAGAGGGGGAGGGGTTGGAGAGATGAACATGTTGTAAAATCCACTGTGTTAACGGTTCCACAACCCTGTGAAGATACTGAGAGCCACTGAATTGTACGCTTTACCTGAATGAATTGGATCATATGTGAATTATATCTCAATAAAGCTGATATATATCAGGAAGGGGAAGAGGGGCAAGAGAAAGAATCATTTGGAGACACACAGATATTTTAATCAAAAATGTAGTCATTAATCGAAACGGGTCTAGGAAAGAGCAAGGTAAGTACAATTACACCCATGCACACGAAATTTGACTTCTGCAAAAACCAAAAAAGGAAAAAAGAAAAGAAAGGGAAAAAAGATACCCCACATTTTAAAAAGTAATTCAAAACAAAATAAAAGTGCAGGTTACCATTTATTAAGTGTTTGTCCTCTGGGTCAGTAAGCAAGTCCTTTACTTTTCCTGTATGTCCACATTTTCAGAGCTCGGCAGCCACAGGGTCTGTGACCACCATACTGGGCATCACAGAAACAGAATAGTTCTGTCATCACAGAAAGTTCTGTTGGACAGAGCGGCTTTAAAGAGGCTAATCAAAGCGTAAGAAACTGTCATCAGACACCATTCAAAATCAGGTGTTCAACAGTCATTAAACTCTCAGTGGGTGTCAGGGAGCAGACCCACCTTAGGAAGTTATGCCAAATCGTGGCCAAATCACGGCAAAGGTGAGGGAGGGCGGACTTTTTCAAACAATGGGGATCTCCCTGGAGATTTTTACACGCCTACTAGAGGAGGTTTATACAATGACCCTTGTGAGGACCACTACCGGAGTAAGCCTGTGTTACTGGCAGGAAGCTACACATCACACAGGTGTGCCAGGGCAGAGGACAAATGAGGGCCACGGGGAGCCACAGAAAAGAGAGCCCACGAACAGGGCGAGGCAGCAGGTGCACATGTGAGGAAACGTGTGCCTTGTGTGTGTCTATGTGAGAGGGCTTCCTGGGTCTCTGTGTATATGTGTTGTACACATGAATAACAATATTGGGTGGTTGTCGAAAGGCCTCCAGTGCTCTCTTCGGCAGCACGTGTACTAAAATTGCAACAATACAGAGAAGATTTACATGCCCGCTGTGCATGGATGTCAAGCAAATTTGTTAAGGGTTCCATATATTTTTGATTTAGGCTCAGGTCATGATCTCCTGGTTCGTGGGTTCAAGCCCCGCATCAGGCTCCGTGTTGGCAGTGTGGAGCCTGCTTGGGCTTCTCACTCTCTCTGCCCCTCCCCACCCTTCTCTCTCTCTTTCTCTTTCTCTCTCAAAAGAAATAAACTAAAAGGAAATAATAAATGGACCCTACATTTTTGGGGAAATTCTTCTTTTTATATTTTTAAAAATTTTTTAACATTTATTTATTTTTGAGAGACAGAGTGTGAATAGGGGAGGGGCAGAACACAGAGTCTGAAGCAGGCTCCAGGTTCCGAGCTGTCAGCACAGAGCCTGATGCGGGGCTCGAACCCACGCATGGAGATCATGACCTGAGCTGAAGTTGGACGCTTAACTGACTGAGCCACCCAGGCGCCCCATATCTTTCCCATTTTAGAGCTAAATATAGGTCTTCTTCTTCTTTGATCCCGCCTCTCCCAAATACGTAGCACAGAGCACGGTATGTAACAAACGCCCGGTTACATGTCTGTAGGACAGATCTGGAAGATGAAAAGTCACATTTCTTTGGTAATGACCTGGCTGTCTCTCGTATGTATTGCAGTCATTCCTCACAACATCCTCCTAGGGCATCAACACCGATAATCTCCAAATGAGGCGCAAGATGGCCCTAATGCTTAATTAACTGCTACAACTGTCCTTCTGTCCCGAATTGCCAGCGGTGAGATTCAAATCCAAGTCTGTCTGGCCTCAGAGCTCAAGCTCTCTGCATTACCTTTATGTTTCATTTGAATTTTTCTCCTAGGCTCGCATAAAAGATGAAACAGGTCTGTGAGGTGGTAACTTCAAAATTATCTGCAACCCATGGCTCCTATGATCTTCCTAATAGCAGTGCTTGGAAAAGGGCAATAAATCCACCAACGTGGATCCCACAGCAGATCTCGTATTCTTCCACCAAACAGGGTGAGACCATGGCCCTCATGACCTCAGGGTGAGACAGAATAATCTCAGATGGGAACTGTACTCACAACTAAACCCCCTCAATAATCTGACTAGCTGTTCTTTGGGGTGAGCCTAAGACTTCATTACCTACCAGAGAGGAGAAGGCAAGCTTTGAATTGGCTTCCAAACATTCAGAAATTGCTCCTGAGAGCACTCTATAGTGGAGCGAGACAAACGACAGTCACTCATCGCTAGCCATCAGCTCCCTGGAATGTTCCACTATGATGAGAGTGTGTATTCACTACACGCTCAGGTTCCCGACTCCCCTGGCTCCCACCTTCTCGTTCTGTTCTGTGACTTCTCCTGTGACTGTCCCCACAATGGGGTCTGTCTCCCCTCTCCGCACACCAAGGAGGGGCACATTCAATAATGTGTGTGCATACACATACATATTCATATAGAGAGAGGAAATATATGTACCTAGAAACTACTTAGGGAAGCATAATTTACATCTATTTTTTTCAATTTGCGAATATAAGAGTGAATTCGCGGGTTCTTTTTCATGGTCCCTGAGGTATAAAACCAGTAAATTTATACCTTATTTTATTATTTCTTATCCGAACACATCAACGATACTTGCTATCATTCAAGATAGAGTTATTTAGGGGAAAAAAATTCCTTTTTGAATCTCAGCTTTACTATGTAAACAGGGCTTGAATGGGTGAGTCCTGAAATTTGTTTCTAGTAGGTGGAAACATTCATTTTATGCATAGATATTTATGCATATATATATATATATTTGTTTCTTCTTTTAAATCAAACGTGCTATTGTTGAGTTTTCTACAAATGATAAGGATAATTCAGACTACAGGCAGAAGGAGTTCTGAGGAAGTTCACTCTGCTGGGAGATGATGAAGATAATTTAGGACACGTCAGTTCCAGAACCGGTAATGGCACCTCTGTGCTGACTGGCTGGACGTCCCTAGGCAAGCCTTCCTTTTCCTGGCCCTCAGCCCCCTCACCCAGGCAACAGGAAGTCGGCCTGGACGACCACCGCCATTCCTTCCGCCTGACCGCTCTAGAGGCTGAAGTAACACAGAGACCGCTCAGCTCTACCTCTGGACCGCTCTCTCGCACAGTTCCAGAAAAGTCCTTAAAGAGCTTGTCTCCACTTGAACCAGTAAAAAGATGGCAACAGTTCCTTCGAGGCAGGATGATGGCGGCTGCTCCCAGGATGTGGCAAGAATGAGTCTCTGGAGTCTCTCCCTTCTTTGACCTCTCAAGCTCCTCTACTTATTGCCCCCATTTCCCCACCAGGGGCCAGGTGCAAACTATTCCCCACAATTCGAATTCGTTCTCTCGGTACTTGGTTCCTGCTTACTCACCCCTGTTCTTTCCTCTCACAGCCTCACCCTCAATCTGACACGCCCGGGCTCTATCTTACTGCTCTATCAACTGCAATCCTTCCCTCTGGACTCTGGAAGGATTGCAGTTCCTGTTCTTCCCCTGGGTTACCAATTCCATTCACTTCTTTGGTTTTCTTCCCATTTGTCCCTTTAGGACGGGCCCCAAATGTCCTCCATCAGGAAGTCTTGTCTACTTCCGCCCTCTGGGCTAGCCCAGCCCCCCTGAGCCCTACAGCTACCCAGCCACACTCTGCACACCTCTCTCAGCGCCGAGCTGTCATTCATGCTCGGCCCTACTGTGTCCCCTGCAAACCTCAGAATTGCTCGAGGGACCACGACCTGATCACACGTGTTCCCAGTGCCACAGGGGAGGTTATTCGGTACGTGTTTGGTGACGGAGTAACCGAAGAGAGACGCGTGATCTACGATCCACGGGTAGCGGTATTACACGGAGGAAACAGCTCGACTCCACAACAACGGGAAAGAGGATCTCAACCAAGGAAAGGGAAGCTTGTTTGTTCCACACTATACTCGTATCCTGACTTGTTTCTCATATTACTACGTCACGATTCTGTGGGAAAAGGCCACGTTTCCACTCGAGCTGCCGGTACTTTCCGAATGCCCAGAGACTAGTCTAGAACGTAAATGTGAACTCTCCCCCAGCGTAAGAAATCCCACGCCAGCTCCAGACCCGTGCTCTCTGACAACCGCATCCCAGCTATCTGGGGGCGGACTGTGCTGACTCCTGGCTTCTACCTCGAACGTCATCCTGAGCCTCCTGATGCTCACTTGGCCCAGAGGCCCCTGCCGCCATCTGACCCGAATGGATCAGTGAGGCCATTTCAGTTCCCTCAGACACAGCTGCTCAGTCAATACCCTAGTGTCATTCCCTTCGCCGTGGAAAAAAAATAGGTGGCAGATGAGATGAGATAATCTCACCACTACATAAAAGGGCGCCACTCAACCCAATTACATTCAATCGGCCAAGTGCTTCCTTTGGGTTTCGGAGTAGGAAGCGTACCTGCTAGGCGCCAGTAGGGGATTAGAAATTCGAGTTTCTTCAACAGGATAAGGGTGGAATCCAGCAAGGCCATCTGTCCTCGGGAAAGACCATGGGCTCTATCAGGCTCAACCGCCAGACGCAGCCATCCAGATCTACTCTGTATCTGAAACACTTAAACAGATGTGTTCACCCAGCTCACGAGTGCTGGATGCTGGAACTCTTGCACTGGGCTCATTTCAGATGGTTCCCATTAAAAGGAAAAGGAGCGAGGCAATCTGCTTTCCAGTACTTCCTGTTATCCAATCCTCCTGCAAAGCCTAATTAGATTGGCTCGGAGGGAGAGGAGTATAGGATGGGAAGTAAAATTACCGAATACTTACAAACTTTTCCAGTAATTCAATAATTCTAGCGTCTCAAAAGAAGGAGAGGTTCTTTTTGTGTGTTTTGTTTTTAAAGCAAAAGGAGATTCAAATATAGTGTCTGCACTTAGGGGAGAGATGAAAACATCCTGAAATTCAAAATCACAAGGGGAACAAAGTTCCATCTGAAGAGCCTTGACTGAGGCACCCTGGTTCACGGATAATGTACTGGGACTAACAGATTAATATACAACATCATTCAAAACCTTTATGATTCACAGGAAACATCTCTGCTGGAACCAATTTCCACCTCCTTTGGCAAAAACAACTGAAAGCAATTCAGATTTAACTTGAGGGGAAAAGTGGCTCTTTCATAAAGTGGAAAAAGAGTGGTTAAAAATAGAGCGTTCATTCTATCAAGTGCCAACCAGTCAATGGGCATTATGGATTCGGGAAGAACATAAAGGAATGTTCTCTGCCCGAAGCACGTTCTACTTGCAGCATGTTCTAATCAGCAACTGACAAGCGACCGTGCACAACAGTTAGAACACGGTGAGAGGAACACTGGATGTAGGGTCCTAAAATGTAGAGCCGAGTCCCTGCTCCACAGGTGTGTGACCTTGGCAGGACGGTTGTCCTACCTGAAGCTAATCTTCCGTGTGCTAATTCTCTAGTAGGTGCACCTTCTAACCCTTTCTTTCACACCCTCTAGAAGCACCAAGGTCACAAATGGCACCGTGGTCTGAGTTTTCAATTCCCACCCTAGCGGGAAGAGGGTCGGACTGCAGTCTGCTCTGTTTGGCGGGAGGGAGAAAAGCGGTCTTGTCCTACTAGAGGATGTGTGACCGAGCACCGACTATGCCATGCCCCACGTCTCTCACATCTCACTCCCTCTCCCTGGAAGGTTCTTGCTCAACTGAGTCAACAAGCTTCTCCCATCTACCAAGAACTACACCGAACGGCTGCTGACCTCTGCGGTCACTATCCTTCGTGTACTTTCCACGGGGTTCCGTGATAACTGGAGTATCGGGAATAACTAATGCAGGTGCAAAGGTCCTCCAGGGGCTAAAAGAGCCCAGGTGAGATGACATGGCCTTGAAAAGGTTATTTTTTTTTTCATCTGTTTCATGAAATGGCGAGGTCTTGGTGCCTGCAAGTGACTTGCACGAGTAGGATGCCGCAGGGCTCTAAGCCCTGTGTCCTCACCAGAGCCCGCAGCTCCGGCCTCCTGGCCCTCGCACCCTCTACCCGCACCGCCCCCCGCCCCGTCCCCTGGAGCTGGCTGAGCCCAGAGCAAGTGTCCTGCTGTCGGGGTGGCACACCACCTCCAACCAGCCTGTCCCACCACTGCGCAGGATCCAGCCCAGGAGTGTTTGGGCAACGAGGGGCACTAAGCCCAGTCCAAATAAATGCCGCTGTTGAGGAGGGCTCGTGAAATGCCCCGTGCCTCCAGCGGCAGCGCTCCATTAAACTGTCAGCTGGTTTTACGTTCTCATTGTCGGGGTCAGCGTGGGCCAACGCCCATTTCACCCATTTCTCAGATAGAAACAGGACGCTACTGGGGCGCCTGGGTGGCTCAGTCAGCTGCGTGTCCAACTCTTGATTTCAGTTCAGGTCATGATCCCGGGGTCATGGGATCAAGCCTTACCTCGGGCTCTGTGCTGAGCATGGAGCCTGCTTGGAATTCTCTCTCTCTCTCTCTCTCTCTCTCTCCCCCCTCTCTCTCTCCCTCCCTCCCTCCGCCCCTCCCCTGCTTGTGCTCTCTCTAAAATTAAAAAAAAAAAGAGAGAGATAGAGAGAAAGAAAGAGAAATGGGACTCTAATGCAACTACACATTTCCACAAGACCACACATGGGAACCAACTGCAGGTTCAAGGTTAAGTCTCCAGGCACACAGAATTGCCAGAAGGGAATGTCCCCGGTCGTGGAGAAACCAGCTCACTGCTTATAAAACCAGGTCGCTTTACAGGAAATAAAAAGCACTTGGCATGCACACACTTGGGGCAATCTGAGAGCCTGCCTGGGTCAGTGATGCCCACTGAAGAGCTGCCTTGGGTGCAACATTTGGTGGAAAACGAGCACGACTGGCTGATACAGAAACGCGGTTCCACATGACGCACGGACCTTTAGGGAGGACGCCCTTGCCTGCACTCTCCTCCCAACTGGAAAGATGTGTTCCTGAGAATATATGTCAGGGACTACCTCACGTGAAGCAGAAGGCTACTGGCTCAGCTTGTAAACGCACATTCCAGCAAATTCTTTTCACATGTGTACAGAGACGATCACATGGGTGGCTGTGCAGCTGCAAACGCGCGAACTCCTCGAGGGCTCCTGCCAGCCTCGTGGGAACACCCCACAGTGGGAGGGTTTCGACTGGGACAAGATGCCACGATTTTACAGGAACAGTCATTCTAATCGCAGCCGTCATTAAGATCAAACATACCCCCGAATTTCAGGGCAGGTTTTGCTTTAATGGAGACCCAAGCCACAGCCCTCGGCTCCTCCGGGCTCCGGTCCGCCGCACTGCCACCTTGCGGTTCCTTCTTTGGGAACAGAGGCAAACGCTAGCCACGGCAGCAGGGCACAATCCCGGCAGGTAAAAGGGGCAATGTGCTGGCATCGAAGGTGAGGGTACCCTAGACAGGCTGTCTCCAGAGACATTTAAAACAGGAGGGACAACAGCAGGATGTGGGCTCCGCGCTCCTGGCACATGCAAGTGCGTGACGGGCAGCCCGGGAAAGTGGAAACAGGGAGGCTGGAGCCCCAGCCCGGCGCTGCTGCTGGGGGACCGGAGCCTACCACTGCCTCCCGGCTCAGCCTCCCCAGGTGAGCACCTGCCGGAGGTTACCATGGAGATGGAAACTAATCATTCCGCTCCACCAGGCACCTGCGCACATGGAGTGTGCCATGCGTGAGGAGAGACCTGAAATTAGGAGGAGGGGAGACTGTGGACTCGGTGGTTGGGCAACACACTGCAAATACCTTCCTTCTCTAGATGTTTCCTTCATTCTCTTTTAGGCTGAGTCTTCTCGCGTGTGAAATACACCAGTCGGAGCCTGGACAGCATGCAGAGGACCGAACAAAGACGACCCCTAACCCAGCAGTGCTCTCTGCCACCCCAAGGATTTGACAATGATTGTTTAATTCACACATTCCCTCCAACATTTGTAAGTATAACTGATTATAGTGGGCGACACTCCAGACTCACGCGAGAACATGGTATTCGCTTATCAGCTAAAGCAAACACATCAGGTTATTTAATCTGTGCTCCCAAACCAAGGGGATGGTTTAGTTGGGGTCCACACTAACAATTTCAGACGAGTCCTGGACAAGAGGTCTAGACATGCTTTTTTAGGAGGCAAGCATAAGGGCAACCAAAGGAAAGTATTTAATGTGACATCAGAACCTGTCCCGTAACATCCGTTAATGCGATTTCTGACAGCTTCCCCTGCCCTCTCGGAGCTGGCCTGCACAAAGTCACCGGTTCTTACTTCACCTCATGAGGCAGGAATGAAATCCTCAGACCGTGTACCAAACAAGCAAAATGTTCACAAGGACTATGTTCCAGCTGGAGGGGAAGAATTAGTCCCAGAAAGGAAGGAGCCCAGAATGGCTCTGGTCCCTCAGGAGAAAACGGCCAGTGTGCCTCCAGTGGCTCAGAAGCTGTCGTCCCTGGATTATCTGTGCCGAGTTCTGTTCCTGGAAGCTCAGGGGTGGGTCATTCCCGAGGGCAGTCGCTCATGGGCTGAGGGGGTGGCAGAGAAAGCACTCTTTCTAAGGTCTGGGTGGAGGGTTGGGGGGATGGGGGGGTGGGGAAAGGAAGTGACCAGATTTCATGGTTCAGCTCTTTGTTTGCCCCACTCCAGACCCAGCAGAGACCCTGCACAAAGCCACCGGGGCTCAGATGCTCTTCCTGGCTGTGCTGCATCCTGTGGAAACGAAGCGCTGGCGGAATGCGCGGGGAGCGGTCCCCCTGGCGCCCCACCAACAGAAGACAGCACATGTCTGCATTTTATATTCCAGTAAATTCCAATCTGGCCCTTGGCCAGGGGACCTCTTTATAATGTCAAAGATAAAAGCACTGGCCTTGTTTGGCACCCTGCCCTTACCTCCATTCTCTCATAAGCAGCTCTCAAACCGGGCATGCATTACTGTTAACAGGGCCTTTCAGACAGAGGTCTGGTGGAGCTCCATAAACGTCACCAGATGATGATCAGAGGTGTCCCGACTGCACAGGAAGAGAAAGGGGCATAGAGAGGGGCCAGTGACTGCACAGAGGGCATGCTGGGAAACATGGGGGAGCTGGAAACATGTGCCTGAGTCTGTACTCGGAGTACCCCTCCTCCCCTAAGGGGCTGAGTCATAGGCACTGTTCATTACGGCAGGCTGGCAACGGCACATGTCAAGTGTGCCCCAAACGGTCCAGGTATAGATAAAACCTGTGTATTGATGTCTGACAAGGCCCTTCTCCAGCGCTGGATGTCCAAAATGGCATTTCGGGTGTACAAGGTGGCGTAATTCTCTCTTCTCCTACCCCTTTCCCCAGGGAATGCCGTGAAGCCAGCCATGCAGGGTTTATGAAACCAGTTTCTTTTTGAGTCATACATTGTGGGTCAAAAGGATATAGCCTAGCTGCTTTCCTTTAACACTCCTGTTTCACAATCTGTTCAACTTTCTAGGCTAGGTGAGGGTAAGATTCTAATATTAGTAAATGCTTATCATCAATTAGAATAGGCAAGGCTTTCTTTTCTTGAAGTAAACGAATATGAAAATTCCTCCTGTTCCACACAAGAATAGACAGAACTTCATTCAGAGAGTTTAACGTAGGGGAAAGCCTGGTTTTCATCACCACTGGGAGCTGACCTATTCGGGATATGCCCTTTTTTTACAGATCTCAGAGGCCTTAATTCACCCTAGGGCACTGGAGCAGGCTGACCTGCTGCGCTACCCTGCCAGCCACGCACCCACAGCCCATGTGCCCCCATCCATGCCAGGCATGTGCTTTACGGGGTCCTGAGGTCCCTGACTTCCCTTCAAGCTCACACCTGTTTGTTCCTGCAGCTCTGATCCTCTTCTCTGCTGTCAGGGTGTGATGCCCTGGGTGTGATTTACAGTCACCTGGAGGGCTTTTAAAACTACAGAGGCCCAGGCCCCACCTCGGCAAGTGACAACAGAACCCCTGGGGGAATGGCAGGTATCTGTGTCTTTCGTAAGCTCGCCAGGTGATTGTGATGCACAGCCAGGAACAGGGACCCCAGCCTGGCGAGTGCTGCCTCAACCCCCACCCCACTTCTCATCTCTGTGATCATACCTTCTGTGCCCACACCACCAAGATTTGCCACAGGCACTTAACGGTTTAGGGTTTTCCCCCATCTCCTCAATCAACAGCTGCATCTCCCATGCTATCTGCACTGGCACAGATTCGTTTATTTGTAACAGACACAGTGATCAAGTTCACGGCACTGGGAGTCATACTGGGCCCCTGAGACTGTCTTTGGTCCGATACACACAACATTTCCTCCCCCAACACACGGGCCAGGCACTGGAAACGCAGAGACGCAGGTGGGAGGCGGCCTAGCCCTGAGGGGCTTCCTGTCCCATGGTTGATATAGATGCATCGTTTCTGAATGTCTCGTCACAAGAGACAACCCCTGGGGATCTGGGGACACAGAGGCAGCATCCTTTACCCAGCTAGGGCTCAGCAAAGTGTCCCAGGGAGGACAATGCCTGAGTTCAATCATGAAGGCTCTAAAAGTATTAGCCAAGAGTCAAGGGCAGGAGGAAGCAGCATGAAAGAGGGGCAGAGGACAGCAGGAGGCGGAGGCGTGGGCAGGGGGTGATGTGGGGGGTGGGGGGGAGCGCACCTACTGGGTCTGCAGCAACTGCTTTTTGGAGGCTGCTTTTTTCATAGGCAGATGCTTTTTAAAAAAAATTTTAACGTTTGTTTATTTTTGAGAGAGACAGAGCACGAGTACAGGAGGGGCAGAGAGAGGGAGACAGAGACTCCAAAGTAGGCTCCAGGCTCCAAGCTGTCAGCACAGAGCCCAAAGCGGGGCTCAAACTCGCAAACTGTGAGATCATGATCTGAGTCAAAGTCGGACGCCCAACCTACTGAGCCCCCCCATGTGCCCCTATAGGCGCTTTTTTTAGGAAGGGTTCAACTGGGGACCTACTTCAGGATATGCCCACAGACCTGAAAACAAAAGGTCAAACAGTTAATAGAGGGACAGGGGAGAAAGCAACGGTCTCAAGATGAGGTTGAAGAGCAGGGTGGAGGCCCCAAGAAAGGGTGAACTTGATCCTGTGTGGGCACCAGAGACATGGAAGGATTCTAGGTACAATCTGTGTTTTTCGAATATCTACGTGGAAATACACAGAAAAGCAGAGGGACTGCAGGCAGGACGAGTTAGGTGATGGTGCAAGAGTCCGGAACGAGAGGACGTGAACCTGAAGAAGGCAATGGCCTTGGGGACAGGGTTGGGGGTAAGGAGACAATTTAAGAGAGATGGTGAGGGCTCGGGAGGGAGTGGCCCGTGGAGGGGACACTGGAGTGACTGCCAAGCATCGACTTCGTGATGAGGGCTGCAGGGGAGCCTGGAGTGTGGAAAGAAGGCATTTAGGACCCTTGTGGACCCGGAACGTGGGGCGCCTCCAAGGAGCCCAGGTGGGGCTCCCCACAGCAAGCTGGAAATACGAAACCGGAGCCAGAAGACAAGCCAAGGTGAGACGCACAGACCTGGAAGTCAGTGTTGTGAGTGCAATCGGAGGATGGGGGGCACCAGCCCTCACCCGGTCCAGGCGCGCCCCAACAGCTGCGGAGAAGCGCGGGAGACCGAGAGGAGGGCACAGGAGCTGCCACGCGGGTTCTTCCAAGAGGGAGGCCGGGAGGGACCCACGGCGTGGAATGCACAGAGGGACCGACCGGGGAGAGACTCAGGGAGGCGGCCAGCAACAGTGGTTAGAAGAAAAACCAGCTGTTGTTTCAACAATGGGAAAGGGCACATTTATGCCACCGGGAAGGGGCCATGCAAAGAGAGCGGCCGATGGGCGGCTGGAGGAGATGGGGTGGGGCCCGGGGCACAGCGGGCAGCGGATGCCTGGCTCTGGCAAGGAGGTGCGTTTGCTCTGCGACACAGGAAGGCACGCGGGGATGGGTGTGGGTGCAGGCGCGTGTGGGATGGTAGGTGGGAAGCTGCGGGACATGCCCGATGGGTCAGTATTTCTGTGCCTACCGATATCAGGAGGCTGGAGCAGTGGTGGGAGCCGGGAACGCTGTGGAGGAGCAGAGGAAGGGGCCACCTGAGGACACGCAGAACAACCTGGCAAGGTGGGGGCCTGGCCGAGGGCGGGTGCAGGGCGCCACAAGGGTCCACCTGCCAGGTCCTGTGGGTTTCTCGGCCCTGCTCCACGGTACAAGTGCCAGGGCAGCAGGAGCACCCGGCTGCATTCATCCAAGGCTGAGACCACGGGGCCGGGGTGGCAGAAAAGCGGGGGCTGGAGCAAACATGAGGTTGGACAGGGAAGTAGGGGAAGCCAGACAAATGAGCAAATGACCCTTCTTTTCTCCGACTCTGAACCGCGGCGTGCTTGCCCAACCTCCAGGCAGACTGCCAGCCTTTCCTGGTTTCCTGACGCCCACGACAGACTTTAGAACTTGCTTGCCCATCTCTCTGCTCCTGCTTCTAATGCGTTTTTGCATTCAAAGTTTTGCGGTCTTGATGACGAGGGCACAGTCCTCATTAATCCACTTCGAACTTGTACAAGGGCACTAGCCCACCTTCTAGAACAAAACCTGAGAACGCTGGTGACAAATGGCTGTTAGACTTTCCCAGTCAGAAGCAGGACTAGAGGATCAACTTCCCAGGGCTGGTATCAGGAAGAATGAGACGGCACCAGCATGTCACAGTTGTGCTAAATACACGAGCTGTATCATCACAGGGGGCAAGACCAAGGGCAGACGACCCTAGGACATTCACAGAAGAGCAGCAGTGATGTATGAGAATAGTGTGCACTTACCACCTGGGGCAAGCAGTAGAAGATCAACAGAGATACTGGATTCTTAGTTTTCTCCCTTTCCTTTCTCCCAAAATTATTCCAAAATAAGAGAGTCGAGCAAGGTATCTTAGCAGAGGTCACACGTTTTCATTCCAGATGAACGGTATCCCAGGGTAGTCCAAGAACTTTGGGACGACAGCCGTGAAAGCACGATCATTCCCTCTGCGGAGCTGGGAGGAAGCAGTGACAGCAGAGCCCGAAGTGGGGGCAGAGTGATAAAGAGAGGAGAAGAAAACTTTTGGAAGTGGTGGATATATTTATAGCGTAGAGTGTGGTGACCATTTCCAGCGTGTGTACTTACCTCCAAACTCCTCAAATTACATACATTAAATACATACAGCTCTTGGTATGTCCATCATACCTCAATCAAGTGGTTTAAAAAAAAAACAACACAATCTGGCTAGGATGGGAATGCGTGTGTAGACTCCCGGCTGGCTGAACACCCAACCATGTCTGATGTCCACCCAGGACCAGGCTGGGTAGGAATTTGTTTCCTTATTTTGCAGGCGGGGCTGAGTTTCGGAGAGCCGGCTAGCTGCAGCTGAAGTCACAGTAACAGCATTGCTACTGTTCGTAGTAACAGTACTAACTGTTCGTAGTACTAACCGCTGTAACTGCTTTTCTCATGTCATCATTTCAATAAGATAGAAAGTAAAAACCATTTCATTTCCTCAGTCTAGAGGCCAAGGCCGCAGCTGAGGACAATGAAGGCACATCCTCAAGTTCAAGAAGCGAGGAAGTTGGGGGGGGGGGCGCTGGATTCCAGCCCCCGGTTGTGTGATCCGAAAGCCACCGTGAACATTCAAGCTCTTGACGGCTAGAATAAGGAACCGATTTACTCATCACGGCTCCACGGGCAGACGGGAGGACCCTGAGGTGAGTTACAAGAGGCAGGTTTTAGTTCATGAGATGAATTAACTTTACAATCAGCTGCCTGAGAGTGGAATGGCCTGACAAAGAGAGTGCACCGAGATCTCTGTTAAAATGTTCACACAGAGCAGGGACACCCGCATGGCAGGGCCTGGACAGGAGGGTCCCGCCCTGGCTGGTGCGGCCCCCAGGGTCCCTATGAAACACATGATATCCAATCTCGTAATGGGAATAAGAAAACTCACAAACCTAGGTACACCACCAAGCCCGTGTTACTGAAGTCTGGTTTTGCAGATGCTGGAAGTGTGGGCTTTCTTGGAGGAGATACAAATGTTAGGAGCACAAACTGTGCACGGGAGGGCCCCTTCCAAGCTGATACCTGGGACTCTACATCCTGGCTTTCCACGGGGTGATGTACTTGTGGGTTTGTAAGTCTTGGAGTGGGGAGCTGGGGTAGGTCACGTTTGGAGCTGCAAACTGTTAGAGGAAAGGACAAGAATATTCCTTCCTGATGGCCTACTGTTAGCGCTACTACAAAATTGCTTATGGACAAAAGTCATTTTTAAGCTTCAAGTAATACAGTTACTTGGCATACAGTACAGAACTTAACTCAATGCTAGGGAAGTAACAGTATTTATTGACTTATCCATTCACGCAACACATATTTGTTAGGCCCTGTAATCGTTACGGAAACACCGTGTGGCCATTGAAGACACAACAGAAAACAAGACTGATAAGGACCTTCTTACTTTCTTCACAAGTAAGCCAACAGGCAACTACAAATAATGATAGGCAATAATTGTTTGTGCTGTGATGGAGATAAGGAGGGAACAGAACACAACAGTGTTGAGAGACACACCTGATTTTCACAGGGTGGTGAAGAATGTCTCTCTAAGGAGGTGAGAGAGAGCCAGGCCAGCCAAAAGCTACAGGAAGACTGTTGCAGGCAGAGGGAAGCCAAGTGCAAGGACCCTAGGGCAGGAAAGAATTTGGCCTGTCCAGCCGTGAGACGGAGCCGAGACTGCAAATGGGAGCCGGAACCAGCCCCCCCCCCCCCGGGATGTGAAGCTGGATCTCCCCTACCACGCGAGTGGGATGCTGCTGAAGAGGTGAAAACATCCTTCTGGCTTCTGTGCAAAAACTAGATTCCAGAGTATCAGTGTAGACAGACGTAGGACATGCTTGCAGGCAAGAAAAATGGTGCTAAAGAAACACCGGTATAATTATAGTTGTTACAGGAAAGAGAGAGAGACAATGGTCTGCCGTCCGTCATGAGGTACCGACTTAACCTCATTCAGGCTGGGGTGCTTGTTGGCAGACACTGGTTTGGTTTACTAACCCAGTCCTGCTGCCCCAAACCCCTGCTAGGCCTTCCCCAGGTGTTCGACAACAAAGATCCCTGCACAGCTTCTGTATTCTCGCCTGTGGGCCATCAAAACTTGCTCTCATCTGAAAAGAGAGCCCGTCCATAGCTTCAAGTTCCCACAACAAGCCAGAAATGAACGTACCATTCTGGATGATGGTTCTAAACCTACTTTCAACCACAGGTTGGGGGATGAAAACGAGAATCGAGTTTGGAAAACTTGCAGTGAGGTGTCTGAGTCAACCACCTAATGACTTAAAATAAATAAATAAATACATAGATAGATAAATAAATAAATAAATGTGCTCAGCGCCTTTGGGTCCCAGTTCTTATTCCGTCACACATCTGTTCGGCAGTAGAACGAGGAAGGTAATTACTTTTCTATGACATGTATGTATTTTGTGAGACACCGCACTGCACCAGTTAATAATGATCTACCTTCTGTTGACACAAAATGTTTAAATTAATAAAAATCTAAATGATACATCTCATAGCAAAGCAAACTTAATTGAAAGGCTGGATGGCAGGAGTAGTAATTTTCCTGGGTAAAAATTATTGAGATGTGCTTATGGTAGCGTGAAAAGCTCAATCAATAAAGGGACTTGTGTAGGCAAACTGCTCTCAAGAATACGTACTGCACAGAAAGGGCCGGCTGTGCGTCCCTGACTGCTAACGTCGCAGTGGTGTGACTGTCAGAGAAAGAAACGGAGGTGGATAGCCAGTAATTGCCCATAATTGACAATATTAGTGATTTTACATTTAAACTTGTCCGTTCCAACTTTAGGGTCTGCAATGACAAATGCAAAAAAGGGTAGAAACCATCCCTTGAGGCTCTGCTGTTAATATTAAAAATCTGCCTGTTTTCCCCTGACGGTACCTTTGGTAACTAGATCCTAAGCCAACAGCATTATGGAAACAGTTTATTGTTCCCAGACAATACAGTGGTATTAGATTACCTCAGAAAACTCCAGATAACATCTCGAGTAGGCTCCCAGCACTGGGATGGAGGGACACCCGCTAACTAAACCTGACAGGGGTGTCTCGTGGAAGACACCCTGTGACCATTCTGCTACTTCCCACTGATTTGGGGTAAAGAACAAAAACAGTCTACCACCTTTCCTTCATTTTTAAACTACACCCCCTCACTTCTCTCTGCCAATTCATCTTGCTTAAAAAACGGAACAGAATACACGCTGAAACGAAATATTGGGGCTCAGGTCAAGAAGTAAATTTTATTTCCTGCACAACGACTTGTTTCTTTTTGGGGTGCTGGTGCTAAAGGGCCGGGGGGAGGACATGACGTCTTCGTACAGGCGTGTGTAAGGACCATTCCACACCCTGCGCTGCACTGCCCTTGTTACTTAAAGCAGGCTTTGTCCACAGAGACCAAGAGACTATCGCGACAAGCAGATGGGCCTGATATAGTAAGAGTTTAGGCACAGACCTAATAGGTCTAACCCTTTTCTCATTATTCCCCCCACCTTTTTTTTTCCTTGCTCTTTGAGGGGTTCTGTTAGCAGGGTCTTCTTTTAGGTCTTTGAGTCAGAGCAAATGCTTGCTGGTTACCTGTCATGGGGGTCGACAGATGAAGGTGAAAATGGCCCAAACCCAGAGTGGGTGATTTTTTAACAAAATCAAATTTGATAGGTAAACATTTTTAGTGGTAAAATATGTGATTTTTTAAAATTTATTTTTTTTAAGTGTTTTAAGTAACCTCTGCACCCAACATAGGGCTCGAACTTACAACCCCAAGATCAAGAGTCACATGCTACACCGACTGAGCCAGCCAGGTGTCCCAAAATGTGTGATTTAAAATAAATCCCCAAATACCTGACTTATTCAGGGATTTATCCAAGTCAAAGGACTCCAGAACTTGAGGACTGGGATGCTTCTAGGGAATTCGAGAGATCAGACAAAGGGGAAAGACGGGCCTTAGAAGACCCACACAGAGAAAATGCCACCATGTCTTTAAAAAAAGAAAAAAAAAAAGTTCAGAAAATCAAAAAGTTCAGAAGATCCAAAAACCGTAGTTTAAGTGTATTTCCCCAAGCTCAGAGAAGACCAAACACAGGCTGAAAAGTTCCTATTCACTCTGTCTTTCCTTGGGAGCCTTCTTTGTACACGTTAGAGATTTCCTGGTCCCCCCCCCCATTTTTATATTTATTTTTGAGAAAGAGAGAGCACGAGTGGGGGAGGTTTGGAGAGAGAGGGGGCAGAGGATCTGTCCGCACAGAGCCTGATGCAGGGCTTGAACTCACGAACCATGAGACCACGACTGTGGCCGACGTTGGAGGCTCAAGCGACTGAGCCATGCAGGCGCCCCTTTCCTGATCCCTTTTTAAGTTACGGGGCTGCTGGACACAGTGAATTGATGCTTCAGAAAACAGCTCATGAAGGACATTGTTCTGGGTCTTCTGCTGAGCTAAGAGGCAACAATAGGAAATTAAAGAGGTGAGTGTTCACAATTTTTACAATGATTTTAACGGACCTTATCCATACCATGAAGCACTTGTAAAAAGTAGATATTCGCTGACAAGATGTCAAACGTGGGCACTTTTCCTCACCTTCTGTGGTGGCACTTGTTAATCTACTGAGGAATTTCCCCGCGCTGCACGCGGCCTCGCTGTTTAGAAATAATGAACGTATTTTTATTTCAGTTGTAGAAAACATAATTTATTAATTGGCTGCTACTTTATGTGTTCCATTTTAAGAGGCACAATAAATAAATTAGCCGAAGATGGCATTGAAGAAATGCCAGGATTGGCTAAATTGTGAAGAAAGGCAAGCTGATTCTGAAGTGAAGGATGAATACATGTACCGCAGAGCGGGGTTTCACGACTAATGTGCACACAGCTGTTTTCATGGGCGCTGCGGCCTTCGACTTCTCATTCTAGAGACAGAAAGGCATTATCAACGCTTTAATAATTCCAGGATTCAATTCACGTATTGAAACAAGAGACCGAGGAAGCCCAGGTCTCTCTACTTTTTACGAGTTCTCAGGGCTGAAAATGCCTTGGCAGCAGAGGTCGAAAGAAAAGAAAGCGGAAGATACGCTGAGGTCCGCAAATGAAGCAACACCGGGAAGCACACTCAGACCCGAGACCCATCACAACCCCCTCGGCAACTGATCCTGCGCACAGTTGGTAGACATCCTGATCTTTCACGGACGCTCCCTGGAACAGCCTGTAAGCAGATCGTTCGCCATCTCCCGGGTATTACGTGGACCCAGTTACTTCGCATTCTTTGCGGGGAAGGGAGAAAGGCTGCCATGGTGTGCAGAGGCAGCTCTCTGAAAGCCCTTCCTCTGGGGGTAACGGTGTGAGAGCCCCACTAGGGTCCCGGCCTAGTTTCAGAATTTTTGATCCTCTTTCCTCGGGCAACAGTGTCTGACTTTTTGTCGCTGCATGTGCCACGATGCGTTCCTGGCGGTTACTGGCCAAGAGGCTGCCCTCCCCATTCTTCACTGGCTCCCCAGCCCTCCTCCGAGGTGGAAACGCAGACTCTGCCTGGCACACCGGCCCTCGCCCCGGGTCACCGGCCAACACTGAACTCGCGCAGTTCTCAGATCCACTGTCGTCTCCAGGCCTCCGGGACATTTCATGGCATGTGTCCCCAGTCCGATATGCTCCCTCTGAACCTACTGCGTGGCAAACTCCTACGCAGCCATTGCACCCCTCCGGCCAGTCCTCCCTGACCAGCCTGGGGGCTCTCTTCCCCCCGCTCTGCTCCCACTGCACTGGGCCCAGGCTGACGGTGAGATAAGCCGCACGCGGTCTGCGTCCTGTCTCCACACTAGAACGAAGCCACCTGCGGGACAGGGTGCCCGGTTCCCACAGAGCCGCACAGGTGGTACACTGTCAGCCACTCCTAAATACTTGAGGAAAAGAGGGGGAAAGCGGGGAGAAAGGACCCCGAGTCTTAAGTTGTACGGAACAGCAGAAGCCTGATTTCCAGAGGGTTTATGCTCGGCCCAAGCACAGAACAGACTTGCTCCAAATCACAGCCCTCACTGGGAGTGTAGGTCCCGGCTCCTTGGATGCCCCGTGGTGGCTCCCGGATTAATCTCCTCCGACAAGACCAACCCAGTGTCACCCTCCCAGCTGGGTGGTGGAAGCTTTAGCGAATGTTCGGCCAGAGGCTTGGACAGACATCATCATCAAAATGTGCTAACTTATCCGGTGGCCACAGCAATCTAAAAACAAATTTTTTCCTGATTTATTTCTGTAGTTCAATTATCCCAAAGGGCTTGAGAAATTGGATGAAGGTAACAGTTCAAGCCCTTTAAAACGAGGAATAAACAAATGGAAGTGCTCTTTCCAGAAAACCAGTTAAGGGGGGAACTTCTAGACCGTTCCCTTGGCCTCCACACCCAGGGGCAGGACCCACACTGCCTCGTCAAGAGGGCACGGCCCAGAACTAGGAGCCGGGACTATCTGGTCCTGACTCTCCAAGGTCACTCAAGTAGTGAGAGCCACAAGTCCCTTCTCCTCTCTGTAAAATGAAGGTATTGAAGCAGACGTCTCCTGTTTCGTCCCGCTCTTCAAATTTAACTGATGGTTTGTGACACACCTCTTAGCCTCTGTGACACTGGTTCAGGGGTGCAAGCAAAAACCATGCTCTCCATTCTGCCTTTTAGGCTCTGCGGATATGCCCTCAACAACACAGAGGCAGAGCCGATCTGCTATCACATCAGCAGGCTCTGGGCAGAGAACGTGGAGAAGGACGTGTGCTCAATCTGCCCATATTTACCTGGGGGCCAGCGGCTACTTCTCACAGCGGGGGTGTGAGTCAGTGGAACCACACTTGGTAGCGCGTCGCCCCCGAACCACAGAGCGGCACTGTATATTCTCTCGGGCTCACCAATGGCCTTGGGTCCCCCTTTCATGCCTCCAAGGAGGCAGCGTCACTGCAGGTGGCTGTCTGTGACTAGGAAATAGGGAGCCCCAATAGTTACCATGACATTCGCTACTCAGTTTGCCTTCTCTGGAAGTCTGTGTGGCAGAGCTGCAGGACTGCAAAGTTTTAGGAAGTTAAGCATGTCATAGTTTAGGGGCTTCGGGCAGGGACCGTAGACCACGAGTGTCCGGCTTCAAGGTCACTGTTGAGCCCAGCAAATAGGTAAGGGGGGAATGCATTTTTCAGGTAGAAAAAATAAAAGTTATTTTTGAATGGCAGTATAGCCCTCGATCTGTACACTAAGAAAGATAATTACGGGGATTAGAATTCTCCCCCTCCCCACTCCTGACTTCTGGGACATCCTTCCTGGGGTCGCTGCAGGGCAGCCACAGGCTTCAGGCAGAGCCCCCTACTGCCTCTCCCCCTGCAGCCTGAGCCGCTCTACCCAGAGCCCCGAGGCCGCGGTAGCCCCGAGAAGGCCTGTTTTCCAGCTCAGGGAGAGGAAGTGTGGGTGACTCCCCTGCACTATAGTGAGTACGGAATAAAGGGCCAGGGAAGCCTTGTCCTGTCTCTGTCCCACAGTGTCCCATTATTTTTGTTCCATCGTGAGTAAGAGATTGCAAGTGTGGTCTCACTCAGAAAGGGACAAGAGCTCCTACGGGGCAAATCCTAGAAGAGGCATCACCTCCACTGGGGAGAGAACTGGGGGAGGGAGAGGGCCCGTGACGATTTCTACTTTGTCCAGGGACGGGGGAAGGGGGGATGGTCTGGCATGTGGCTGTGCAGTGCCGCTCATCACTGCTGCCTTCTTACTCAGCCTGAGGGCCCCCCAGTGCACCGCCCCCCCAAATACGCCTCCCCCCATGCCTCTACACGCAGTCGCCTCACACCATCAGCATGAGCAATGTCACAACAGCAGGCGCGAGCTCACATGACCACGTGGGTGGAGATGAATGGCAGTGACTTGCCCCCAAAGTCTGGACAAAGGTTGGCTGGTGTCTCAGGAAGGAGAGCCCAGGCCAGAGAGAGGGGCTATGCCAAGGACAACACAAGCAGGGAGCACCCACCACCCTACATGGTGACCACAGAAGCCACACAGACAGCACTAGAAACAGAAATGGGGGAGGAAGCAGAGAGTATCAAAAGCTGGAGCAGGAAGACTTGAAAAGCTGCCAGGAGGACTATGTAGGAAGTTCGGGGACCCTGACAAGCAGATGATGGGGACTGAGGAGGCTATAATTCCTGGAACTCTGCACACAGACTATGTCCCCAGAACATTCAATAACAACAATGGCAGCCATCATTATGTGTCTACCATCTCCCAACCTATACTTACCTTACCTAACTGAACCCCAAAACAGCTTTTGCTAGATATATTGTTCTCATTTTCTAAAAGAGAAAACAAAGACGAAGATGGGGAAACTTGCCAATGTCAGATGGTGAGTGAGCAGCAGAACCGAGGACTATCAGACTTCAGAGCACGTGCTCTTTCCATACAAGCTGCCCTGATTCCACCCAGATTCGACCTCTCAGGCTAATGTCACTGATGTTACAAGTACAAGCTTAAGAACGAGGACCAAACTCTTCCTGTAGCTAATTCTGTACGTTCTCTGTAATATCCTACCGCCTTCAGTAAGATGTTGATTCAACAAACGGTCCTGGGAAAATGGGACATCCACATGCAAAAAATGAGCCTTGTACAAAAATTAACTCAAAACGGATTAAAGACCTAAATGCAAAACCGAAAGCTATAAAATGTCTAACAGAAAACATAGGAGAAAAATCTTCTCTTCGTTTGGCAAAGATTTCTTAGATATGGCATCAAAAGACTGATCCATTGAAAAATACTAAAAAGTGGACTGCATCAAAATTTAAAACTTCTGGTGTTCAAAAGACTCTCAAGAGAACGAAAAGCCAAACTACAGATAGAAAAAATAATTTACGAAGCACAAAACATATCTGATTTAAAAACAAAACAAAACAAAAAAAAAAACTTGTGTACAGAATAAAGAACTCTAGACTTTAGAAAGATGACAGAGTAGGAGGATCCTAAACTCACCAGTCCTTAGATAAAACTAGATGACACCCACATCGGTGAGAAAACGACCCAAAGACTGGCAGGAAAAGGGTAGGAAGAAGGGCAGAGACATGGTTGGGAGCAAAACAGACCCAGGAGACCTCGAGAGGGAGGGACCCATGGTCGCAGAGAGGGACGAGGAGCAGAGCCCCACACAAGGCACCCCAGGCACGGGGGGGGGGGCCCTTGGGGGAGATGATTCCCAAAACATTAGGCCTTGAGAACCAGAGGGCCTAACTTCCAGAGTTCTTACAATCAGTGGGGCTTAACACATGGAACTTTAAAAGCAGGGGGTGTGGCTCTGGGAGAGCTGGGAGACAACAGAAAACTGAATCCCTGCTCTTAAGAGACCGCACAACAAACAGCATACAGGAGGGAGGTTTATTTACTAGCCTCGGAGCTTGGGCTTGAGGAGCGGGCATCTTTGGGGACTTCACGGAGAAAAGAGCTGGTGGGTGCATTTCCCTCCCCTGCCCACCGCCGCCCCAGTCTAGATACACGGACACCTGCAGAAGCCAGCAGAGCACCACCACTGTCTACCTAGCTTGCTAACAGCACACTCTGCCCCCGTGTGCTTCTGTAGATCTGCCCCCTCCAACCCAGCAGGGCTGAGCAGTTGTCGTCCCCGGCTGCTGGAGGTCCCGTCCCCCCTCCCATACACCCCTGTAGAGCCCATCCAAAGTAGCACCACAAGTGTGGCAGTGTGCACGCAGCCCCGACAGGGGCCAGCACCGCTCCAAAGTGAGTCCTGCCCAGGGGAGAGGGGATGAGCACCACGCACACCAGTCCCCTTGGAATCCCCAAAGTGGGCTGGGGCCAGACATCTGGTCTGATGGTAGGTCCTGCCCACCAACAAAAGCTTCTCAGGGGACAGCACAGGGAAAGCGCCCTGTAGTCTGGTGCTATTGCAGCTCCGGCAAACACCTGGTCTGACTTGACTCAAGCCCGAGGCGGCCCCATACTGGCCCACTAACAACACAGGGACAAAACCCTGCTGACAATAGGCGAAGAAAGCCATTCCGGACACCTGGGCTGAAGGCAAACGAGGCTCAGCCACAACAGGGCACACACATCACACAGGAGACACCCTTGAAAAGTCAGGTGCTGGTTAACGGGGGACACTACAGGACCTCTTTTTCATTAGGCCACTACTTTCGAGAGCAGTAGATGTAGCTGGCTTTCCTAACACACGGAAACAGACACAGAGAGTTAGACAAAATGAGAAGACAAAGGAATATGTCCCAAGAGAAGGAACAGGACAAAATCATATCAAGGGGAATTTAAACCAAACAAAGGTGAGTGATATATCTAATAGAGAACTTAAAGTAATGGTCATAAAGATACTCACTGGACTTGAGAAAAGAGTGGAGGTTCTCAGTGAGACCTTCAACAAACAGAAAACAAAAAAGAACTGGTGAGAAATGAAGAACTCAATAAATGAAATTAAAAAATACACTAGGGGGAATACATAGTAGATGAGAGGAAGCAGAAGAATGGATCAGTGACCTGCAGGACACAGTCATGGAACGTAATCAAGCTGAATAGGAGAGAGAAAAAAAACGATAAAAAATGAAAATAGATGAAGGAAACTCAGTGACACCATAAGCATAGTAAGAGTCACATTAGAAGGATCCAGAAGAAGAAGGATAAAAGGGGGCAGAAAATTTTTCTGAAGAAGTAATTCTGAAAACTTCCCAAATCTGGGGAAGCAAACAAATCCAGATCCAGGAGGCACAGAGAGCCCCCAACAAAATCAACACAAGGAGGACCATACCAAGATACTTAGGAATTAAAATGGCCAAAAGTGGTGATTTAAAGAGGATTTTAAAAATAGGAAGAGAAGGGGCACCTGGGTGGCTCAGTCAGTTAAGTGCCCAACTTCAGCTCAGGTAATGATGATCTCACAGCTGGTGAGTTTGAACCCCGCCTCAGACTCTGTGCTGACAGCTCAGAATCTGGAACCTGCTTCAGATTTTGTGTCTCCCTCTCTCTGCTCCTTCTCCCTTGGGCTGTCTCTCTGTGTCTCTCAGAAATGAATAAACGTTTAAAAAATTTTTTAAAAATACAAACAGAAAACATTTATATACAAAGGAAACCACAGAATGCCTATCAGCTGATTTTTCAGCAGAAATTTTCCAAGCCAGAAGGGAGTAGCATGATACCTTCAAAGTACAGAAAGATAGAAGCCTGAAGCCAAGAATATTCTATTCAGCAAGGCTATCATTCAGAATAGAAGGAGAGCTAAGGAGTTTCCTAGACAAAAAAAAGTTAAAGAACTTCATCACCATGAAACCGGCCCTACAAGAAATGTTATAGGGGACTCTGAGTGGAAAGACCATAAGCAAGAGTAAGAAAAGTAGAAAGCATAAAAGCAGTAAAATGAAGTATATCTCTAAAAATTAGTCAAGGGATTCAGAAAATAAAAGGGGGGGGCAGGGGGAAGAGAAGTAGAGAATGGGTTCAAACGTAAACGACCATCAGCTTAATACAGACTGCTTTAGGGGCTCCCTGGGAGGCTCAGTCAGTTAAGCATCCAGCTTTTGATTTCGGCTCAGGTCAAGATCTCAGAGTTCATGGGTTTGAGCCCCACATCAGGCCCTGCACTGACAGTGTGGAGTCTGCTTGGGATTCTCTCTGTCTCTCTGTCTCTCTGTCTCTCTCTCTGCCCCTCCCCTGCTCGTGCTCTGTGTGTGTGTGTGTGTGTGTGTCTCTCTCTCTCAAAATAAATAAATAAACATAAAAAATATAGGCTGCTATATACATAAGATGTTATATACAAAACCAAGGGTAACTACAAATCAAAAACTGATAATAGATATGCAAAAAAAAGCAGAAAGGAATCCAAGAATGTCATTAAAGAAAGCCAGCGAACTCAGAGAAGAGAGCAAGAGAAGAAAGGAACAGACGAGAACTTCAAAACAACCTTAAAAGAAATAAAAGAATGGCAATAAGTGAATACCTGTCAATAATTACTTTCTATGTAAATGGACTCAATGCTCCAATCAAAAGACACAGGGTGACAGAATGGATAAAAAAGCAAGACCCATCTATATGCTGCCTACAAGAGACTCATTTCAGACCTAAAGACAGATGTATTCAGAACATTCCATTCTAAAACAGCAGAAACACACTGTTGTCAAGTGTACATGGAACATTCTCCACAGTGGATCTCATGTTAGGCCACAAAGCAAGTCTCAACAAATTCAAGAAGGCTGAAGTCATACCATGCATCTTTTACAACCACAATGCTATGAAATTAGAAATCAACCACAAGAAAAAATCTGTAAAGAGCACAAATCTATGGAGCTTAAATAACATGCTACTAAGCCATGGATGGGCCAAGCAAGATATCAAAGAAGAAATAAAAAATTACCTGGAAACAAATTAAAATGAAAATATGACGGTTGAAAACCTTTGGGATGCAGCAAAAGCTGTTGAGAGAGGGAAGTTTATAGCAATAGAGGCCTAGCTCAAGAAGCAAGAAAAAGCTCAAATATACAACCTAACCTGGTACCTAAAGAAGCTACAAAAAGAACAAACCAACACTCAAACCAGTAAAAGGAAGATAATAATAAAGAACAGAGCGGAAACGAATAAAATAGAAACTAAAAAAGGAATAAAACAAACAAATGAAATCAGGAGCTGGTTTTTTTAGAAGATAAATAAAATTGATAAACCTCTAGCTAGACTCATGAGAAAGGGAGAGAGGACTCAAATAAACAAAAAAAAGGAATGAGAGAAAAGAAATAAAAATGAAATTCAGAAGCATTAGAAGAGAATATTATGAAAAAATTATATGCCAACAAATTAGACAACCTAGAAGGAATGGATAAATTCCTAGAAACTCACAACCTCCCAAAACTGAATCAGAAAAAAATAGAAAATTTGGACAGATCATCAGCAATGAAACTGAATCAGTAATTAAAACACTCTGAACAAACAAAAGTCCAGGACCAGACAGCTTCACATGTGAATTCTACCAAACATTTAAAGATGAATTAATACCAATTTTTCTCAAACTATTCCAAAAATCAGAAGGGGAAGGAAAACTTCGAAATTCATTCTATGAGGCCATCATTTGCCTAATACCAAACCAGATAAAAGACACTATAAAAAAAAAGAGAACTACAGGCCAGTATCTCTCATGAATGTAGACACAAAAATCCTTAACAAAACATTAGCAAATTGAATCCAACAATCCATTAAAAAAAATCATTCACCACAATCAAGTGGGAATTCATTCCTGGGATGCAAGTGTGGTTCAATATTTGCAAATCAATCAACATGATGCAGCACATTAACACGAAAAAGGATAAAAACCATATGATCATGACAACAGATGCAGCAAAACCATTTGACATCCATTCATGACCAAAACCCTCGATAAAGTAGTCTTATAGGAAAGGAAACTCAACATAATAAAAACCATATATGAAAAATGTACAGCTAACATCACACTCAATGGTGAAAAACTGAGGAACAAGACAAAGATGTCCAATCTTGCCCCTTTTATGCAATAGCACTGGAAGTCCTAGTCACAGCAATCAGACAAGAAAAAGAAAGAAAAGGCATCAAAACTGGTAATGAGGAGGTAAAATTTTCACTATTTGCAGATGACATGATAGTATATATAGAAAACCCTAAAGACTCCACCAAACAACTACTAGAATTGATAAATGAATCTAGTAAGATTGGAGGATACAAAATCAACATACAGAAATCGGTTGCATTTCTATATACTAATAATGAAACAGCAGAAAAAGAAATTAAGAAAACAATCTCCTTACAATTGCACCAAAAAGAACAAAATGCTTAGCAATAAACTTAACCAAAGAGGTGAGAGACCTTTACTCTGAAAGCTACCAAGACAGTGATGAAAGGAATTGAAGGTGACACAAATGAAAAGCTATACCATGCTCATGGACTGGAAGAACAATTATTGTTAAAATGTCTATACTACCCAAGGCAATCTACAGTTTTAATGCAATCCCTATGAAAATACCAACAGCACTTTTTTGACATCACTACACTCTACTGGAATGATCACGACAGAAGAAAAACTGAGAAAAACTCAAGTGATGGCAAGCATGTGAAGTAACTGAAACACTCCCTGACTGCCTGTGGGAATTCAAAATGATACACTGGAAACCAGTCTGGCAGTTTCTTATAAAGTTAAACATACACTGACCATGCAAGCCAACAAGCTTACTCCTGGGTATTTACACAGATGAAATGAAAGTTTATATTCCCACAATAACCTGTGTGTGAATATTTACAGTGGCTCTACTGATAACCACCAACAACTGGAAAAGAACCGAATGTCCTTGAGCTGATGAATGGATAACCTGTGGAGGAGCCACGTAATAGAATACTATTTGGCAATAAAAAGGTACCAAGGACTGAGATTACACAGTTATATGTGTGTAACACAACATGGCTAAATATCAAATGCATTATGCTAAGTGAAGGAACACAGAACCAAATGGCTTTTAGGATCCATTTATGTGACGTTCTGAAAAAGGTAAAGCCACAGTGACAGGAAGCAGATGAGAGATCAGAGGGGGCTGGAAGTGGGGGTAGGCGCGGGCTAGAAAGTGGTGTGAGGGAATGTGGCCGGGGGTGGGGCTGTTTCACGTCTTGGTGGTGGTGGCTGCAGATGATATGTGTTTGTCAAAACTCACAGCACTGTACGCTAAAAAGAGTGAATTTTACTGAAGGAAAATACTCGAATTTAAAAAAGATAGGAGAAGTATAGTTGTTATTCATAAAACCATAGAGACAGTGAGTGGAGAGGTCAGGACGACAGCCTCTGCAGCTGAAAGCATCCACTTCCTCTGCAAAAATGGGAAGAGGAGCGACCACCACCCTCATAAAGTCACGGAGACTCAGTGAGAGGAGGCAGCACCCAGCACACGGGAAGTGGCCCCAGGCATTACAGTGTAGAACATTCTCTGAGGAGGGTCACTCCTACAGCACTTCTTCAACACCGTGTGCCGCGTGTGGGGTCGGGACCGTGCCTGGCGCACACGGACACAGGCCTGTGTGTCACGACAGCTGCCGTCCCTTATCTGTTCCCCGAGTCAGGGCTTCTCGTGGACCGAAAGCCAGAAGAGGAGCATTTCTGTGCAAGAACTGGGAAGGCTGTGAGACAGAATTCACGTCACCACAGTCTGTGGGGCCACCCTCTCCTCACCCTGGGGTGGACTTTGGACAAACCAGAGCGTCCTGAAGCGGCTCGGGGGCACAGTGGCCCGCTCCCCAGGGAGAAGGCAGGGCTGAGGCGCGACGTCCTGCCATGTGGCTGGCGGCATAGTCTGAGACACAATAGCTACATTGTTCAGTTCGCGGGCCAAGCTCAGAGCCCACGGTACCAAGCCCAGAAGCCTCTCCCTGACTTCAGGGTAGCACCGCAGACGGGATCACGTGGTCATGAAGCCACCAGACTCCTTTGCTCACTGAACATTAATGACAGCCGGCCCGGCGCTCACTCCAGGGACAGCCTTTCTCCTGTGGTTTGCAGAAGCGAGAGATAGTACTGCCGGGCTCTGGCCACTTAAAATCTCTGTCTCTGTCTCTCTCTGACACACACACACACACACACACACACACACACGGAGTTCTTCAATCTCCTGCCAAATCTTCCAAATCTTCCCGAAGACAATGGAATTCCGTTACGATGAAAACATGAGACACACAGGAACATTTCTGCTCAGGCTCTTAAAACCTGCAATAGAAAACAACTCAGAGCCAGTGGAGTTCACGGTCGCACCACAAGGCATTTCTGCTTACAATTAATTTAGCAAAATAGAAGAAGGCAGCAGAAAAAAATCTTGGTTTAAGTAATGACCTTTTAGTAATTGCTCATGTTTGAAATAGACTCAAGTTACCATAAACTTGGTCTTGGGCAGAGAACTCTCATTTCCTTTGACTACGGCTTCAATTCCAACTTTCCCTTTGTTGCTTCTCCAGACAGTCCCCGTTTCTCCCTTGCCTCGCTCCTGCCTCTGATGCCTGGTTATCACAGCTTGGTCACCGCCTCGTTGGGGGACAGCGCCCACGGAAGGTGCTCTAGGGAGGACGTCGGGCCACTTCGGGGCTTCATGATGCACACGTGTTGTGGAGGGCCTCAGAAGGGACCAAAGAAAGGAAATCCCACGCTACAGAAGACGATCTTCAAAGAGGGGCTGAAATATTTACCAAGGACAACAATTAACAGTGCTTTATGTCTGCAAAAGAAAATGAGAGGAATTGGGCTTAGCACTGTAGCATCAAGGGAAGAGAAGCTTTCTGGGGCTTCTCCCCCCACAGAGCCTTTTATTAAACTGTTTTCAGAGGGGATACCTTTCCAGCATGACTCTGCTCACTCACGTCTCTCTCCTCAGAAGGCCCTGTGATGAAAGATCTAGATCCCTCCTCCACAGACAGGCTGGGTTGGGTAAAAGGTGGCACACACGCTTGGAAGCCCTCAGGAGATTTAGATCGTTGTGTATCCTCACATTTTCCTTTGCCTCCAAAGACCTGAATCCGTACCTATGTACTTGAAAAGCAAACTGCAGACATCCAGTTGAGATGCTGTAAGGTCAGAGTTTGGGGTGCTCCCCTCTAGCCCAAATCCTAGCAATAGTGAGTAAAATAGAAAAAGAGAAACCAAAAATAGCTTTACTAATTCAAAAACAAGATAAACATCTCCCTGGACCCAAAACAGAACAGAAATGCAAAGGGATAAACCGAGTTGGAGCTAGGGCCTCGGGTCTGGAAGCAGGCGGCACCAGTGGTTAAAAGGGAATAGAAACGCTTCCCATAAGAAGGCTGAGTAGAGGGGCGAGTCTGACTCTTGATTTTGGCTGAGGTCATGGTCTCACAGTTCGTGAGTTCGAGCCCTGCATCAGGCTCTGTGCTTACAGTGCCATGGAGCCTGCCTGGGACTCTCTCTCCCTCTCTCTCTGCTCTTCCCTTGCTCATGCGTGCTCTTTCTCAAAATAATAAAACTTAAAAAAAAAAAAAAAAGAAAAAGAAAGGTGAGTAGTGTCAGCTTTAAGGCTTAGAGCCAGGAGACGAGGTTGAAGACACAGGGCTGATGACCTGTTCCCTTAAGCTAAATATGGTCACAAAGCTCTGGGCCTGGGAAGGTCAGAAGACAAAGACGGTCCTTCTGTCACGCATCACCTAAGTAACCAGATCTGCAGTAGCCTCAATATCACTGTGGTGATTACAGACCCCCCGTCTGGGGTAGGCAAATGCAAGGTTAGCAGGCAGAGGGAATGAGCAAGTTCAAGGCCGGCAGACAGAGGGGCTGAGCACAGAAGGAGAGAAAGGAACAAAACCAAAATACTTTCCCCTAAACACAAGCCTGCATTATAAAATCCCAAGCCACTTAGTGAAATGCAAAGTTAAGGAAGATAACCAACAAAAATCAACAACCGGAACGTGATTTCATTCCAGTAAATAGGCCACGGCACTCACTGACCGCGACTCTTTGGGTGTGATTAAGATGCTCAAATATATAAGTAATGGAGTAGAAGTGAATAGGAAAGTATGAAGCAGAAACAGGTGGAAAGAAATAAAACATAAACTGGGAGATATGGAAAAAAAAGCAAATATGAAATCCTAAGAATAAAAATAAAATAGTCATTAAACCAACCGAATAGCAAACAACATCTGGGAGGTGATTTAAAGGAGCTTTAAGTTTAGAAACATGGACTAATTCCCAGAAGCCACAGGGGGTTATCTCAGGAGTAGGATATGGGTGGGAACAAGCGTACTAATGTTCTGAACTGGGTGCTAGTACTTGGGCTTTTCAAACTATATGCATGTATCACTTTAATAACAATTACAACGACGGACTGAAAAGACTGTAAGAAATACCATTAATGAAGGATCATCTAAGGATATGCAATCCTTGCTTTCCTCTGTATAGTCTAAATTTTATTCTTGGGATGAAGCAAACCATCAGAGAGAAAGGAAACAAGAGTGTATGAGTTTTAACACTTCTTGTTACTTCTTTTATTACATTACAATTTGAAATGATGCCTATCAGCCACATTGAAGAATATTATAAAAATCTGCTCTTTAAATAATCGTGGAAGTCTGATAGGATGTTGACCACTGAATCTTGTGGGGCCCTCTGGAGTGGCTCTGGCCTCGGTGCCAGAAAAATTTGCTTCGGCCGAGCAACACGTGTGTGTCCAACCCCACAGCTACTGTGAATTCTGAACTTAGTCATTCAGCTTTGGCTGCTGGGAATTTAATCTGTGATTTACTTCCAGTCACTCTTACTTCAAAATCAGTATAAGATTTGCAGCCATTAGAGCCTACGTACACATCTACCTGTATTTATATATTTACGTTTATGTATAAGTAGGTGCGTGGGGGTGTGTGCCTGAAAGCCACGTTGCAGGCTTCTGAGTGGTGAAAGGATGCGATCAGATAGAATGAGTTGGGGAAAGAGAAAGGAAGGGAAAAAAGCAGGTTGGACGTTGGGGTCATCACGTTGTAGGACACGGAATGCCAAGCTAAGAGCCTGACATTTATCCTGAACGTTAAAGACAATGGTAAATGCTTTTAAAAATCTGAGCAAAGCAGTGACATGGGAACAGCGGTCGCTCAGAAAACTGGCTGTGCCAGGGGGTGCAGCCTAGGTGCACGAGGACACTGAGAGCCAGGTGACCAGTTAGGGGCTATTCCCATCATGAAGGACTGAGGCACCGCGTTGTTAGTAAACTGACAGACACCGTGTTTTAGAAGAAGGATCAGATGTAAAGGCATTAGGAAAGAAAAGGGGACACGGCCAGTAAATATAGCTTTTTCTTACAACAAAGCATGTGACTTCCAAGGAAGCAAGCTAGGTACTACCCACAAGCCTCTGGGAACAATCCATCCCATTCGGTCTATTCCGCTTCTATTGCCGAGCAGACCTGGGCAAGCCACAGGAGAGGCGAAATCGTTCCGATACCTCTCTCAGAAGGTATGTTTTATTCCTTCCAGAAATTAAGCTGCTGCTGATTATAAATGACAGCTAACTCCACACATGCAAATTACACCCTCTATTAAAGGCCTCCTGCCTTCCTGAAACACGAAACCATGTGAGGCCAGCAACACGCAGATGTAGGCACCGTAATAAATACTGTTCGACACAGAAACCTGTTGAGATGAATTTCTTAGGTTCCAAGCAAAGCAGAAAAATAATCTCGAACACTTTGAATCTAGGAACTGAAGTAAATTGAATTTTGACTGAGGCAGTTTTGAATTTATAATCTTTGGGGAATGCACTAAGCTGGATTTACCTGTGTATTATTTTTTCAAAGCAAATCAGCAATTCAGAGATTTCAGGAGGGACGTTTATAGTACTAAACAGAACAAAATTCTCAGATAAATAGAAACCAGAAATATAACTGATGAGCTAATTGAAATCAAGTTTATATTCTCATCTAAATGCATACCATGTTCATTTCTACTGGGAAACATTTCAGAGAAACGTGAGAAACAGAGCAGGAAGGAGCTTTGTGACCATCCAGTTTAATTCTCTTGTGTTACATACCGTGTTTGCCTTTCTCTGTCTGACTTATTTCCGTTAGCGTCACGCCCCCAAGGTCCATCCATGTTATTGCAAAAGGCAAGATTCTCTTGTTTTCAATGGCTGAATAATATTCCACTATACACACACACACACGCGCGCACGCACATGCACACACACATGCCCCATATTTTCTTTATCCATTCATATGGACACTTAAGGTCATTTCCATGTCTTGGCTATTGTAAATAATGCTGCAAATGAGGGTGCAAATAACTTTTCAAGTTAGCGTTTTCATTTCCTTTAAATACCCAGAAGTGGAATTGCTGCGTCATATGGTGGTTCTATTTTTGTAAGGTTATTTATTCTGAGAAAAAGAGAGAGGGATAAAGAGAGACAGAGACAGAGACAGAGAGAGAGAGAGAGAGAGAGCGTGCGTGCACATGCACATGCATGTGTGAGAGGGGAGGGGCAGAGACAGAGAATCCCAAGCAGGCTTCTGCCCAGCATGGAGCCTGATGCAGGGCTTGATCTCACGATGCTGGGATCACGACCTGAGCCAAAATCTGGAGTTGGACACTTAACCAACTGAGCCACCCAGGCACCCCTCATTTTTAATTTTCTGAGGAACCTCCATACTGTTTTCCACAGTGGCTGCACGAGCGTGCATTCCCACCACCACTGCCCAAGGGTTCGCTTTTCTACAGCCTCATCAACACTTGTTATTTCTTGTCTTTTTGATTCTAGCCATTCTGACGGGTATGAAGGGTTACTGATGGCTAGAAGTATATGAAAAGATGCTCAACACAGTGGTCAGTAGGGAAATGCAAATCAAAACCACAACGAGAGAGGAGTCAGATGACTACTACTACTGAGATTTGACTACAGATGATAGCATAAATCAGAGAGGTTAAATGACTTGCCCAAAGCCACCCAGTGTGTCAGACACGGAATGGAGTGGAATCCAGAAGAACGAGTAAGTACGTTTTCCATTTTACCATTTGGCCTATGCCTAGCACAGCATTTGTGATGGTTAATGTTGTGTGTCAATCTGACTGGGCTAGGGCGTGCCCAGATATCTCATTAAGCATTATTCTGGGTATGTGTGTGAGGTTGCTTTTGGATAAGATGAACATTTAATTAGTAGACTGTCCTCCCCAGTGTGTTAGCTGTTAGGTGTTATGGTAGATTGGGTGGGTCTTACCCAATCAGTTGAACGCCTGACTAGGACAAAGGCTAACCCTACCATAAGTAAGAGAGAACTCTTGCTGCTCAACTGCCTTTGAGCTGAGACATTGTTCTTTCCCTGCCATTGGACTCAAATGGAAGTGTGGCTTTTCCTGGGTCAGACTGGAGCTGCACCGTTAGCCTTCCTGGTCTCCCACTTACCAACTGCAGGTCTTGGGACCTGTCAGCCTCCACAGTCACATGCACCAAATCCTTCTCATAAATGTCCGCCCCCCCCCAACTCCTTTTCACACACACCCCCTGTCGGTGCTCCTTCTCTGGAGATCCCTAACACAACACCAAACATACTTTTGGCTCAAAGGCAGGAAGAAAATGGTCTCAATGAATATGGTGGACACTGTATACCAGCCACCCGAAAGCCATTCCCAATCTTCCTCTCCCTTGTCATCCTCTGGTTTGAAGGCTGAAAACCTAAAATGTGGCTCCCTCAGCTCTTTTGTAGCGAAAGGTGACCACACGACACAGTCCTGACACATGACACAGTCCTGAACACACGACACAGTCCTGAACAGTGAGATGTAGGTGGACATCCCCAGGTGACTCTTCCCTTTGTTCTCCACCTTCTTTTTCACGTCCAGAGGCTGGACCGACTGGCCCAGCATCAAGGGTGCCAGTCACCCCGCGGCCGTGAGGACAGTAGGCACGTGTAGGGATGGCTGAGGAGGTGAACGGAAGGATTCTGGCTCTGCCATGAAGGCTAGGAGTGGCCTACTTTGTCTTAGACTGCTTCTCCAGAATTCTGGAGACAAATATGCCACACCTACCAAAGCCAGTTGGGTTAGCTGGGTTATCTGTTATCTGAAGCTCAACCTTTCCCTAACATACTATTCTGGCCAGGTTTCAACTGGAACAAAAAACCAGAAGTGAACATGACCCCAATTTTAATAAAAAACAAGTACTTATTCAAGAAATTTTTTGTGGGTCTACAAGACAGATGGCATGGGAGAGACACTAAGTCCAAGACTTCCCATCCAAGGACGCTGTCGGGAAGGAAGCCTGCTTCCTGCTGTTCCAGATTAGGATCTGGTCTGGGGAGATATCCCAAGGGACCCCCTCAAACTCCAGCATTATGGGCTGTGGCAAAAGGCTAACACTGAAGTGGACTGAATCTTGTTCTAACTTTTCCCATGTAGCTCATTTATTTCTAAAAGTTCTTTTTAACGAAAAACTAATCGTGTTCACAGATTCCTGCCTCATTAGAATGAGCTCAGGGACCTCCCTCTATCCATGCTGCCACCAGAGACCACATGTGGCCACAGTACAGTGGACGGAACACTAGATTTAGTCAAATGATCTGGCTTCGAGACTTGGTTCTACCACCTTTTGCTTCATGCTTTCCCACAGGCAGATCTCCGAACGTTCTGAGTTCCATCTGCTAGTTTACAATTACTGAGGTAAACGACATCAGGATTACCAAAGAATTCCGACAAATGCAGAACATTCTACCAGAGTAAGATTTAATCAGGTAACTCGACTGTGTGCAAACGAAAAGCACGTAGGTCTGACGTGAGGGGGAGTACATGAGAAACCGGAGAAAAGTTCATTCATTATCTTTATGGCATTTACTTTGGCCCTCTTCCTTTTTCAGGGAGGAAAAGTCGCTGGAGAAGTGATCTCTGTCTGATAAAGTGCTACAGACAAAAGCCTTACAGAACACACTCGAGGAAATAAAAATCTAGATACAACTTGGTACGTTTATTGCCGAGCAGTGGCTGTTACCCGTCATAAGGTGACCTAACCCCCTGGTGCGCTCTAACAGCGCTCCGGCCTCGGAGCCCTAATTCTGTGTTTAATGCCTCTACGCCCTCTAGAACTGGAGTTCTGTAGATCTTTACCTGAGAGTAAACCTCTTACCGCCTCGTGGCAGATAAAAGTTCAAGGGGATAAAATACACGCAGCACAACGCATCTTTTTAGTTTCCCCTTCTGCACCGAATCCTTCGGGATTCACGAAATGAAAGCAGAGTTCTCTGAAAGACCACAGGGGCGTTTCCCGGGAGATGTTCTGAGCGGGTTCCAGATCACATACCTTGTCCTGGGTCTGGCATCGGATACAGTCACATTCAAAGCAGTACTGGTCCCTCAGCTGCTTCCGGCGCTCCTCGCTGGTCATCAGCATGTCCAGGTAGCAGATGGTGAGCTGGGGGGGGAGGGGCAGAGAGAAGAGGGTCACGTGGCTGTGGTGCTCATTTTCTTTAACAAATGGTTATTGTTACTGCTGATTATTTAAGCAACACATTTTTTTAAAACTTTTTTTTTTTTTTAATGTTTACTTATTCTTGAGAGACAGACAGACAGAGCATGAGCAGGGGAGGGGCAGGGAGACACAGAGCCTGAAGCAGCTCCAGGCTCTGAGCTGTCAGCACAGAGCCCGATGCGGGGCTCGAACCCACGAACCACGAGATCATGACCTGAGCCGAAGTCAGACGCTCAACCAACTGAGCCACCCAGGCGCCTCTCAGCAACATGTTTTTATTACACACCAAAACGTGCAAGAGAAAAGACATTACTAACAGTCTCTCTACGCAAATAATCGCATGTAACACTTTAATGCATTACCGTCCAGTGTCCATTGTGTGGTGAGTGAATGTATATTATATGTTTAGTATACAGAACTGGACTCGTGAGCTCAATACACTTTTACGTCTCACTTTTTATTCACCAAACAGGAGAATATCAAGAGCTGTTGTTTGTTGGCACTAAGGTTGGGCAGTAAAATCGATCACCACCGGCAATCAGAGAAGGCAGATCCATCCTGGCCGCCAAGCAAGTGGCGGACTGACCACCCAGATGCTCTTCACTCCTGACCAGCCCTGCAGCTGCCCTATGGAACGAAAGGCCAACCAAATTTGGTGTCTCTGAAAGTGGGAGACTCTTCTCTTCACTTGCGACGAGGGAGGGAAAAAAAAAGGAATCAGTTCCAAGTAGGGAGAATTATGTCCGAATGGGATCTTGGAGGGAGGCGCTCGAACTGACTTCCTTGGACGCTTTCGGACACAGTGATCACGCCATCTAGGATGAGGTTTCTCTGGAGCCCCGAGGTTCCCCTTCTAGTCACATGTCTTTAGGCAACATCACAACGTTCACACACGCCTCACCCGACCACATCTGTGCACTCGAGGTCAATTCAAGATACACAAAATGGAACTCCTGAGCCCCCCGGCCTGTTCCATCCGGGCTGGAGCCGTCCCGGTCCCCGCCGACAGGAATGTATCTTTTGCGTGTCCTCCCAGCAGAAACCCAAGGTCATCCTTGACCTTCTCTCTCCCTTTCACGCCCTCAACCTGACCCATCAGGAAATTCTGTGGGCTCAACTTTAAACATATAACCAGAATCAACCATTTTCTACCTTTTCCAATGCGACCATCCAGGTCTGAGCCGCCCCCCTCTCTTGCCCATAAACCGCACGTCTCCCTGCGTGCCCCCGCCCCCCGCCCCCCCTGCACTCTACCCTCCAGCCGTGATTCTCGGTGATCCTCTTCAAATGAAAGACAGACAGGCTCTTCCCTGTGCTCACCACCCTACAACGGCTCCCCCTCCTCTCACGAACCCCAACGAGGCCTTCCTACAGCCCCGCTCCGGGCGTGCTCCTGTGCTGTCAGGAAACGAACGCAAGCTCACGTTCAGAAACGTCTACAGGAACCTGGTAAGACAAACTTTCTGTAACTCTAATAATAAAACATTGGACTTTTATCTCCTATGGTTTTAACATTTCATTTTCCTAGCAAATTTGTTTTACAAAAAGATTAGTCTGCACCGGATAAGGACTGGTAACACCCACGACCACCAGCCGGTTCCCTCTCTGAGCTCCTCCCCCGGCCCGCCCTCCTGTCCGCATGCACCCCCACGTGCCAGCCCGACAGTGGCTGTGTCCCCGACACTGGCTGTGTCCCTGGTGCTGCCCCCAGAACCCACGACGGGGCCCCCCTCCCTGAGGTCTAACCGGGACCCCCCCCTTGGTTAAAATAACCACCTGACTCCGGCCCCACCCAGGGTCCCTCATTCCCTCACCCTTTTCTAGTTTTTCCTTTTCCGTATCATACGTAACAGGCTGTGTAAGATTCTTCTCTATTTGCTTTTACACGTAGAAGGTAATCGTGGGGGGGGGGCGGGGGTGGAGACGCCACAGGACAGGACGAAGGCAGGCCAGTCCACTGAAGGAGGTGACTAAAGCTCCCTAGAGCCCAGAACATCCCATGTGCTTCTTCTTAGACTCAACAGAAAGCATCTGGTGACTACCAAGGCTGATCTTACATTCTGGAAAGCACGGCAGGGCAGAGAAGGCCATCCTTTGACAGAAAACATAACTTTGGGTGGGCCTCCGTCGGCCAGCCAGAGCTGCCCCACCCACGTGGCCATCCCAGGGGGACAGAAGCCAGGGCCTGGTCTGGCTGGTCTCCCTCTAGATCCTTCCCATATTAGGCAACTATATCAGGCTGCTCCGTAGCAGAGAAACAGGCATACGTGGCCTTAAGAAATGCAGGTGACAGTGTTATGGAGTGCGCGCTACGTGCTCAGCACTCCCAGAGGAGGCGGCATGAGACTGCGGACATCAGCAACGGTGTGGGGTCCGTCTGGGATCTGCACCCTCATCCCTTGACTCAAGCCTGATACTCTTTGCACACGCAGCCGCTTCTCGTACTTCCGTGGGCCAAAGGGGAGTTTCGCTTCTTGGGGGAATGTGCCAGCATCAACCCTAAAATGCGCAGGCCTGCACTAAGCAGTGCTCTGTGACCACCAGGCTCCCTCAGCTGGGCCCACGGCCACGGCCCACCCCCTGGATCCTTTCACTTGCTTTGCGATGCGCATGCAGGGCTGCCTGGGAGACGCAAAGGGCCATCCTATCAGGCGAGTCCTTCCTGTTTACAGACAACACCGTGTTTCTAATTCCAAGGAACCCATTTCTGCGCACACTTTTGAAACCGCCCGTTAGTAAGTCTGGGGCACTACATGCATCCGTCTTGTCTTACCAGCCTCCAAGGGCCGCGGTTTCCTTAAACGAGGTGACGGGAAAATGAACTGAACTCTCTGCTCCCTCTTGGCTTAACCCTGGCACTCGAATTCTCCATCCGCCCCAGTGGCTCTCAGTCATCGGCCCCTGCCACCAGATCGGATCAACTGGCAGTAGTTCCTGGGTAAGTACGACTGCCCAGTGCGAAGCCAATGAATCCAGGGCCAGAGAAATAAGCTTGACTCACCCAAGACTTAATTGCAAGGGCCAAAACTCATGAGTGACCGTGCCAGGCGGCGAGTGGGCCACAGGAGACTAGTTATTTCATTTAACCCCAATAAACAGACTCTGATGGCCTCCCTCACTCCGCTTTAGCTGCCTGCGACCGCTACCACTGCTTGGACGGTGCACTGGCTTCCCCACGGGCCTCCCTGCTGCCTGCGGTCTACCTCGCGTCTTCCAAACCGCTCTGCTTCCCAAAACTCACATCTGATCACATCTCTGCGGGAACATTTGTGATGGCTTCTCACCACCTGCAGGCAAGGCACACAAGGGCTTCCTGACTGCTGTTCGGTCTGCCTTTCCAGCCCTACTATCTCCCTGGACACCTCGAGTCTTCAGTCACATGCACTGTTAGGCCTCTGGAACAAGGCACACAGTGCCAGCGGGCACTGTGCCTCCCTGCCCTGGCTAGCCAGCGCCTTTCCTACACACCAGCCTTTTCACAGCATCCTCACCCCACAAGCTTGGCTCAAATACACCTCTTCTGGTGAAGACTCCCCCGTCCCCGCCTCTGTGCCTCCTCTATGCCGCCGAAGGTCACAAAATACACTGTATGAAAACTGAAGGTCTCAATGGCAAAACATTTTTATTCCTATTTTTTGGGGGAAAAGAACACAGTCAGATTACTAACTGGTAATGACGGTCAAATCACTTTATCAGCCAAAGATAAAAAAACCTTTATTGAAGACTCACTGATTCACCACTTTCCATGAAGAATCTGCTCGCTAAATGTTGGGCTCATTTAGCGGGAACGTATTTGTGAAACTTTGCCATTGATCAGTGGATGCCTTAATGGCATAGAACAAAATCTCATTAAAATATTAATGCCACTGACCATTGCTTTGCCATTTGAGAGCAGTTTTTATGGGAAATGCAGTAAATCATTCCCAACATTAGAGTAATATCATGAAAGATATTTGCTGGATATCGGATATACTGCTTACTTGAAAATTTCAAGGGAAGACGAACCCCTTTGCCATGAAGCCCATCTTTTCATTATGTACAACAGAGTGGGTAAAAAGATCAAATTAAAATGAGACTTTGCTTTCATTTCTGGAATTACACTGTCACGATTATAAATTCTTTCCACTAATATAGGCTCTGAAGGATGGCAAATCTCACTTCCTTTTTTTTAAAAAACATTTTTTAAATGTTTATTTATTTTTGAGAGAGAGAGAGAGAGCGAGCGAGAGAGAGCAGGGGAGGGACAGAGAGAGAGGGAGACACAGAATCTGAAGCAGGCTCCAGGCTCCGAGCTGTCAGCTTTGATGCAGGGCTCGAACCCACAAACTGTGAGATGGTGACCTGAGTCGAAGTTGGACACTTAACAAACTGAGTTACCCAGGCGCCCCCCTCACTTCTTTTTAAAATGAAACCTGTTACTGTCTCTTCTCATTGTCACACCCGTGTCCTCAGTCATGACCAAACCCTGCCAATTTTAGCTTCCGACATTGTATTCTTCAGACCCCTCCATCATAACCCACCCCCTGAATGCCTCCCAACTTCAGGACACCACTGTCGCCTGGTGCCTGGAGTAACGCACCGAGCTGACCCTCATGTTCCCACACTTGCTTACATATGCAAGGTCTGATCATGCCATTCCTCTCTTTCAACAGTGCCCCATTGCCCATTCCCATCCCCTTCACAAATATCTGCTGAGTGCCTCCTATGGGCCAGACACTGGAACGGAACCTTCAGATGAACTGAATCCCTTAATGAGGCCCCCATGGGTCCCTATGATAAGGTCTGGCCCCTGCTTATTCCCTCATCTGCTGGTCACATTTGAAGTCTTCAGTCTATTGAGAAGAACGCTTCCTGCCCCTTGAACTCGCCGTTCTGTCTCTTGCCTCTGTGAATTTGTCTAGAATGCCTTCCCTGTTTCAGCCAACCTGAACTCTAGGGATCCTTTGAGAGTCTAGAGTTACTTCTCTGGAAGGCTTTTTTTCCCCTTAACTGCAAAAAGCAGGAGTATTTTAATAGGCTTCACATATAACTATTATGGATATTATTTTATGGATATTCTTCTATGGTATTACACCAAAATTTTGCAAGAAGTAGTTTCTTAAAGATTAGTAGGAATGTGGAAGCTAAAATCATATAGATAAACTTCCTGAACTCAGTTACGTTCAAATCCATTGGTCTAACTTGGCATGGATCTTTTATTCAAGCGTGATCTGGTAACATCACGCATCGGTCCACTGAACTATGGTAATCTTCCAAATATTGATACACTTCATCATCCAGTATGAAAAAGTCCAGTCACTGACATTACCACCAGTATCACGGGAAAAGTCTTTCAAGATCTGAGGGGCTGTCATGCTACTGGTGGTGGATACAAGTCTTCGAAAATACGGAGTTTTAATTGAAAGCTTGAGTTTTTTTCATTAGCAACAAGCACTGTCAGTTAAGATCCTTCAACTGACAGGCTCACTTCACCCGCTTCTTCCCTCCCTCTTTTTATTTTGATTTATTTTCTATTTAAGTTCAAATCAGTTACCATACAGTGCAGCCTTGGCTTCAGGAATAGAACCCAGGGATTCGTCTCTTACAGATGACACCCAGTGCTCATCCCAACAAGTGCCCTCATTAATGCCCATTCCCTATTTAACACCCCCTCCATCACCGCTCCAGCAACCCTGTTTGTTCTATGGAAGCCTTTCTTAACTGCTCCCTGCCACTCCTGCCCCTTACCGCCACCTGGGTGCCCATGATGTGAATGTCTATAGAGCCCTGTGTACGTTTATACTATTATCCTCTTCATATTGTTATTGTTTACTGTTTTCTGTTCTGTGTCCATTTCCTTGATTATACCTTGAGCCCCTGAAAGCCTGGGTGGCCTTCATCTTTGTATTCCCAATGCCCACCCCAGTACGTGGCACCCAATTAAGTATGCAGTGAATCTGTCAGGTGACGTAGCACCTAAGCAAAGATGCCTGACTCCCACAACATGCTGGATCAAAACTGCTATTACAGATACTGATACACGCAGTTTATGCAAATCACATTTATCCTGAAAATGCCGGCAGCCAGTGGCGTTATTCGTACTAGCTCAGCCTCTTCTACCAGGAATTCCCATACAGGTGCCCTGGACTGTCCAGCTTTCACCCCTGATCCGTGTTTTGGAAGACTGTCAGCCGATACATACATTTCGTGGCTTAACAAAACCCTAAGGCAGCAGCCATCAGCAATCCAGCGTGGGAGCCATGCCTTACACCCTAATTAAACATCTCTGTAGGAGGTGCTGGATGAAGAGACAAAAACCCAAAAGCAAAACCAAACCAAAGCAAACTGACCCAACAACTCAGCATTACAGTGAAAATCTTTAAGTAGCGAAGGTTATAAATGGTGCTGGTTCGAAGGGAAATGGTCCAAAAGTGGTGGAAAGGGTGACTGTAGGTGAGGAGACACAAAGGGTAAGAACTTTCCATGGTGACCTTTGTTATGGTGGAGCCTGTGCACGTTCCCAGCGCATCTCGTCTGGGGTTGGAAATGCGCGTATCTCAAACTGGCAACGCCTGGCTTTCATGTTACTTTCTTTGTGGGGCCCATGTGATACACCAGAAGACTAGTGGTAGTTTCAAAATGGCTCTAAGATTCTATCCCGCTTCCGGATTTGTCTTCAGCAAGCCCTGTTCATCCCCTCAACACACACAGATTCACGATCTTCCCTACTACAGGCACTGTGCAGTCGTTCTCGTGGAGCCTACGTTCTCTCTCGTGGCTCTATGGTGGAGCCAACTATTTACATCCCACTGAACACACAATAAAACCAGGGCATCCTCATGGGCAATAAAGCCAAAATGCAAAGTTGATGCTATGAAATTACCAAAATTCATTTTTTTAACATTTATTCATTTTTGAGAGAGAGAGCGTGAACAAAGGAGGGGCAGAGAGATGGAGATGCAGAATCCAAAGCAGGCTTTAGGCTCCGATCTGTCAGCACAGAGCCTGATGTGGGGCTTGAACTCACAAATCATGAGATCATGACCTGAGCTGAAGTGGGACACTCAACCGACTGAGCCACCCAGGTGCCCCAAAATTACCAAAAGTCTTAAATTTACTTCCTTACCCAACTTAATAAAAGCAAACGTTTGCACAATAAAAAGGAATTACGTCTCTTAATCAACCTCAGAATATCTCTTCTCCTGGTCCTCCCTCTGGCTCGCCTCTGCCAATTTGAAATGTGCAGGATGTATGTTAGTTCTCGGAGGCAGGTGGCTACAGGCATTAGCTGGGCAGGGACTCAGGACACCAGCCTCCAGGGACCCCACAGTGAACGATGAACAGCGGATCCATCTAGAACGTCAACAGTGCCCTCTGTGGGAAGCGCTCCTGGTCTTTACAGTAAGCTCAACGTAACAGGAAGTCAAGTCAACAAAGAGTAACGGAATGCCTCCTGTGTGCAGGGTCAAGTGCTGGCTAATAGAGGAGATAGAGAAGTAAGACACAACGGCTGGTCCTCATGAAGCTTATGGTGAACAGAGAAGTCACCAAAAGAGACAGAATAAATAACAGCACAGAAATAGTAATAACCAATGTAAAGGAGATCTCGAAGTGAAAGACCTTCCTTTAATTTGGGACATCAGGAAAAGCTTTATTGACGAGATGATGTTTGAAAGGGCCTGGAAGGGTACATAACGTTAACACAGGAAAATGGGGGGGGGGTGCGGGGACAACTATGCAAGGTAATGTCACCCACCAAGACATGCACGATGAGGTGGGGATATTTTTATTTTCCGGAAAAAAAAAATCAAGCTCATAGACACAGAGAACGGACCGGACCAGTAGTTGCCAGAGGTGGGGTGAAGAGGGTCAAAAGGTAGAAAGTTCCGGTTCTAAAGGGAATCCTAAGGATGTGACGCCCAGCACGGCAACTATAGTTAACGATCCTGTGAAACACATTTGAAAGTCACTAAGAGCATAAATCTTAAAAGTTCTTATCACAAGACAAAAACATTCCATGACTGTGTGGTGACAGACGTTTACTAGACGTACAGTGGTGATCATTTTGCAACGATGCAAATAGCGAATTCTCCCGACGTCCGCCTGAAACTTACATCACATAGTATGTGAATTACGTGTCGTTACACAAAACCATCTCCCGAACAAGTCAGTAGAGAAGGACTCCCAGGGAGAATCCTCCCTCGGAAGCTGCTCTAGTAAGTGCCGGGCGGGAAAATACCCGAGTCTGCAGGGCCTGATCTGAGCACAACTGTTCTGGGTGAAGCCAGAGGAGGGGTTTGCTTGTTGCTCCAGGGATTTATGTGAAAAAGAGTGAAATAAGCACCAAAACACAAGATGCTTTCTCAGCTAAAGGAAAACCCACCCAGGAAAACAGCTGGCGGCCAAGCCTAGAAAACAAGACATGAGAAAATCTCTTTGTTGTCCCTGAGAATTCTGAGTTTCTAATAGGTTTTCTGTTCACTTCTCACATGGCTGATTTATTTTAATTTAGTGAAATCATCATGATATCAGATGCAGCGTCGTCAGGAGCAGCCGGCCTTCAGCTCCGCTACTAACACTACCGAAAACAGACAGACCTTCCCTTCCTCGGCCGCCCTGCAGTCACACGTGTCCCTGGGAAAAACCACGAGATTCTCCACGTCGCTGACAGACACTCCAGTGTACTGAGTACACCGGCCCGAAGAGCTGGAAATTCAGCAAGTGGCTGCATAAAAGACAGCTCATTCGGGTGAAAATCCCTCGGAGGGAGTCTTCCCAAAGCCAAAGTACAATCTGGTGCCTCGAGTTCAGGTTTTATTGGCTGAGTGCTGCATAAATGCAATAAAAGCTTATGATACTCTGCTTTCCTTGCAATAAATATCCACTTGAGCAAATTGGACGGCAGAAGGAAAGTGGGTTCTCATGAGCATAGATACCTATAACCACACGTTCGGACTGGCACTTGTGCCAACTCTGGGTGGGCTCTGGTCCGGCAGTCCTGGAGCGGGTCATCTGTGGCCGCCTCATGGGACCTCGGGCTTCTGCAAGAGGCCGGTGCAGCAGGCTACAAGCCCAAAGGGTCAAGGCTGAGTCACTGCTGGAGGTTCTAGGTCCTAGCCTCTCTTCCCTGTCACATCTCTGCTTGAACCATCATGCAGAGATGCTCTGTGAAGGCCCAACGACAGCTTGAAAGAGTACAATTTGTTTGCTTTCTTAGCACAAAGGGAAAAATGAGTCACCTTCAAAATGTGAGGAGCGGCCTTGGGAGTAAGTAAGCCCTTGGGATCCACTCAAAGCCGGCTGCCCCCCTGCCTGCGGAGGGATGACCACTGGCAGAGAGTGAGGGGCTGGGGAGTGTCACACACACAGGACACGTCCACTCGTCACACACTCACACTGTCTCGCACACGTGCATCAGGAGCTGCTGATACCCAGAGACACTGATTTGTAAGTCAGTCCATCTGTCATCCTGGACAAGTACCGATGGGCATGTGGGTCGCTGGGTGGACGCGTTATGGCTCCTCTCCCTGGCAGGGGGACAATGACGAGCTGGCCCTCAGGCACAACTGGTTTCAGGAAGGGCCACACAGAGAGGGTCCCTGACGCGAGAGCAGGCCAGGCGCCAGGAAAGCAGGTCGCTTACCTCCTCTCCCACCTCGATGTCGCGGACCGCTCGCAGCAAGAGGTGGGGCCCGTTGAACACAATCGAACAGTTGGGGTCACAGCTGTGATTGAGCAAAGACATACTGCAGGGAAGAAAAATCGGGGTACCGTCACTCAGCAGGCACATGCAAATTTCACGAATATAATGAGCAGAAGGCACTGCCGCCTGGGGTGTGGGCACAGGTGAGGCTCACAGCACACCAGGGACTGAGCACTCTGGGGGAGGTCCAGGGCTGTCACCAGCCCACATCACAGACAGCAAAACGCTCCCCGACACGACACGGAGGCTACTTAGGGAAGTGTGCTCAGAGTCCTTTCTGTGGGTGAATGTGGGGGACGGCTGTCTCCTTAGATGGCAGCCGGGACCCCACCACATGGCATCTGGTCTACCCTCGGCCCCGTTGCAGGACGCACACGGCCATGCTGGGCCACAAGGAGAGGTCTCCCTCTTACACAGAATGCTGGCGGTGTCCTGCTCACTAGATCCCGGAGCGTGCAGGGCTCCGGCCCAGACATCTTAGTGCCGGTGACCATCTGGGATGGCGACTAGGTTTAAGCCGCACCATGTCTGATAATACTCAGAGTAAGGTGTGAGTGAGCATTTACTGAGCAGGGACACTCTCCTGGGCAGGGAGTACGCTCCTGGGTAGCGAACACTCTCCTGGGTAGGAAGCACTCCCCGGACAGGTAGCACTCCCCTGGGTAGAGAGCACTCTCCTGGATAGGGAGCACTCTCCTGGACAGGGAGCACTCCCCCTGGGTAGGGTGCACTCTCCTGGATAGGGAGCACTCTCCGGGCTCTTGCCCGTGCTTTTCAAATGTAGTCACCACGCTAATCTCCTGAGGGTCATTTATAGATGAGAGCGACACAGGGAAGTAAGTGGCACACATCCAGGTCGCGAGGGCCGAGCCAGAACTAGGCGGTGTCGACCCAGAGCCTGTGCTCTGACACACCCGTGCCAGTGTTTTCAGACGACTCGCACCAACAGACCTGTGATTTTTAAGGCTTGTGAGAAATAAGAAAAGAAGCTGACTTCTCAGGCTCACAATTAGTTTTAAGAAGGTCTATGTTTGTACCTGACCTTCAGAGCATGAAAACAAACAGAAGCGAGGCGGGACAGCTTGTGGAACAAGAATCATGCGCTTCTGCCCAGGAGGCTGTGGAATAAGGTCCGGGCAGAGACGGGGAAGAACCAAATCCCGGCCTGCCGCTCACCAGCACCCACAATCCCCAACTTCCTGGGGTCCTGAGAGCAGTAATTTAGGTCTGAGCTCTGCCTCTTTGGCGATACCACGGCATGTAAAATGGGTTACAAAATTCTTTCCTGTAAACTTGACATTCTCCGTTTTCTTATTATTTATCATTAGGTTTCAAGCGTTGCTCTTGAACCAGCTGCAGCAATAGCTTTTCTAGCACCTTCCGCAGGGCTGGGGAGCTGGTGGGAATTACGGCCGTTCCTCCCAGTAAAGGAGATACCATTCACCGTACCTCGGATACAGGCCAACGCCAACTTCTTGCATCTCCGAATTACAGATGGTGAAGGAGTTGCAGATCACCTGTAACAACAAGGGGAGGACCGTCAGGATCACCAGAGTCACCTGAGAATCGCTGCAGGCGGGAGAACAGAAAGTTTCAAAATAAAATGCAGGAGTCTTAATACAATACTTTTAGTAGCTGCTTTGGAAAGATCCAAGCCAAACCTGGATGCTCTTTCATTGGGGGGAAAAAAAAGTATCTGGGACACACTTTCCATAAGAACGTCGGGTGGGTAAGTGCAGAAACAGCAACAATCTGCACAAAAATTCAGGCTTAAACCAGCACAGGGCCTACTATTTTCAGTCTAATCCTCTCCCCCAAAGTTACACAGTTACGTGAAAGGTTCAAATTTCCGAATACACATAATCTATTTACTGAGAACCAGATTCCTACCACACTGGATTTTTTTTTTCCCCTCAAACTGCCTGCAGTTTCCAGATACTGTGATCTGACGAGTAACAGCAGCCTGTGTCCCACGAAGAGAGAGTTACACCCGACAGCGCCTGTGATCGGAGCTGACAGGCCCCAGTGAGCTCAGAAAGTCCTTCGGTCAAGCCACGGCCTTTATGAGGCATGCGGGACGCCTCACTGAGTACGCAGCAGGGGGCGGTGGGGCAAAAGGAGTAAAAGATGTAACTTTTTAAAAAATGTGCTCAAATAAATAAATAAATAAATAAAAGATGTGCTCAAGGGACCCCAAAACCTCGGGATAGCCACCCAGAATCATGAGAAGAGCACTTGGCTTAGAACCAGAAAATCTAGGTCCTGGCCACACATCGCTGCCTCACGCAGGTGCTGGGGATGAGCAGTGAAGGAATTAAACACAGTTTCTGCCTTCGTGAAGCTTAAATCCTAGTGGGGGAGGCAGACAAAAACTCAAGGGTAGAAAAATGTCACACACGGATAAAAGCTAAGGAAGAAATAAGGCCGAGGGACAGAGGAAAAAGTGCTCAGGAAAGCTCTTTTATAGGATAAATCCTATCCTATCCTATCCTGTAGGATGACAGGACATTTAAGCAGAGACCTAAGAAGCTGTGGAAATGAACATGTGCCTATGGGGTGGCGAACGTTCATGTCAGGAGAAAGAGCAAGTGCAAAGGTCCTGAGGTGTGAATATTCCTAGGTATAGCGTAACAGCAAGCAAGCTGGTGTGGCGAACGCAGAGGAAGGGAGAAGAAGAGGGGGTAAGTATGACATCGGAGAGGCAGCTAGATCTTGCACGGATCTAGAGCCACATCTGCATTTTGTTCTAGACGAGTGAGAAAGCCACGGGCTGCTTCCGAGCCCAGGTGTGAATGGATCTGATTGCTCTCTGGAAAGGATCACTCTCCTGTCGCGGAGAGAATGGGGCTACAGAAAGACACGGGCGGAAGGAGAGGAGATGACAGCGCGGCGCGACTGGAGGCAGGGGTGCCGGTGGCAGAAGCGGGGAGCCCGGAGTGGTGCTGCCAACACGACCTGCTCCCGGACAGCCTGCGGGGGGGCGGCAAGGGTCGAGGCTCAGGTCTGCGCGTGGACCCGAACGAGATCACGGCTGCCATCCGTTAACGCGAGGAAGACTGCAGACGAAACGGGTTTGGCCGCGGTGGCCTGGGAGCGAGGCCCGCGGCTCCGTTTTAGCCGTGCTCGGTCTGAAGTGGCCCGTCAGACGTGCCAGCCAAGGCTGCGCAGGCATGAGCCCCCAGAGTTCAGGGCAGCAGCGGGGCTGGGGACGGACATTAGGACAAAGCCCTTCGAGAAGAGTGGAGGCTCGAGAGGAACCTGGGACTACACATGGACACTGGCTTCCTGTTTTCGTTTCTGTAAAGGGAAAAATAAGTGACGATGAATCTCTCTAAATCGGGTTTACATGAAAGAGCGTAACGTGTGAGAAAGCGTTGGGTCCTTTGAGACCCTTCCGACTGCTCTCAAGAGCTCTTCCGTGAAATTCAGGGTAACCTACGGCGTGGCGTTCCCCCTAACGGTCTGATCAAAGCGCGGTGTGCAATCAGGAAGTAAACCGGTGCGCACGCACACATTCTGGACACATACTGGTTAAACTGCTTTAAGGGCACGTGTTTCACATTAAATTGCAAGAGTGCTGCCTGTACATATTTATGCATAAAATGGATGGTGGAAAGACGGGACAAAAGATCCCGTGTTTTCTTCTGGAAACTTTAAACATTTTTAAGTGGGTGTGAATTTGGGGGTGGGGAAGAGGAACTTGAACACATATGCTTAAAGCATAATCAGGACTTTACCAAAAGTAATCGACCAATGAGAAACCAGATCCGACAGATCGAATTTGTTACCTTTTGAATCAAACCAAAATGTAAACATCTTTTCTACTACGAAGCACATTAAAGCCTTTTCCAAAATCGTTTTTTTCTGACAGAATGTTTAAAAAGAAAGAGTCAACAGGGGGAAATGGCAGCCTGGTTGTGTCCTCCTCCAGGAAACTTCCTGATCCCTCAGACTTATTCTCACTTACTCATCTCTTTCGTGGCATTTCTCACACGGGGTCATTATTCACCCATTCACTGGGCACCTTGCACACCTACGGTGTAAAATACACGCAGGACACTGATGGTGGTTCTTACGTGAAAGACACCAATAAAGGGTTTTCTGATGGATGGATGGTTGTGTGGGTGTGGTCCTCAGTGTCCCCAGAGGGTCACTGTCTAGAACAAGGGTGGGAGAAGATGCCAGAAGTAAGTCACAGGCACCCGGTATGTGCGGAAAAGGAGAGACGGACATAAGTCTGCGCTCTGACAAGGAGTAAGAAGTTAATCTTCCATCTCCCTCGTCTTTAGGCATCCAGTCTTGGTGCGTTCTCTCTCTCCACTCTAGCTCATCTTTTGTTTCATCCTCTTTTCCGTTAGTCCAGTGGCTGACAGGCTTACACATCAGAAGAGCACGGGGGGCTGCTTGATCCTCTGCTTAAAATGCCAGGGGCCTGAGGGGCACCTGGGGCCTCAGTCCATTAAGCGTCCGACTTCTGCTCAGGTCATGATCTCACGGCTCATGAGTTTGAGCCCCATATCAGGCTCTGTGCTGACAGCTCAGAGCCTGGAGCCTGCTTCCGATTCTGGGTCTCCTCCACCCCTCCGCCCCTCCCCCGCTCATGCTCGCTCTCTCTCTCTCTCTCTCTCTCTCTCTCTCTCTCAAAAATAAACGTTAAAAAAAAATGCCAGGGGCCTGGTACACAGGGCACAAAATAACTATGTGCAAAATGAATGAATGAATGACAGTCCCCACATGTCTTGCATTATCTTTTCCTTTGTTGACTTTCCTCCCTTCTTTTCTTTTCCCTGTCTTCACTGGTACCAGTCGGCTCCCCTCCTCTCTCATTTCGCCTCACTCCATGATAGAGGTAGGAGATTATCAAGTTCTTCTGAACAAATTTCAGACAAGTTCCTCATTCGTATTATCCTGAGAGGCGCTGTGTGCCAGTGTTCCTGAGCTAAAACAGTTCAACTTTTTGCCTACTCCACTTTTTTAAAATATATATTTTTAAATATTTATTTTGAGAGACGGAAAGAGAGAGAGGGAGAGAAAGAGAATCCCAAGCAGGTTCCGTGTTGTCAGTACAGAGCCCAACACACAGCTCGATCCATGAACTGTGAGATCATTACCTGAGCCAAAATCAAGAGTCAGATGTTCAACGGACTGAGCGACCCAGGCGCCCCTGCCTATTCCCACTTTTATTAAAAATAGTGATTTCAAAAAAGACATATATTGATTTCACTCACTAGTATATCCGTATGTGCTCAAGTGAAAATCTGAGAATGCAGGAATTTCTCTTTATACCCAGAAATAAAAGAATGGAAATAAAGTCCAGAAATAAAAGTTTAAACTAAACACTTTTCAAAGTATTTCCTTGTATAAACAGTTGTCTTAAAAACTGTACAGGTTAATTGAATGAATGAAGACTTCACACAAAGATGCCTTTCAAAAAGTATATCACAGGTGCCTGGATGGCTCAGTTGGTTAAGTGTCCAACTCTTGGTTTTGGGTCAGGTCATGATTTCAGGGTTCATGGGTTTGAGTCCCCTGTCAGCTCTGTGCGGGCAGCACGGAGCACGCTTGGGATTCTCTCTGTCTTCCTCGCTCTCTGCCCCTCCCCCACTCACTTGTGCATGTGTGCTTTCTCTCTCAAAATAAATAAATAAATAAATAAACGTTAAAATAGGGACATTATTGGGATTATTTCAATAAAAAAGCAATTAAGTTAAAAAATTCTAAAACCTAAGTTGAGTTATTATTTTAAAATATTTACTATGACATAAAATTAAAACATACATTTAAGTTTTCTTATAATTATTAAATATAGTTATGTATACTCGTCACAATATTTCTTTTGAAATATCTAAAAGCCTTTATAATATAAAACTGTAGCTTTTCTAGATAGTAAAAATCTAGTGAGCTAGTACAAATGATTGCTGAACCTCTGCATTTTGTAAAAACAACAAAAGTAAAATTTTAAATATTCTACAAGCCATGATGAAAACCCTCAACAAATTAGGTTTAGAGGGAACATACTTCAACAAAATAAAGACCATATAGGAACTACACACAACTAACATCATACTCAATACTGAAAAACTGAGAGCTTTTCCCCTAAGATCAGGAGTAAGACAAGGATGTCCACTCTCACCACTTTTATTTGTCATAGTACAGGAAGTCCTAGCCACAGCAATCAGACAAGAAGAAGAAGTTAAAGGCATCAAAATTGGTAAAGAAGTAAACTTTCACTATTTCCAGATGACATAATACTATTTACAGAAAACCCTAAAGATTTCACCAAAAAAACTACTAGAATGGATAAATGAATTTAGAAAGGTTGCAAGATATAAAATCAACATACAAAAATCCATTAACTTTCTATATGCTAATAATGAAGAGAAAGAGAAATTAAGAAAACCATCCCATTTACAATTAAACTAAAAAGAATAAAATTACCTAGGAATAAACTTAACCAAAAAGATAAAAGACTCGTACTCTGAAAACTATAAAAACACGGATGAAGGAAATTAAAGACAACACAAAGAGAAAGTTATCTTATGTTCATCGAGCTGAAGAACAAATATTGTTAAAATGTCCACCTACCCAAAGCAATCTACACATTTAATGCCATACCTATCAAAATCCCAACTTTTTCAAAGAACTAGAACAAATATTCCTAAAATTTGTATGGAAAGACAAAAAAAAAAAAAAAAAGCCCAAATAACCAAAGCAATCATGAAAAAGAAGAACAAAACCGGAGGTGTTACAATCCACAATCCCAGATTTAAAGATATTCTACAAAGCCATTGTCATCAAAACAGTATGGTAACGGCACAAAAATGGACACACAGATCACTAGAACAGTATAGAAAACCCAGAGATGAATCCACAATTACATGGTCAATTGATCTTCAGCAAAGCAGGAAAGAATATCCAATGGGAAAAAGATTGTCTCTTCAAAAAATAGTGTTGGGAAAATTAAACAGCTACATGCAAAAGAAGGAAACTGGCCCACTTATTTACACAATACAAAAATATAAGTTCAAAATGGATTAAGGACCTAAATGTGAAATGTGACACCATAAAAATCCCGGAAGAGAGTGTGGACAGTAATTTATCTGACATCAGCGGTAGCGACATTTCTCTAGATAGGTCTCCTAAGGCAAGGGAAACAAAAGCAAAAATGAACTATTGGGACTACATCAAAATAAAAAGCCTCTGCACAGTAAAGGAAACAATCAACAAGACTAAAAAGCAGGCTACTGAATGGGAGAAGGTATTTGCAAATGATACATCAGATAAAGGGTTAGTATCCAAAATATACAAAGAATTGATACAACTCAACACCCTCCCCCAAAAAATAACCCAGTTAAAAAATGGGCAGAAGACATGAACAGGCATTTCTCCAAAGAAGACATACAGATGGCCAACAGATGCATGAAAAGATGCTCAACATCACTCATCAGCAGGGAAATACAAATCAAAACTACAATGAGATATCACCTCACACCTGTCAGAATGGCTGAAATTAAAACACAAGAAACAAATGTTGATGAGGATGTGCAGAAAAAGGAAACCTTGTGTACTGTTTGTGGGAATGCGAACTGGTGCAGACAATGTGGAAAAGTAAAAGTATACTCAAAAAAATATGGAGTTTCCTCAAAAAAATTAAAGATAGAATTACCACATGATCCAGTAAGTCCACTACTGGGTATATACCCATAGAATATAAAAGCACTAATTCAAAAACATATATGCACCCCTGTGTCTATTGCAGCATTATCTATGATAGTCAAATTATGGAAGCAGCCCAAGTGTTCACTGGTTGATAAATGGATAAAGAAGCTATGGTATGTATATAATGGAATATTACTCAGCCATCAAAAAGGAGGATATCTCACCATTTGCAGTAACATGGATGGACCTAGAGCAATAATGCTAAGTCAAACAAATCAGTCGGAGAAAGACAAATACCGTATGATTTGGAACTTAGGAAACCAAACAGATGAGCAAAGGAGGAAAAAAAGAGACAAACCAAGAAGGGGAGGTGGGTAGGGGGATGGGTGAAATAGGTAAAAGGGATTAAGGATGAGCACTGGGTGATGCAGAGAAGTGCTGAATGACTAGAGTGTACCCCTGAAACTAACAGAATATGATATGTTAACTATACTGGAATACACACACACACACACACACACACACACTCATTCTATGAACCAAATATTCATTCTATGAACCAAATTCTTATGTCATGTGGTTCAGGTTCTAGGTCCAGAACCTGACACTCGTGTGCTGGGATTAAAAGTTCCCCTGCAGCAGTCATGCCGAAACACAAAGTGAACATTTCTGAGAGTTATTTTATATACATGTTTAAATTTCACATTTTTCTTTAAGTTTTCTGAATTAGAAGCTTTTTATTGTAGCAGAAGAGAAATGAAGGCATTGGAGACACCAGGGAAAATCGCCAACGTACCATTACCTTTTAATGGCGAAGCTGAACGGCCATAAGAAGACATACAGCCCATTCGGAACAGAGTAATTCGACCCCAGAGCAGAAGCGGCGATCCACTTCCCAGCGCCCCCTTGCCCCAATTACTCACTTCTACAAAGAATTTGGTCTGTGTGCAAGTAGCTAGCCTACTCTAAAGAATGCTTTCAATTTCAAAAAAAAATTATTTTTAAACATTTCTAACAAAAGGGAACTCAGTTTCTAAACACGAACATAAGGCAGTTTCTGCAAAGACCATCCGCATCTCCTTTATAATGTCTCTATTTAAGGGGTAAGTAGAGCGCTCAGGACACAGAAACCCGACACACGGAGCTTATTAATTAGAGAGGCTAAAGGTAAATTTTCAGAAGAGAGCTTACTGTATTTATTTTATTAAGGTCTGTGCATAGAAGGAAAGGAAGGAGGGAGAGCTGGCAGATAGGAAAACCAAAAGCAGAGGTTTTTGTATCAAATAATCACCACCACCCCCAGCACCATTTACTCTCTGACTTTAGAAGCATGGTAAGTATTTCAGTCAGGGTATATCATTCTCCGCCACGGCAACTGATGTTTTATTAAACACGGAATTATTTTTTTAAGAGACTTCTCATAAACCTCAAGAGATTTAAAATTGTGCCCCCTGATCCCTCCTATCTGCGTGGCAGACACTGAAGCGTCTTCCATGATTCAACCCAGGCCTTTCCTGATATCCTGCTCCTGCCTTTGGTCACTCGCTTACCATCTTTCCCTGGGCCTGAGAACGGGCAGTCTACAGTCCACACGCCAGCTGGGGAAGGAGGAGGGCTCAGGCGTGAAGAGACAGCACTTTGCAAAGGACAAAAGTCACAAGTCCCTGAGTTCACAGAAGTGTTCCAGAAGGTTCACAACAGTAAGGATGGTTATGGCATCTTCTCAATTCAGCCTTTAAAAATCATTCACTAGGGGCGCCTTGGTGGCTCAGTCGGTTAAGCGACTGACTCTTGGTCTTGGCTCAGGTCATGATCTCATGGTTCATGGGATTGAGCCCTACATCAGGGTCTGAGCTGACATCAGGAAGCCTGCTTGGGATTTTCTCTCTCTCTCTCTCTCTCTCTCTTTCTCTGTTCCCTTTCCCTGCTTGCTCTCGTGCTCTTTCTCAAAACAAATAAACAAAATAAAATCAATCAATAAAACCATTAGTGGAATACATTTTCCCTTTGTTGGGAAGGAGCAGAGAGCTGCCCCGTTGCACCTGCAGAGGCTGTGAGCAGGTGTGCTCAGGGCCCGTCACTGTGTGCATGACCAGCCTCGTGGAGTCTGATCTCATGGAGTTTCCTAAGGTTTCTATCGTAGGCTATTCCGTTGGCAAACCTAATGGACCACAGGCTGAAGACAGCAAGCGAGGATGTTGGAAAACAAGTTAAAGAGGGACATAAAAATGATAATTTTATAAATGTGACTCAAGGTGCTCCATTATAATGACTTTTATCTGGTAGAAATTCTTACAAACCACCTCAATATGTCTCCAGTATTTAGTAAATGCTAGAAGGAGAGCATATAATCTTATTTTTAGCAGATGGCATTAAAACTGTTGAAGTCACCTGTGTGTTATTTGAACCGTGCTTGCACCTAGCCACCTAAAACCTTCTCTTTCCTCATCACTTAGAAACAGACAGGAAAATTATAAAAGTTAATAACTAGCTAGTTTTCTTTTAATTTTTTAATGTTTACTTATTTTTGAGAGACAGAGAGATAGAGAGAGACAGAGCATGAGTCGGAGAGGGGCAGAGAGAGAGGGAGACACAGAATCGGAAGCAGGCTCCAGGCTCTGAGCTGTCAGCACAGAGCCTGATGCAGGGCTCGAACCCACGAACCGTGAGATCATGACCTGAGCCAAAGTCAGACGCTTAACTGACTGAGCCACCCAGGCGCCCCAATAACCTAGCTAGTTTTCTATAGATTAGGAGAATGGGAAACAGCAGGCTATAAAAGCACAATGCTAAGGCCCAAACCGAAAATATTCACTTAAACATTTATATAGCATTATAAATGATGCTTTTTTGAACAAAACTAATTTAAAGCAAATTAAAGCACACATGCCTCTTGTTAAATGGGAAAAGTAAAAATTTGTCTTTATAGTATGTGAGTATTATTAATGATTTTGCAAACGTACTTTAGAATACAAGCCACGTAAAAAATGAAATGATCTAACTTGGGAATGCTCCTTTACCACGTCCCGTGTCCCGATATACTTGGACACGTGTCCCAGACCCTCTACACTCAAGGACTATCTGTTCCCACAACTGAGACGGTGTCGCTGTGTTTCCAGCTAGACACACAAAATACTCAACAATGACTTGCAAAGGCTAAAATGAACGTCGGGGCCAATGTCATAAGCGAGGGCACAGCAGTCATACAACTGCACTTCCTGCTTTAAATCCTCCCCAAGGTCAACTACCGAATGTCAGCACGTGAGGATGCACAAAACGAAGCCCTTTTAGACAACACGTCTGTCCTCTAAAACCCACCCACGCTTTCCTATCCCGAAGGGCTTCCTCACAGCAGGACCCATTGTATCTTAAGCAACTGTCCCGGATAACAGAAAGCGAAAGAGGAATGGTATTCGCGAACGTGTCCATTTTCCTTGTGCTTCCGCTCAGGACACCCCCCGGCATTCCGCGTCCTCAGAACTCAGCTGATGAAAACAGCACTTGCAACAGCGGTCCGTCCAGTATGTATAAAAGTGTAAAAAGTGCCTAACATGGTTTCCGTTGTTTAAATTTCCTCCCACATCCCGAGGCTCAGAAATACAGGTATTCTTAAATAATTCATTACAGAATATTGTTATAGTTTCCATAGCTCTGCCATAAGCGTCCTTTCTGTTAAACATTTCATACAGGCACGCTCCTGTCCAGAAAGTTCATTACCACAACGAACCCAACTCTGCCCCACAGATAACACTTAAAGATTCTTTTGTTCAGCTTGAGTCTCTGAAAACGTTCTCTGACGTGATAATCTAGTTTCATTATTCTCTTCCCATGTAATTGGAGCAAAAACCTACCCCCAGGCGGGCTGGCACTCTCCAGGGTAATTTTTGTTAGTTCTGGCGCTGAAATCCCACATGGAGTATGTTAGGTGTGTCACCTGCCGAAGGCCGAATTGGACGCGGCAGAGGGTGGCTCGATTCGTTAATGGAGGAAAGAAAACTGGAGGAAACATGTTCCACGAGGAAGCTAAAACTGAACACAACCAACTGCTGCGTGTCATTCTCAACGAAAGATAAATTCCGGTGTGAGCCGAGGTTACACAAGCTGTGCAGAAATTAAGGCGAATATTCTCTCCAGGAGGAGTTTTGCGGGCAAGGGTTTGTCACACTGGTCATCCCGGACATCTCAGGGAATGAAGCCCCAGAATCACGTGTGTCACCACACGACGTGACAAGTGTGCATGACTCATCGACAAGCTGCATGGGCACGAGGGTGTCTGGGGGGCTGGGACCCAGGGCTGTTTCCAGCAGGCAGTGGCGGTAGACAAGGGGGCACCTCAGTGGGTCAGTCCTTCTGGGGTGGCCCACGCACGTCCAATCCTTGAAGAGGGGACGCGAAAGGAGGTACCCGCCATCTGGAAACACAAGGATAACCCCAACTTCTTACTCCTTCTGTGACACAGTGGGGAAATATCAACTTAATTATATATTCTGAAAAATGTTCTCCCTAGATCAAAGGAAGTTGGCATAAACTTCATACCCATATAGATTTCACTCTGGCTTCCAAAAGTTGAAGGTGGTGACATCTGATAATAGCAGATGTTACAAAAGTAAACAGCGAGAAGTAGAAGGAATAGAGACACGGGGTTTTGCCACAACATGTGGAACGAAAATGCCTGCCGCGCTCCTTGGTTTAAGAAAACCTTATGAACAGTCAGTTGGGCATCTGACTTTGGCTCAGGTCATGATCTCACAGTTTGTGGGTTCGGGCCCCGCGTCGGGCTCTGTGCTGACAGCTCAGAGCCTGGTGCCTGTTTCGGATCCTGTGTCTCCCTCTCTCTCTGCCCTTCCCCTGCTCACACTCTGTCTCTGTCTCTCAAAAATAAATAAACATTAAAAAGCAAAACGTGTCCTGTTCTTATTCCACATCACTGGAAGTGGAGAGGAGGGAAAGGCAGAGTGATATTAAAGACAGTAGTGCCTCAAAGCCATGATGTAATTCTGTGAAGAGACAGGGAGGACAAACAGGGAAGGCTGGGTGCACCTGACCGGGAGTGCCGTCCAGACTGGGTGTCAGGGGTGCTGGGACCCACTGGCCATCAGAGCTTTCTTCCGCCACCTGCTGGCGCCACTAAGAATCACACCACTGAGCCCACCGTTTCCAACAAGGAGAAGCCCTTCCTGAGGGCACCCGTCCCCCCTGGCCCTCCTCTTGAAGCTCGGGGTCTCCAGCCCCCTCACAATGCGGCTCTGAGAACAGTCTTCACTTCAAGGACCAGGAAAGGAAGGCTGAGGGAAATCAACACACTATTCATTCTAAGGCTCCATATTCACCTGCTCGCATGCATCCGCAAAATTTAGTTTGTCCAAATAACCGTCCCAGCAGAACGCTCCACCCTGAAGGAACTGCACACAAGCCAGGCCAGGCCGGGAGAAGGGGGTGAGTGCCAGGCAAGGTCTGGGACGGTGCTGTACCCCGGGCTCAGAAACAGAGGTTTATTCATTCATTTATTATGGGCCTGTTTACGCAGCAGGCACAGCCTAGGCACGGAGAAGAGACCACCCCTTTCACCAGTTTGCCTAGGGACATAAGTAAAAAATGTCCCATTTTTCTCTAATTCAGACAAATTTTAGCCTTTCTCGGCTAAGACTGTTTTCCTAACTTGGCCATATTTCCCTGTAAGTCACTCTGTCAAGAAACAAGTTGCAGCAATGCAGGGCAGGTCTCTAGACCGTCAGATCGACTCAGAAGCCCAGGGTTCTGCGGCTCATCCGCGGCCCTGGGGGCACGCCGGCCGCCCGCACCCCAGTTGTCCACATGAACGGACTGGGGATTACCAAGGCCAGTGGCGAGAAGTGCGGGAAAATGGATGGCCTTTGCATTTCCACTCTCCCCCTGTCTGATTGCAGCCAGCCACCATTACCGAATTCGTGCCACAGAGGGAGGGGTACTCTCTCCCCAGGGCAGGCTGGAAGGATACACCAGCTACCGAAGAGCCAGTGGCTACAAAGCAAGAAAGAGACAATGAAACCCCCGACACTGTGTCACGTGAATGTCATGGGATTTACAGGTATTCACACACGGAGCGATCAGAGACAGGACTGAAAAGAATCCCTCTTTCCATTCCCCCCCCCCCAAGAAATTGTTTTCTCTCGTTGTTCACGAAATGCCTTTTGCAATCCCACCTGATCACATCTAAAGACATCAGGGAGTTAGTATTTTCACGTGGGCTGCAATGTGCTAAGCTACGCATGTGTCTGCACTTCTTCTACATTACGGGCCAGTTAATTTTGATTAGGAAGAATCAGAAATAAAGACCCAGAAAGCTACAAAGCAGAAAATCTGGGAGAATCCAGTGAGATGACAATGACGCAGGCCCTGGAAGGGCGCCTGGCACATAGGACGCTTGGTAAATGGCGAGAGCATCCTTATGACCAAAGTCCATCGCCTGAAAGCCACATTCGATAAATAGAGGCACCATTTTATTGTGTTCGACTAAGAAAAAGCATTAGCAAATGATGTCAGGCTATCGGCTGTGAACTGGATTCCAACCCCAGGAATATAAAATGGTGAAAACATACCCACCTTGACATTCATGAAACCCGGTATCACTGTGCCTACCTCTGTGTTCTGGCAGAACTTAAGCCATGCTCTGCATAGCTGACATCTGAGTACAGGACATCTGTGCCACCGCGGCCACAACAGACCCCGAGTTCCCGACCTGCCCTCTGTCCCCGAGCTTCTCCCGCTAATGGACTGGGCTGCTCTCCTCGGCTCTCAGCATCACCCAAACTCACTCACCGACACTTCCAGTTCTCTCCTTTCACCATCCTCTGAGTCGGTCGTCATGAAACAGACAATCCTAAGTCACTCCAAACCCAAAACACAACCTTGGCCTAAAGTTACGCTGCTTAGGCAAAGCTAACGGTCTTGCCAAATTTGGCGGCACTGGGGAGGTGACTTAACACAGGTGTGTTCCCAGAATCTTCTTTCCATACTGAGTTAAGGAGTGCAATTTCCCTTGGGACGGAATTTAAATTAGTTACTTTAAAGCCCAAGTTCACATTTCATTTTCCACCTACCACACAGCTCTCTCCAATTATCCAAGTGAAAGCACTCAGCAGGATAGTTTGGGTAGAGAGGCGGCAGATGGATTTCAAAGCCATTGACAAACCAGACAGACAGGTACTGAATGTTCTGGAATCTGAGTGGGCTATTTTTCCACAGAGAGCACTGGCCTTTGAGACGATTTAACATATAAGAGAATGGAAGAGAGAAATGTAAAGACATACACAGAAACTATACAGGAACCAAACAAACACGGGGCACAAGTTTTCTGCATCACACTTATTACCTTCAATGCCAAGAAGGGGGCACCCCCCTAAAACATCAGCCAGAGCCCTTGGTGGTCAAGAGCCCAGTGCATTCCTTAACTAGACAAAGATGTGAGAATGAACTGTTCAGTCAGTGATCATTTTTCCATGATACAAAAACACTCTTCAGACGTGTGTGTGTGTATGTGTGTGTGAGAGAGAGAGAGAGAGAGAGAGAGAGAGGACGAGCAGGAGACAGGCTGAGGGAGAGGGAGAGAGAATTTTTTTTTATGTTTTTTATTTATTTTTGAGAGAGAGAGAGAGAGAGAGACAGTGTGAGCAGGGAAGGATCAGAGAGAGAGGAAGACACAGAATCCAAAGACAGGCTCCAGGCTCTGAGGTGTCAGCACAGAGCCCGATGTGGGGCTCGAACCCACAAACCACGAGATCGTGACCTGAGCCGAAGTCGGATGCTCAACCGACTGAGCCACCCAGGCGCCCCAGAGAGAATTTTAAGCAGGCTATGTACCCAGCTCAGAGCCTGACATGGGGCTCGATCCTACCACTCTGGGATAATGACCTGACCTGAAATGAAGAGTCAGATGCTCAACTGGCTAAGCCACCAAGACGCTCCTCTTCAGATCTTTTAAAAAGTACTTTTTCATGACTATAGAAAAATCCTAACTATGCTGATCTGGTCATGAAAACTCCCCACTTCCTTTGCACCGTCCTTTATAAGGACTGCTCTCAGTATTGCCTCCACGAGGAAAACCCACCTGAACTTCCTAATTTGTGAGACTCAACAGGGAACCTACTGCTCACCATCACAAATAAAAGAGACAAGTTTCCCTTTTCTTGGGTTGTACGCAGGTTTAATTAGTTACTTTAAATAAATAAAAAAAAAAAAACTCCAAGTGATTTTTTCCCTCCAGCCTTATTTTGTTCCCCTACATCTATCTGCAAAACAGAACATATTTGCTAAAGGAATCAGGGTTTGATAATTACAGCAAGCATAACTGAATTTGCATGTGTGAAGTTTCCAACTTTGAATTCAGAGACAATGACAGTCCAAACAAGAATTAATCTGTTTCTGAAAATATTTTAGTAAGTTACCAATGGTGGGAAAAGAAGCCAGAGCATTATCTATAAAGGGTAGGCCTGAAAGAAGGGAGATGCATTTTTTTCTCCATTTCCCAATCATCTTGAGAAGTGGAGAAAAAAATGAAACTGAAGGAAACAAGGCACGACAAGAAAAGGATTAAGAGAAGGATGAGTTGACAACAGAAAAGTTACAAAGACTCACAGGAACGAGAATTACTGATGGTCAGTATGTATTTGGATCGTCATGAAGCAACACAGATGGACAAGAATTGACAATGATGTCATACGGCTGTCTCGTGACCAAGTTCGGCCCAAGAAGTCAGAAAGCTGATTTTCCCAAGCAAATGAATGAAGCTGAAGCGTCAGCTTAGAGATGAACGGGGAGGGAACTGGCGATGGGTATCGCTGTTACCACTGTTCTAATCAAACTATTGAGAGGACTATGATATTAGCTTCCGAGACGCTCCTGTTAGGGACTGAGGCGAGCAAGTGTACCCTCCTTGTTAGTGAGCAAGGTACCTCCTTGCTCCTAGCTCAGCTAGGGTTCTGGGCAAAAGAAACACTGAAAGTGGACATGTGCCAACAATACGTTTTGTAGGACAGTGTAAACACCCCGGGTTTTACCTAAGCTAAAGGAGGCATAGCACTGGCTACGCACTGCAGCAGAGAATTGTAAAAACACTTCCTCAAATGATGAGCCTCAACTCCCCAAACGTCCTCAATGGCATAGAGAGTGTCCTGTCCCAAGAAAAGCCTTTGAACACCTCTCACTGCCCTTCCTTATTCAGGGTCAGTGCATAGCTAGACGCTGTATCAAGAAGAAAGTACTAAAAGTATCTTTAGTTTTTGTAAGGCACTAGATTCCAAACAGAAAGGTAGTCATCAGATGGGACAGGTAGCAATTAGAGGCTGAGCAGGAGGCTATAAGAATGTAAAACAAAGGAACTTCATAGGCATGTAATCACGAAATCCCCAAAACATCCCAGAAAGTGATAAAAATAAATACCTTTGGGTAAAGTGTTGTTATTTCCCCAAAGAGGAATTCAAGATAGTTAGGCCTCTTTGGTCATAATATAAACTATTATCAGTGTATTCAGGAGAAAGAAACAAGGCAAGAAGACATTCTTCTTTTCTTCCGTATTTAAATTTACTTACCACATTGGGAATTTACTCACTACATTGCACACTGATAGATTGGACTCCAACTATATGAATCTTGAAATTAACTAACAAAATTTTTCAGAACGTTACTCTGAAGAGAATAAGCAAAAACAGCAAATTTCAAGATAACTGGCTTACACGTAGGGTTCAAAGCCAAAGAATGAATGGCAGCAATAGCAAAAAATGCTTGTACTTTCCAAAGCACATTCGGTGATTAGCCTTTTGCCTGTTCTTCAACCATACTATCGTATATCACAGATGAAGCCCAGAACTTTAACACCAAGTAAGATAAAATAGTTTAGTCGGGGCGCACTGGGTGGCTCAGTTGGTTAAGCATCCGATTGCGACTCAGGACATGATCTCAACGTGTGTGGGTTCGAGCCCCATGTCGGGCTCTGTGCTGACCGTTCAGAGCCTAGAGCCTTCTTTGGATTCTGTGTCTCCCCCTCTCTCTGCCCCTCCCCTGCTCGCGCTGTGTCTCTCAAAAATAAATAAGCATTAAAAAAAATTTTTAACACTTGGATCACTGTCTACGCTGCTCATAATTTTGTTCATCCTTCACGATACAACTGAAATGACACCTCCTCAGGAAGCTTTCCTATACCCGATTAATTCTACTTCTCTACACTCTCATGGTACTTTGTGCACACGTTACCTACAGCATTTACCACATTCTAAGGAACTGAAGCTAATTATGTAAAAGTGAATCTCTACGGCTACACTGAAAGCGGCTGAATGTCACATATCACATCTCATAAGCACTTGATGGCATTATTTGCTTGCATGTCTTTTCTTTTCCAATAAACCATAAATTCCTGAGGTCATGATCTATATCTCCCTTTAAAAAATATTTTAAATGGGGGCACTTGGGGGGCTCACTCAGTTAAGCATCCGACTTCAGCTCAGGTCATGATCTGACGGCTCGGACTCTCTGCTGTCAGCACAGAGCCTGCTTCGGATCCTCTGTCCTCCTCGCTCTCTGTCCCTCCCTTGCTCATGAGTTCTTTCCCTCTCTCTCAAAATAAATAAATAAACATTAAAAATGTTTTAAATGAAAAATTAAATATATCTTTACACAATATAAATATAACGCTTAATATAAATACATTAAATATAAATGTATAAACACAGATATACTCTGCTTTTTGAAATTTCACATTACACCACTTTGCTTTTACAAAAGAGCTACATTAAAATTAGTATCTGTTTTCACTAACCAGAAGAAATCTGCAGAGGATCTCCACTTTCACAGAAAGAGGCAAAAAGCAAAAATAGCATCCAGTGTTTATTTTTCAGGGTGCTGTTACAAGCCCCCCACACGCCACCCGGGCCCCCAGCAGAGAGAGTGCCTGCCCAGCTCCCTCCCTGAGAACTACACTCAGTACCTCAGCATCCCACCACCAGGATGGACTGTCTGTGAGCACCCTTCTGTGTGTGTGTGTGTGTGTGTGTGTGTGTTTACATTTATTTTGTGCATCCATTAGCAAGATGTGTCTTAAGGTATCAGAGAAGCCTGAGAGGTTGTTTTTTGGCTCTGGGAATGCTCAAAATGTTTTCCATATAAATTAATGATAATCGCTTCTCTGTTCTGCACCATTTCAGATTAGTACAGATTTCATTAAAAAACACTCTACTTTCAGAAAGCGGGGAAAACCTGTATCTTATAGACAGCAATACTTACACTGTGCATTAAGGTTCCATTTGCCTAGTACCCAGTGAACACACAGAATCAGCCACACCTTCGAGAATTGGTAGAACAGGACAATATCCCTTCTGCTCCCGCCCACCTCATTCCTTCCCCGTCTTCCAGAGCTAATCACTATCTTAATTCTGTGTTTCTGATTCCCTTGTTTTTATAAAGTCTTATCCCATATGCATGTATCCCTCAACAACATATTGTTTAGTTTTGCATGCTTTTCGTTTCTTATAAACAGAATCGTACCGCGTTTATTATTTTGCAAATTTTTTGTGTTTGTTTTTGCGTTTTGGCTCAACATTATGTTCATACGGTTCACATATGTTGATGCATGTAGCTATAGTTCATTCATTTTCACTCCCTAAGAGACCCTCTTGCAAACGAGCTCTGGGAGGCATGATGAGAAGAAGGTCCATAGTAACACTGTGTGTTAATGCAAAACACTGCAAATAACCCAATGTTCATTATCAGGAGGCTACATAAATAAATCATGGTATTTTCTACACTTGCAGCTGCTAGTGTGTCTGGCATGCAGTAGGCCCTCTATAAATATTTTTTTGAATAGATAGACTTGAGGAAAAAATATAACTGACTCATCATGGTCCCCTCCTCCGAGCCCAGAACATGCTCAGATGCTCAGTAAACATCGGAGACGTCCACCTGCAAAATGTCGGCCCCCTAAGGCTGGCAGGGGACAGATGCGGCAGCTAAACTGACAACTCAGATCATCTGGGTCGAGACGAGGAAGAGGACAAAATGGCAGCTGTGACACGTCTGCCTGCAACAAACTCGACAGAGCGGAATTTCCGAGAGTGTTAATTCTGCCTGCCCACTTCTGAGTCCCTACGCAGCACCGTGGCTCCCAGGCACCCCTCTCACTCCTGCACCCCTTCCCTCCCTCCTGCCCCTCTGTCTTCTTTGCTCTCCCCTCTGCAGATGAGTCTGCTCTGGTACACCTGGGAAGGATTTAGGGCTGGGACAAGAAATGACTTTCAACCTCCCTTCTCTGCTCACCTGTCTCAAGCTCTGACTCAGTCCCACGTTAGTTACATTTTGTTAGACGGTGATCTGTCTCTCCCCGGGTCCCCACCTGAACACTGCATACCCATTTCAAGGCAGTCAAGCTACCCTGCCTGTCGCCTTTTTAACATATTTGCTGTCAGCTCTACAGCAGAAACAACCCCCTAGAAAAATGATCACCATCCCAGCACACTATTAGTCTCTTTCACATTTTACTGAAATAGAAACTAATTCTCAGGATAACACTGACGGTGAAGATGCAGGGAAGACAAATTACACCAAACCAAATGAGTGTGTGTTTATCTGCAGCACTGGCCCGTTACTTTCAAAAGAACTGGTATAGAACATAATGAAAAGGCATTCGATCCAAAGGTAAAGAAAAGACTGCCGATGACAGACAAGTTTTCCCACGAAATTGAGTACTATTCACCCAAGTTCATCTCACTTTGACTTGACTTCATCTTTTTATTACGGTCATAATTCAGACCTGAATATTTAGCTCCCAAAAATGAAACAAAGAAGGAAAGAAGGCAGGCAGGGGAAAAGCCATGATTCTGACACAGGAGACATAATAAAAATACCAAAAAAAAAAAAAAAAAAAAAAAAAAAAAGCCTACCCATCGTCCTTTCCTTCATATCTGTTTCCATTATTGAATCTTCCTCCTTCCCATTTCCCATCACCCCCACCCCCACCCTGGCTTGCTTTCTCTTCTGTGTTTCTCTTGCTTCTCTTGGCAAAGAGCTTGGGAAAGGATTAAAGAGTGGCCAGTCCTCACTTTTAGATTCAACTTTTCTTTGGGCTTTTCCTTTCAAACGTGAACTACCATTTCACTGAAAATAACTCTTTTACACTCTGCATCGTTCCCAGGGTTGCTGCATTTCTGATATACGCTTCAGCTAAAGCGCACCCTCTCCACATTGCTACTATATTTGAGTGGATGCAAAACCCGACTTCAAGCAAAACGCATCTGTCCTATCAGTACGGTCTCTTCCACACACTTCAGGCAAATCTAGTAGCTTCCCTCACCTTCTGTCTGCGTCTTCCAAAGATCCTAACTAACCCTGTTAGTTAGCCTGCTTAAAAGCAGGAGACCTGGAAAAGCCATAATTTAGCCTCTGCTAATTACCTTCTCTCTCAAGCCTTAGGAAGTAATAAGAGGGATCTTTACGCCAAACTTAATTGCGTTCCAAAATGTAGAATTGTGTTCTTAGGTAAAAAGGACAGGATCCTTGCAAGAAGATGCCAGTCTAATGTTAGGGCTCATAACAGGCAGGGTAGGGACTCTGCATGTAATTATTACAGACATGTTAGGAAAAGAGGGGAAACCAATGTTTTTTAATGGCTACAGTGAGCCAGGGACTCTATGAGATGCTTTCACACATTCCTTCATCTCTACAAAAGTTGGGAGGAGTTACTATCACCTTCCTTTTATAGATGAGGAGACTAAGGCTCAGAGGAGCCTGCCGGTGCTGCAGAATCTGAATCCAGCTTTTTCTGATCCTCATGCTCCAAAGCAAGAAAAGTTAAATCTGAAGTATCTTCAGAGCGCTGAAGGCCACAAAATACTACTCCCAACAATACACCACACATGATGCAGACGGCCCATCAAGTAAGGCCCTTCACGCTCCGGCCTCTGCTTCCTTCCTCACCTCCTCTCTGACCTTTGCCATAAATCTCTTACTCCAGCCACACAGGACACCGTGTGGCCCCCTGAAGTGCTGTGTCGATGAATGGCTCTGTGCCTTTCCCTAGCCTCTTCCCCTTTTCTGAGACGCCCTTCCTTCTTGCTTCATCGATCTACCTCCTACTCTACAATTCAGCTCAAGGGTCACCTCCTTCAAGGAGCCTTCCGCATCTCTGGTCTGATCACCCCTGGTCTGATTTAGATGCTGCTCGCACACAGCAAGTACATACCCCTCCATGGTACTTATCCCACTGACCACAGCTGCTCGTGTATTTGTCGGTTTCTCCCACTAAGCTACAAAGTGGCCCTGGAGAGAAGAAAGCATGTCCCCCCCCCCTCCCGGTGTAACTTTAGCATACAATACAGTGCTTGGTCCAGCAAGAAAGAAAACAGGGACAAATGGCCAGAAACCACAGGGTAGGTAGCACACTGGGATTAAAAACCAGAGTGGTGGGGTTCACGCCAGTGCTTAAGCAGCAGCTAGACAGTCACCCGCCAGGACGCTAAGGATCTGCTGACGTTAAGCAAGGGACAGGGCTCCACGAGCTCAAACACCCATTCAGGCTCTGATCTGCGGCTGCAGACGGCTCCTGACTGCGGTTTTCTGAAGAGGACGAGCCAACATCTCGGAAGCAAGTGTGGCACAGGGGCGGGAGTCAGAAAACCTGGGAAACAGTCCTGATGCGGCCGGGTGTGACGCTAAGGGAGACGAGTTTCCCCGTTTATAAAATGAAAGAGGAAGACAGAGGTGGGTGGACGTGACCAACTAGATGGCCTCTTACTCTGCGTCTGAGAAACGTTCCCTGTTTTCCCACCGTTCACGGTGTTCCTGCGTGACACACTGATGCCCAAAGTCCTCTGCCTGCCCATCCTGCACCGACGCTCCTGATGGTCTCGTGGCTCCTCTCCTAAACAGTAAGGTAAATTTGCCCAGAAAAAAATGAGTAAAATCTACCTAATTTATTGACTGCACTGGAAAGGATACTTCTGGGAAAAAAAAAAAGTAAAGCAAATGAATGCAGGGAAAACGTGAGTCCAAAGGGAAATGGGTATTGACAGAAAATTTAATCGGCCGCATGTCCAGCAGACACCGGTGTTCATGGATTGAACGTCTGCATGTTTGACTACGCTTGATGCTGAAGGTACAAGATATGTAATCATTTGTAATTTTATTGGGAAAGATATTTGGATGCTCCTTGCTGGAAGGCAGAAGTCCACAGGAAGTCGTCCGTTAATTGATGACTGATTCACAGGCCTGGATATTCTTGGCTGTTTGTATTAAAAACGGAAATCGTGGGGGCTCCTGGGTGGCTAAAGAGGCCGACTTTGGCTCAGGTCATGATCTCGCGGTTCGTGAGTTCCAGCCCTGCGGCAGGCTCTGTGCTGACAGCTCAGAGCCTGGAGCCTGCTTCAGATTCTGTGTCTCCCTCTCTCTCTGCCCCTCCTCTGCTCACACTGTCTCTCAAAAATGAATAAAGGTAAAAAAAAAAAAAAAGCAGAAACCTGGGTGAAACGGCAAGAATCTTCTCTCTGCCTGAACATGATCCTGACATGAGAACCGCTGGTAGTGTTGGTGATGGAAGTTGAGTAGAAAGAGCAGGCAGAAATTAGCTGTATAATCTGCTTTAATACTGAATTTATAGAATCATTACATACTTGGATTCCTTAACATTTTCAATTATATTTTACATCTTTCAGGGAGAGAGAAAGACAGACTTACGTTATATGATATTGTTACATCTGGAAATTCGTAACTGGTCTTGGGACAGATTCCTCATGAATGTGATGTTCTCCTGTGTGGTATTTAGCCCCTTAAAATGGCAACATAAAAAAAAGTCCAACCTCCTTCCCTCCAAAAATCAGCTCAGTGTGTTAAAATTCTAGGGGAACGTCCTCGCGGATTCCTAAGGGAAGGTACCGTTAGGTAAGGTTCAAATGTTCGTAGGCAACTGAAAAGGACTGAAGATAATCACAAAATTGTGTTCATTACCTGCTGCTCTGAATTCCCTGTCGGGCGCCACACCAGAGGTGCGTCTCTGGTGCCCCGCTTCGCAGGGCCGCACACGCCCGTTCTTCTGAAATCGGAATCAACCCTCAACACATGAATCGTCCTCCTCGCCTACCTGGCGTTTCTGGGAGTTTATGTCAGTAATGGGAAGTGTAAACGCTCTCAGGTAATCCTAAGTTTCTTTCTGCTCCAGCTCTGAACACCGTCCTGGGTATTGAGACGCGAGGCCTGGCGCAGGGGTTTCCCCCGGGGCCCGCAGGAGGCCCGGGGCCAAGAAGCCAGGGGGGCACCTGCAGGAGACGCCCGGGTCTCCTACACCCAGTTTCCTAGGATTCGTGTTTATGAGAACGTCAGCTCCACGACAGCAGGGATTCCTGTCCCTTCTGTCCGGCAGCACAGCCCTGCCCTCAGGACGGCCTGGACGCGGTCGGGTGCTCGGTGAGAACTCTCCGAATGAAGCCGCCAGAGAAGGCAGGGACTGCGTTCGCTCCAGCCAGGCCCGCTCTGGTTGATCTTCACAGCACAGCTCCGAGGAAGGTTCCAGAGGTACCAGGGCTCGGCTCGCTGGACAGGCAGCGGGCAGCCTGGCGGTGGTGTCCCGCCCGGGGCCACGGGGTATCACTCCTGGGACCGCGCGGCCCACAACGCCTCCCACAGGGGCCAGCAGCTTCTCTCAGCCCCTTTACATCCACTTCCCAGCACCTGACAAAGGAAAGGGTCAGTGGTTGAGAAGAAAAAATATGCTTAAAAACCACTGACTTCGGGGTAAGAGCCAAAGGCCGCAGGTAACAAATCTCGCTTCTCGCCATGTTTAGCACTTGGGACTTGAAGCAAGTGGCTTAATTTCTTCCGTTTCACTTGATCATTCATCGTGCAGGGTGACGATACACGAAATGATGGGAGAATCTGACACTGTCGGAAACATAATTTTGCTGACGCTGATTCCAGGACCGTAAAGGGCTAGGCGGCCACCACACTCCTTCCGAAGCCCGAAGCCTCTGCGACTGCGGACCTTGTGTAGGGCTGTCCACGGGTTGTGTCATTCCTGAACATCCTTTCTGACTGAACAAGCCATATGGCTTTCGGCTTAGTTGCCAGGCAGCCTGGCCAAGCTCCTATCAACATGTCAACCAGATGAGGTGGGGGAAGGAGAAACAGAACGCCGAACGCTGGTTGTGCTGAACAGTAAGCAGAAGACAGGGACCCCAGACTGTGGGCCAAGGTCTGACCTTAGCAGCTGCAAAACCAATCACCTCTGAGTTTCCCTGGGTTTCAAGGAACATCCACGGAGGAAAAATCACGGTAGCCTGTAATATATGATGATGCCTCTCATGGGCTTACTGCTGGTATGATATTTTAAATACACGACCAAACCCAAAAAGCTACAGTTTCAGATCTTGCCAGAAATTGGGATTTTACTTGAACTATAAAAGGGTCAAGGGAAGTTTATCAGGTAAGATATGAGGTTCTTCTTTATAAACTCTTATAAAACTAGAAACCCCGGGGGAACCTGGGTGGCTCAGTCGGCTAAGCGTCTGACTTCGCTCAGGTCATGTTCTCATGGTTTGTGAGTTCGAGCCCCACATCGGGATCTCTGCTGTCAACGCAAAGCCTGGAGCCTGCTTTGGATTCTGTGCCTCCCTCTCTGTCCCTCCCCTGCTCTCACATTCTCTCTCTCTCTCTCTCTCTCTCTCTCTCTCTGAAAAATAAATAAACATTAAAACACACATACACAAACCCAGTTTGAGACTTCAGTCTCCAGTCTAGCATGTAAGGAGCGTAGAAATCACCACTCCACCCTAACAAGTAAAAAGCTAACAAACTGAAAAATCAACAATTCTTCTCAGAACTGTCAGACAAGCGAGGTCACAGGGCAGATGGCAGCCCCCAAACTGGAGAGACACACACAGAGAGTCACAGCTCATGGAAACAGAACCCTCTGAAGAGCCCAGGGCTGGGGCAGGAAAACCTAAACTTAGTGGCCGGACCGCTAGAGACTTAGTGTGCACAAGTCTGAGAGTCAAAACATCCGGGGGGACCCGGTCTGAGAGGCCCCCACGCTGTTGTGAGTTTTACCTCCAAGAGCTCCATCAGACTTCACAGTTAATACCTGAGAAAAACTATCTCAGGTTTCCAGCAGAGGGAGGGGAAAGCAACCATCTTGAGAAATGCCACAAAATTCTGCTCTTCTTTACCAGGCTGGCCTAGGAGAAACGATTTTACCCTAGCCTGCCCTGCTGGGGTTTCCCCTGAGCCTAACTGACTTGGGGGAAGGGAAATACCCAACTCCAGCTCACTTCAGACATCCTGTCCCGCCCAAGCAGGGAGAAAACCAAGAAGCACTGGAAAAGTTCACAGGACCAAACCACCGCCGACGCTCACCAGTCCCTCAGACAGTACCATTATGTGACCTAAGGCCTGTTACAGTTCCTTTTACCCATGACCTCACATCCTTCCAAAAAGAAATTACAAGGCATACTAAAAGGCAAAAACACAGTCTGAACAGACTGAAGAAGCATCAGAACCAGAGTCAGATATAGCAGCAATGCCAGAATTATTAGACCAGGAATTTAAAAATACTGATTAATATGCTAAGAGCTTTAATGGAAAAAAAAGTAAATAATATGCAGGAACAGGTGGATAGCGTAAGCAGAGAGATGAAAATTCTAAGAAATAATCAAAAGTGGGGCGCCTGGGTGGCTCAGTTGGTTAAGCTTCCGACTTTGGCTCAGGTTATGATCTCACGGTTCGTGGGTTCAAGCCCCACATCGGGCTCTGTGCTGACAGCTTGGAGCCTGGAGCCTGCTTCAGATTCTGTGTCTCCCCCTCTCTTTGACCCTCCCTGTCTCATGCTCTGTCTCTCTCAAAAATAAGTAAACATTAAAAAAAAATTAAAAAAAAAGATAATCAAAAGAAATGCTGGAGATGAAAAAACAATGTTAACGGAAATGAAGAATGCTTTAACAGACTCCTTATTAGACTGGACGCAGTGAGGGGGAAAGAAATCACTAAACTTGAAGATATAACAATAGAAACTTCCCAAATGGAAAACAAAGAGAAAAAAGGCTAGGAAACAAACAAACAAACCCAGAACAGAATTTCCAAGAACTGTGGGGCAACTATAAAGGGTGTAACATAAGTGTTATCAGACTACCAGAAGGAGAAGAGAAAGGAACAGAGCAGTATTTGAAGCAACGATCTCAGTGATGGCCCAGATTTTCCCCCAAATAAATGTCAGACACCACAGGTCCAGAAAGATCAGAGAACACCAAGCACGACACACGCCAAAAACCTACACCCAGATACACCATATTTAAACTTAGGACAATAAAAGATAAAGAAAATGCTTGAAAGAAAACCCTCCCTATAGAGGTGCCAAGAATAGAAATGACATCTGACTTCTTGGAATCATGCTAGCAAGAGGAGAGGTATGACATATTTAAAATGTTGAGAGAAATGGGGCGCCTCCTGGAGGGCTCAGTCGGTTAAGCGTCCGACTCTTGATTTCGGCTCAGGTTACCATCTCGTGGCGCATGAGATCGAGCCCCACTTCAGGCTCCATGCTGACAGCTCAGAGCCTGATTGAAATTCGTTCTCTTCCCCTCTTTCTTCCCCTCCCCAACTCGTGCACTTGCGATCTCTCTCTCTCTCTCAAAATAAATAGTTTTTAAAAAACAATAAATAAATAAAATGTTGAGAGAAAAAAACAGCAGCCCTGAATTCTGTACCCTGTGAAATTATCTTTCAAAGGTGAAGAAGAAATACTTTCCCAAACAAAAATGGAAAGGATTTGTTGTCCGTAGACCTGCAAGAAATGTTAAAAGAAGTTTTTTCAGAGAAAAGGAAAATGCTAAGAGGTCAGAAACTTGGAATGTCATAAAGAAAGAGCATAGAGGAAAGAATAATTAAAGGTAAAAGAAAAACTTTTATTTTTCTGATTTTTAACTGAGCTAACAAACAGAAGTTTGTTCAAAATACTAGCAACAATATACTGAATTATGTATGCTTATATATAAGTGAAATGAATGACAGCGATTACATAGGGAACAGGAGGCAGAAATTAAAATTATTTTGTTATTATAAGGTACTGACATTACCCATGAAGTGGATTAGGGGTATTTGAAAGTGGACTTGGATTAGTTGTCATGTATATTCATGTTGCAACCACTTAAAAAATTTTTTTAAAAGAAGTATAATTGATAACTTGATGAGAAGAGAGAAAATGGAGTCCTACAAAATGGGGCTTTATTCCTAACTGCCGAAACCTGGGAGCAACCAAGATGTCCTCCAGCAGGTGAGGAGATAAACAGACCGTGGTCCATCGAGACAATAGAACAGGATTCAGAGCTGGGAAGAAATGAGGTATCGAGCCATGAAAAGACAAGGAGGACCCTTAAATGCATATTATTTACTAAGTGAAGAAGCCACTTTGAAAAAGCTACAAACTGTACGACTCCAACGAAGAGACCATTCTGGAAAAGGCAAAGCTATGGCAATGACAGAAAGATCAATGATGGCGAGAGGTTGGCCGCAAGGGAGGGACCAAGCGGAGAGCACGGAGGATGCCTAGGGCAGTGGAGCTCCTCTGGGTGCTGCTGTAATGGCGGGTCCATGTCACTATCCATCGGAACAAACCTACAGAACGCGCACCGAGAGCGAACCCTAATGAGGTACCAGTGCAGGTTCACACACTGTGACGAGTGTCACTGCACCGCGCTGCGGGGCGTAGTACTGGGGCGGCTGGACTTGCGGGAGGCCAGGCCGTTTATGGGAACTCTCTGTACTTTCTTAACCCTCAAACTGCTCTAAAAATAAAGTTTATTACTTTAAAAAAAATTTTTTTTTAATTTATGTATTTTTGAGAGACAGAGCACAGGTGGGGGAGGGGCAGAGAGAGAGACACAGAATCCAAAGCAGCTCCAGATTCCGAGCTGTCAGCACAGAGCCTGATGCGGGGCTTGAACTCACAAACTGTGAGATCATGGCCTGAGCCGAAGTCGGATGTTTAACCAACCGAGCCACCCACACGGCCCTTTTGTTAAATAAGATGATTTTCAAAAGTTTTTTTTTAAGTTTATTTATTTTGAGAGAGACAGACACAGTGCGAGCGGGGCAGGGGCCGAGACATAGGGCTCGAACTCATGAACCACGAGATCATGACCTGAGCCAAAACCAAGAGTCAGTTGCTTAACTGACTCTGAAAGATCAGAAGACACCAAGCATGATATGCGCCAAAAATCTATGCCCAGATACACCACATTTACACTTCAGACAATAAAAGATAAAATACTTGAAAGAAAACCCTCCCTATAGAGGCACAAGAATAGAAATGACATCTGACTTCTCAGAGGTACCCCTTCAGGAGGTTTTTTAAGATTTAAAGTAGGCTCCAGGCCCAGCCTGGAGCCCAATGCGGGTCTTGAACTCATGACCCTGAGATCAAGACCCTGATATCAAGAGTCGGACACTCAACTGACCGAGCCAGCCAGGCACTCCGATTTTCAAGAGCATATTAACTAAGTAAGCCTCAATAACCATTTTTTCCCTCCTTTCCTCTTCATCACAACCGCTATTTTTCTGAGTTATTTTGCTATTTTTAGCATGCAAGTAATACATACACATCCCCAAAAATGTGAAAAACAGAGGGAAAAAAGAAAAACGCATTGCCCGGAGTTGTCTAACCAAAACTAAAATTCTGGAATATTTCCTTCCGAGCCTTTCTCTAACCAGAGATCTTTTTTTTGGCATCTGTTTTAATCCACAGAAAGTCTCAGCCTGGCTGCTGGAGGTCTGGCCCTTAGGGACACCGACTTTCAGAGAATCCATGGCCCTTATTTCCTCCTTACCCTCAACTTGCCCTGTGCCTGAGGCCGGACCCTGCCCTGGAAGCCATAACAGTGAAGATGAGAAAGCGCCCAATCCTGGTTGGAGGGACACCTCCCGCAAGATCCAGGCAGCACCCCATCCTCTTCAGCACCCGGCTGCTTTTATTTCTGAGCCTTCCGGGAGTTTCACGGTAAATCTGCCGGCTCCTCCCTGACAGCCATTGGTGTAGACGCGTAGGTCTCACCTGGCTCTACCCCGCTCTGCGGCCATCAGACCTCCAGGGGCTTTCCGGCCTCGCCGTTGGTGGACGTCCGTTCCAGCTGCCTCCCGATCTCATCGAAAGTGGAATCTGTGCTTCTGTTCCTCGTTCTCTTTGTCACTGCAGGGTGATCAGTGAGTTCTGAGACAGGAAAAAGGCTGCAGCGTAATTCTTGTGCTTACGCGGTACCCTAGCACTGTATGATCTTCATTAGTACAGCTTTTCATAGATTTCACTGCGCAAGTCTTTGTTTGTTTGTTTTAAAAATTATAAACAAGTTACCCGCTCAATGAACTGGAATATTCCAATTCCAAGTTCAATATTCCAAACTCCAAACATAATGCCAGGCACACAGCTGGTGATTAATACCTGCTGAGCGATGATGAACAATCTGTCTGGGAAAAGTCACTAGCACGGGAGCACTGATGGAAACCTGGGTTGTTCCTGAAAATCTGTTGTACTGTGAATCTGTTCAGTCTGACAAGCAAGAAATGTTGACCTGGGACCACATCTGGCGGCTGGCTACACCTAGTGCCATGTGCGTTGGGCCAAAAAAACCAACAAAAAAAGGAAGCATCTGTAACCCATACTTGGTTCATCGGGAAAGCTCACAACTGGGCTGCTGACTGTGTAACACAGACTTCCTGGGGCCCTCAGATGAGGGGCAGGCATAAGTCAAAATTTTCTTCTTAATTAAAGCAACAGAGATCAAAGACCTAAACAGAGGGGTAATGGCAGAGCATTAAATGCAAAGTAAATGTATCATTCCTTGAATAATTCCATTTGAGACCAACTTACCCAAACAGCCACAGGAGAAATCGCGTTTCAGCGGGATGGTGGGTGCGAGGCAATAGACGGGAGAGTGGCATGAATTGCTTTCCGATTTCCACTGCTTACTCGCCACTTCTAAGGAATATTTCATATTTGAACATCTACCTCGTGGCGAACAGGTGCTCCTCAACTTCCCCAAACCTTGCCTCCTTGACCAGTGTGGGACCGTATTAATTCACAGCTCTGGGAAATACATGGGGCCAAGTTCACGGTTCCCGAGCCAAAATGCATGAAAAGCCCGATTCTGCTGCCCCCCCGATAGCTTACATGCATAAGGTCCCTTCTCCCTCAGCTGACGTCCACACTGCTTCAACCTACCCTGCTGTGGGAACGACCTTAGGACACCGCTCTCGGCACTGTGACCCCTTCAAAATGGCGCCCCTCTGCTCACCAGCTCCTGGCCGAGGTTTCCAGTCTCGTCACGATGAAACCGCCCCCACGCAGATCTCCTCAGGCTGAACTGGTCCCCGTTCCCTGACCAACCCTGCCACTCTCTCACTCCCCTGGCCTTTGCCCACGTTGCGTCCCCTGCCTGAAATGCCCTTCATCAGACAACAGAAACGGCAGTGGAGTTCAAGACCCGAACTTCCTTTTTTCAGAAGGAACGGTCAGAACTTCTCACTGCAATAAAATGAATCAGAATTTGCGTAACATTAACAAAAAAAAAGGACGCTATCCAAAGCAGGGGGTGAAAGAAGGTCGAAGCCAAATAAATTTTGTTACCAAATATGTGTTTTTTAAACCACTGTGAGGCAAAGCAGACAGTATGACTTTGAAGTCAGACACCTGGGAGTGTACATCCCGGCTCTGACACATTTTAATGTCGTGACTGTGGTCAAGCTATTCACCCTTTCTCAAACCGAGTTCTCCACACCGGAAGGTGGATATAACACAAAACACAAATTTCCCATATTCCAATGAACAATTCTGTGCTGCCCACGTCCTTCCCGTGTTGGGAAATAGGACCTTCTCAACTCTGTGTCTCTGCAGGCGCTGGTGGGAGATCTCTCCACAGACTGCTGAGGAGATGTTCCCTCTCCCCGTTCCCGGTCCCCAGAGAAGCTGATCATGTTCTGCACCAGGAAGCCGGGAGCCTTCTAGACTTCAGAGGTTGCTGCTGTGTTCTGTGAAAGCACCCTCCGAAGTGTGTAATGCTGACGGTTTTCTCAGTTAATAATGTGTTACCTTGGTAATACTATTTAAACTGAACTTCTTCCTCAAAAAAAAAAAAAATAAGTACTTGTGAATTCTCTTTGTTAAGTGAGAACAGGAGGCAAAATATTATAAAAATAACTCTGCTAGATTTTCTGTTTAAATTAAGAAGTTGAGAGCCTCGGATGCATTAAAATTAACACAGGGTCAGTGTGAGAATTAGTCACAAGAATTAATTAAGGGCTGGTCGGTGGGCGGCACGGAACAAAAAAGAGGCAGCGAGGAGTGACGTGACCATCTTTAACAATGTGAGGAGTGACGTGACCATCTTTAACAATGTGCCGAGTACAACCGCGGTGGCAAGGACATTGTCCCAGACTTACGGCACCCTGCGTCCAGGCCCCAGCCCCTCTCTAATGCAGGGGGAGAAAGAAAAGAAAGCTCTCCGTCTGAATCAGCTGAGCCTCTGAGCCAGGGTATTTGTCCGACCCTGTTTTCTGGGCTGAATTTGCCATCCTGTTATAAATCCATCAGCGGGAACCCAGAAGCAGACTCTGTTCATTTACTTAAGAGCACACAACCCTTCAAAGGGCAAGGGGTTTTGAGGAAATCCCAACTAACTGACGGGGAAAAAGGCCAAGAGCATGGATTCCTCTGTTGGAGAGAAATGGTACCTATCAAATGCACACACAAATCCTTGAATAAACACGCACAGCATTCCTCTGTGTCGTTGTAAACCTCAGAGAACATTAGGAAAAGAGCAAGGTGACTTACTTTTTGCCACACCACTAAGTCTTTCCTCCGTCAGGATCCTATTAGCATTAATGGGAGATTTTATGACCTCTCAAAGTGTGTGTAAAAACCGAGTGTCTCTAAAAAGTACACTTTGTTGACGTTTATCATAAGGACTATTAAAACAACGCATAAAAATGTCACTGTTTCATCTGAATACCGAGTGGCACCCAAGCTGGCTATTGTGTAATTCTGGTTCACACCGTCTACTAGCAGAACACACACTCTGGCCCGAGTAGACCGCGTTGTTCTTCCTCAGGGAAAAACCTGATGCTACTCTGCGGTGGGCCCTCTGCTGAGCGGATCGCTGATGCTTAAAACAATGCCGTGAAGTGGATTCAATGGACCCTCCCTCCCTCACAGGTGAGCAATCTCAGGCTTGGGAAGATGGAGAAAGTTGTCCAAGGTTACACAGTTGGTAAGCGACCCAAAGGACGCTGACCCCAGAGCCCAACCGAAGGCAAGTCCGACGTGAACGCTGCAGACGTGAATCACTGACTGGCCTCCTCCGTGATGACCGCCGGTCCTGCAGGGCCTCGGGGCGCCTCTGACCCAGCCCTCACTGAGTGAGTAGGAGGCACCGATCTGAATGCTCTCAGACCCCACGGCATCCCTAGGATGTTTTGGTGAGACTCTGACAACCAGGCTGACTTCGCATCCTCATCTCCGGATGGGGAGAGCAGAGGTCAGGGAAGCCAGATTCCGACTCACCAGGGCTGCACTACCTTTTGACTCCCATACTTGGCCATGAAAACACTGCAGCCGGCAACATAAGTCTGGCGGCTGGAGATGTGCTTCTGGAAGCCACAGGCGAGCCGACACGCACACGGTTCCACCATAAACTCGGTGTTCTGCGACACGGACGAAGCGTTCCAGGGCCAGGTGGTGAACAGGACACAAGTTTTGGAGTCCGACACGGAGGGCGCCTTCCCACTTCCGACCTGGTGATCTTGGGCAAATCAAGTTAACGAACCTCTCCAAGTTCAACGTCTTCATCTGCAAAATCGTGCAGAGTACTGTCTATACCGCGCGGCGTGCCGGGGACGCCAGCTGTCCACCAGCCCTCAGTCTCCCTGCTCCGGGGCTCAGGCCTGAACCCCGCCCGTGGGGCCGGGCCACGTGACTGCGTTCTCTCCAGTGGCTCCTGAGCGAAAGCTTTCGCAGCTGCTTCTGGCCCAAGCCCCGAGACAGCAGGCTGGCCCCTCGGTGCTTTCTTTCCTCCTTCTCATTGGAGACAGACAATGAGGACAAGCCCCCAAGGGATGGCCGAGAAACACCATGGAAGGAACCTGGGCCCTGAATCACAGCAGGGGCAGGGCCACTGGCCGACCTGGAACGCTCCCCGGGGACTACGACCGGTGAGAAAGAAAGAAACATCTATCTGTTTCGAGCCACCGAATTACTGTTGTGTCCCTTTGTTACAGGAGCCTGACCTCGCCTTAACCAGCACAGCGTGTCGCCAGCCATCCCGATGTCGCGCACGACGTAGGTGCTCGGTGCGTAAACGGTGGCGCCACGGCTACCGCGGTCCTCACGCGGAGCACCCCGCTGCCCGGGCGGGCTGCACGGCTCCCTGGCCACAGACCCCAGCGCTGCCCTCAGGTACAGAGAGGAAAAGTGATGAAATGAGGGCGCCTCGGCGGAAAGACAAAGACAAAACTGCCAGCCGCAAATGGAGCGCCTTCAGGCGGTCTTCAAAGTGCGCAGCCCTGTGACAAAATAGCCATCACCTCCGCTGCTTTGGCGGGGACTCCGGTCACGTTCCCGAGGCTCTGCCGGCAACGTTTACAGACCCAGCACTGGAAGGGGTTTCAGGAGGCCCCAGGACTCAGGCGTCTGCGCTGTGCACGGGGTGTGTGGCCATCCTGCAAATATTTATTAAACACCGGCAAGGTCCCACGTTGTCTGGAAACGATGGAGGTGCAGACATTAGCTTCTCCGAGACTTTTATCCAAATAAAGTCAGGTGAGAATGTTGTGTACATCTGGGAGGGGAACGGAGAGGGGCGCCAGGCACCCTCTTTGTAAGGCCGAGACAGGGAACAAAAATCCCAAAGAATCCTATTTATTTTCTCAGTGAGAGCCACGTCCCACCCATCAGCCGCTCATGTAAACAAACACTGTCCAGGTAGCCCGGGACCGTCCCAATGCAAGGACAACTGTCCCGACTAGCCCCGGCTGAGAAATCCCTCCCTCGGGAACACCCTTCGATCTGCACGAGGCACTCCTCTTCTATCAGTCCTTCTTGGCTCACAGAATTGGCTACAGGCCTGTGTGTTGCCGAATCATTCTGCAATTAAGTGCCCAGACACATAAATTTTCGACGCTATAGAACTTTCTGGGTGTCGGCCTAGCTCAGCTTCAGAATACTTTCCCATCTGACGGTCACTCTGTAAAAGAGACTTCGGCACCTTCACAAAGTCGTCGTCACGAATGCCCGTGCTCATCCATCAGTTTCAGTCATGTTGCAGACGCACCCCGGGCCCCTCCTCCAGACTCCGGCTTCTGCTAAAGGCATCCCTTTCCGGCACGCGTCGCCCTCGTCGCCCCCGTCTCTCAAGCTGTGTGTCTCACGGGCAGTGCCCTGGCTGTGACCCTCACTTTCTTCAAAACTGGTTTTCAGTGAGCATAAGCCTCTCTTTAAGTGACACCTTTCAAATTTAACGTGACTGAGTTCTGCCCCCAAACCTATTCTTCCCTCACTCCTTCCTTCCCATGTCATCAACTCAAAGGCTCAGGTCAGAAACCTGAGGTTTTAAAACCTTCCTCTTTCTCTCACCCACCACATCCAGTTCACCAGAGTCCAGGCGATTCTGCCTCCAGAAAGCATCCTGAGTCTGTTCACATCCTGTCACCTCCCATGCCAACCCCCCCGCGCAAGCCACTCTGTCTCCTGCCTGAGCTACCAGAACAGCCTTTGCTCAACCGACACTCTTGACCCCTCAGATCCATTCCCCGCATAGTATCAGCATCATCTTTTTAAAACATGGATTCAATCTGGTCACGCTCATGTTCCAAACCTTCCAGTGGCTTTCCACTGTTTTGGAATAAAATGCAAACTTCTCCAAATGGCTGCCAAGGCTCTGCTTGATCCAGCCCCGCCTGCTACCCAGTGCTCATTCCTGGTCTCTCTCGTCTTCACACACACGCCCCTCAGGCAGCTTGCATACCACCTTTGTAGGGAGACCATCCCTGGTCACAAAACCTGAAGTAGTTCCTTCCTTAACATTCTCTCCACTGCATGAGAATAGCGTCTTCCATTTGCTCCCCCACTTAGCCCATTTTAGACAAGTTCTATATCTCTTTTTGACTTGCTATTAATAGCTCTGAAGGCAGGCTCCAGGAAGGCAGGGCTCATCCTACTCTTACAGCGTGTGCTCGCTCTCACCCTCAGCCTGTCCATCGATGCTCATTTTCTCCTCACCCAGACCCCACGAGGTAGGGACTAATATCATCCTCATTTTGCAGAGGAAGAAATCCGAAACAAAGAGAAGTTAAACGTGTCCTTCAGGTCACGCAGCCAGTGGGAAGCAGAGGCAAGCACGAGCCCGGGAAGCCATGCCCCAGAGTCCGTGTCCCCCCCTTACCCTCATTTATACCCACCAGGCAGCAGTGAGCCTGGCTCATTGGAGGAGCTCACTGAACAGTGGAGTGAACTTCTCTAAGTCTGAACAACCAGAGAAGTTTGGTATCTTTATATGTTCCTTTACCCATTCCTCGTTCTATCATTTATGTTCATATGCACACTGTCAGCCTTAATTTATAAGCTCCTCCATCTTTAAAAAAAAAAAAATATATATATATATATATAGAGAGAGAGAGAGAGAGAGAGGGCACGAGTGTGAGCAGCAGAGGGCCAGAAGGTAAGAGAGAAAGACAGAATCCCAAGCAGAGTCCACACTCGGCGCAGAGCCCCGACACGGAGCTCGAGCCCACAGCCTGGGGATCATGACCTGAGCCGAAATCAAGGGTCAGACACTCAACCTACGGAGCCACCCAGGCGCCCCGGCTCCTTCGACTTCATGTCTCCCACGGTACCCCACATAACGGTGGGTGCTCTGAAAGTCAGCCTGGTGGATGCTGGCATTTAAAGGTTCGTAGAAATTAACCAGAATCGCAATAAACCAAAAGTCAACTAAGGGTTCCTGTGAAAAATAAGCGCAACGGCCGCCATTTATCATTTTGGTCACTTAGAGTTAATTTGGTCCCCCAGGAAACCCTTCGGGGTTTCTACACTTAAATTTTAGAGCGTGGCTTTCTACCCTGTGAGTGAGGAGGAATCTTCTCTATTAGCAAAACTAAAGTGGGGAGAGGAGAGGGAGGAGTCTTCCCAAGGCTTTCCTGTCGTGTGTCCTAAATCCCCCAGGACAGGCAGTGAGCATCCTAGTGGACGAGCCCCTCTGAGGAGTCAGGACGGCTGGCTGCTCCCAGCCCCACCCCTGCCCGGGGTCCCCGAATCCTCTCCACCCTGAAGCTTCCCTCCACATCTACCCACCCACGCGGTGCTCAGGGCTCCCCGTATTAACACAGACCTCCTTTCCCGGGAAACACTTGGGCAGGGGACTAAAACTTCAGGGCAGCACAGCCTAGCCTCGAATGCCCATCGTCTCACAGTGGGCATGTAAACTTCTAACGTTTTTTATTTTTTATTTTTTATTTTTGAGAGAGAGAGACAGCATGAGCAGGGGAGGACACACACAGAATCCGAAGACAGGCTGGCTGTCAGCACAGAGCCTGACGGGGGCTCAAACCCACAAACCGTCAGATCATGACCTGAGCCGAAGTCAGACGCTTCACCGTCTGAGCCCCCCAGGTGCCCCTGGGCACGTAAACTTCTAGAGCGCGTGGACGGAAACTGTCTCTAGTGAAGAGAATAAGCCCGGCTTCACGGAGAAGCAAAGCAGATGACTAGAAGTCTGTCATTCAACCCTTCTCTCTAACCACCACCACACTACCACACAGAAACTTCTGGAAGGCAGGAGCAGCTGCGAAGGAGGTTTGTGAATCTGTTCCAGGGTAAAGGAATGGGAGGGGAGGGGAACAGGGCACTCTACCCTGTCTACAGGTGTCTGCTGACCAAAGGTGTGTGGAACCCCCAGCCCCCACCATCTCGGAATGTGATCTGGTAGCAGGGTCACCGCAGAGGCGCGCAGTTACGGTGACGCCGTGCTCGAGCACGGGGCCCACACGCCAGTGTGACTGGTGAGCCCTGTAAAGAGGACGTGTGAGGAGAGACACAGAGCTCCACGGGAAGGTGGAGGCCGAGGACGGAGTGACGCATGTACGCGGCAAGAGACAGCGAGGACGGCCAGCTGTCACCAGTACTGAGCGAGAGGACCTGGACAGACTCTCCCCGGACCCTCACACCCTGATGAAGTTCTGTTGGTTTCGGCTGCCCTGTTTGGGGCACTTTGTTATGGCAGCGCTGGGAAACCAATACAGCGTCCAAACTCAGGTGTCTAAAAACCCTGTGTTGGCCCAACGACATGTCTGTGGGCTGGACCCAGGCCCCGGCAGCCAGGCTGCCTCGAATTGCCGCGCTCACTCTCCAAGGGCTAGGGAGCACTTTTGCTAAAAACCAAAAATGCTGTTAACTTTTTTTTTTTTTTGGTAGAAGCAATGCAGTCTCACATGTCACACGTTTGCACACACACTTATAAAGGGCAGAAGTATCTTCTAGGAGCCTGGAGGTTGGAAGCATGGGTGCTACAGTCAGACCGCCTGGGTTCGTATGCTAGCCCGGCCCCTCATTAGCTGTGTGGTCGGAGCGCTCTGCACCTCAGTTTCCTCCTCAGAAGTGGGAAAGACACCGTAACCTGCCTCGCAGATGAGCACACGGCATGCTGGGAAGCCACATGAACTACAGAGGAGGGAGGACGCCACGATCCCAGCCATGCAGTCGCTACCACTGCACGTTAATTCCTATTTGCTTTATTGTGAACTCATCTAGGACCGGGCCTGGAGCTTGGACATTCTCACCGGGGTCACCTCATTTGCAAACATGTGATAGGTGGTCACCACTGGGGAAGGCAGGCGGGAACTCACTTTGTCTAACTCCTGTGACCGTGAACTTCCCGCGGCCAAAACCCAAGTCTTGAATCATCCGTGGCGCCCAGCTGAAAGGTTACGCTCGGAGCAAATGGAAGTCTTTCTGCCGCAGGGAGGTCTGCGGCTGTACTGTTCCACCCAGCGGGAATGGGGGCAGGAATTAAATGCTTCCTTCCAAGTTCAGGGTCTGGACCTGGGTTTGCCTGTTTCTTTTCTGCTTATCATACACACATGACAGGTAGAGCAAATCAGGCTGATATACCCTCACGGAGGAGTCTGAGAAAACCTATTAAACCCAAGGCAGAGAAAATAATACCAAGCCCATGACAAATGCAGCAGTCAGTAATTTTGCAATCGCCAGCAAATGCTGTGAAAGGCACTTAGTCTCTGCGGCTGCCTGATGCTGACTGAAGAGATGGCTCAGAGTAGGGAAAACAAGATCCCAGTCCGGGCTGCCTGAGATGCAAGCTGCCCGCTGGACTGCTGGCATTATCTGGACAAAGCCCGTGAAACATGAGCCGCCTACTCTATCAATAAAGTTTTATCGATACTCAGCCCTGACCATTCACTTACCTACTGTCTATGGCTGCTTTGGTGCTCAAGTACAGAGTAGAATTGTGGTCACAAAGACCCAGAAAGCCCAAAAAGCCTAAAATATTTACTGTGTGGTCCTTTACAAAAAAGCCTCCGAACGCTTAATCTGAACCGTCCCACTGTGACTATATGAAAAGTGAAGCTCTAAGAGAACAGAAACCTTGTCCGCCCGGCTCCGTCCTCTCTCTCTCATGCACAGAAGACCTGATTTACAGCAGGTGCTCAACAAACCTTGAGTACAGAATGAATATGTAGCCAAATAAATGTGGAGTTTCTAGGACAGGTAGAGCACTCACAGTGCTAGAGGATGCCCGTGGGCTGGGCCACTGTCCACAAGCTCTGTCTGCTCTCTGGAGGCCCAACCAGAAGGTCCTAGGTCCTGCCAGTGGACGTCCCTTGGTTGACTAACAAGGAGGCATCCTTGAGCACCAACTTGGACAAACGAGCGGGACAGAGTCATTGTAAGAATTCAGTCATGCTGAGCCGTCAGGGCAGATTAAACCTAACCGAGAAGGGCCTTTTAGAGTCCCTTTTCTCTCTACATATACATTTACATTAGAAATGTCTAAAGGGAGTAAACACTTGCCAAGCAGGCCAGATTTCAGGTTTCCCTTACACAGATGAACCCCAAACAGCTGTCAGAAGGCAAACATTTATAAATCCAAAGGCTCCAGGTACTGAGCAAACAAAAAGATTTGCAGCTCTGAAAGAAAAGGCCCCATCTATCCTGCTATAACAAAAGCAAAGAAAGAAACAGAAAAGCCAGACGTTTCTGAGAAAGATCCTTTAGTGGTAATATTAAAAGCATGTGCAAGTTCTGGCTCCAATAAAATTGTTTATGGTTAGATTTATAGTAAGAAAGGGTCCTTTAGCTTGGAAAATGATCACAGAGAACGTGCTGCATAAAGAACTCAATATTATTTTTCTCTATTTTTTTCTGCTCACTCGAAGAAAATGTCTTCAAGGCAGGCTTGGGCAGGACGCTCTCCCAGTCTTCCCTCTGGTCTGCTCTGGGCATATCCATGGTCACTGTCACTGTGACTCCCGTGGTGTCTTCCTTTCAGCAGTTTTGTAGGGCTGTGACTCTCCCATAGAATCCAGGCATGATCTCCCTTCAAGGTTTTTGGGTCATACTGAATTACCATATTTAAAGGCAGTGGGGGATTTAATTACAGCTATGATAAGATCACATTTAGATTTAAATAAAAGAGGTATTTATGGTCTCAATTTCTGATGAAACATGAAAAAATTCAAAATGCCGGTCTGAAGGGTGACCTAATATAACAGTAAAAGGGTTATTTGTAAGTTAAATACTATATCAAAGAAATCCCAGCATAACAAGTTTTCTTTAATTAATTCCCTTAAACCCACTTAATTCATATTTAATTCATATCTCCAGGTGCTACAGAAAAATGTGCATCGTCCATATAAACTGTTTATACAATATTATGAGAGTTTATTTACTCCATAGGATGAGCAAAAAACAGACAAGGACTAACTCATTGGACCTGCTTTGAAGAGTGTTACATTCCATTTAGAAGACGATTTCCCTATTGCTTTTGTAGTCACACCATAAGATGTGGTCGAACATTTCCTAACAGACTCCTGAAGACCCTGTGTCTCTGCGTGGCAGTAGATGACGTCCCGACTTGACCTTGCTCCCCTGCCCCAGCTGAGAACACCCAATACTGAAGGTCTAACAGACATAGCGTGTCCCACTTCCTCTCACCACAGCCTTCAGGATATTGTTTTCAATTGTAACTTTTCAGACTCTCACCCTTGGGGGACAGCGCACCTATATCAGAATGAACATAAATGCATTTTCAGAAAAAGGAAACAAAATAAGGAAAGAAAGTCAACGGCTAATTACAGCAGATTCATTGCTTCTCTATGAGAACCAGACAGGCCCTTCACAGTACTGTGATCCAACAATAAAATGACAACCACCTTTTCATGACCAGCTAAGAAACACATGGGATGAGATCAAAAGTCCAGCATAGATGGGCCACTGGGCCCCCTGACCAGATGCCCACAGAAGATTTGTAAATGGTTTGACTTTTTTTCTTAAACTATATGGACTGTTTTCCCCTTATTTGTTTCAAACCCTCCGTGTGGGAGTGTTAATAAAATCTAACATCGGTAAGTCTTTCATACTGGTCTAATGGATCCCTGCTTAAATTTTCTTTTTTGTTCTGGTTCTCAATGATGTGATCTCAACAACCTCCCAAAAGTTTCCAATGATGAAGGAAATGATGTAAAAGCCCCCACTGAAACCACAAACAAACAAAAAGCCAAAACATGTGAAGACTCCAAATACATAGCATGATGGGATAGTTTGGGTTCAAAGGAATCAGAAACCAGTATGTAAGGGGCACCTACATGGCTCAGTCAACTGGGCGTCTGACTTCAACTTCGGCTCCGGTCATGATCTCACAGCTCGTGAGTATGAGCCCCACGTCGGGCTCTGTGCCGACAGCTTGGAGCCTGGAGCCTGCTTCAGATTCTGTGTCTCTGTCTCTCTCTGGCCTTCCCCTGCTCCTGCTCTATCTGTCTCTCTCTCTCAAAACTAAATAAACATTAAAAAAATATTAAAAAAAAATAGTACATAAAATATATTGCTGCTGGTGAGAAGGGCCGGCAGAAATAAAAAATGCAGAAATAAAGAACGGAATGAAAGAATAAGGTATATTTCAACTTAAAACAAATCATATTCTAGTTCAACCAGAAGGCGGTATTTCCAAAACCCCAATGTGTATGCATGTGAATGGACTCAATCAACTGATTCTTAGCCCAGGATCTTTCACACTGGAGAGAGCCGTTTCCTGTTTCTGGAAGAAAATGTACGTAATCAGGAGCAAACTCCACCAGCTTCACAAAAACCCACCATGAATCTATTGGCACCTGTGCCCTGCTAACTGCCCCCCCCTCCACTTCCTGTGCAAGGTGTGTACACCACCTGCGCTCTGGACCCTCCCCCCCACCGCCCCCCAGGACAGGGCTTCTCCAACGAGTGAGCATCAGAATCACCTGGAGGATTTGTTAAACCTACTCTGGCCCAAACCCAGAGTTTCTGATTCAGTAGATCTGAGGAGGGTATTGAGGATTTACTTTTCTAACAAATTTCCAGATGATGTTGATATGGCTGATCCCAGACCAAACTTTGGGAAACACTATTCTAAGAACTGCTACACTCATTTTTCCCTTTTATACCAGATCTCTTTGTTTTTAAGTTTATTTATTTATTTTGAGGGAGAGGGAGAGAGAGTGCGAGCAGAGGAGGGGCAGAGAGAGAGAACCCCAAGCAGGCTCGGTGCTGTCAGCGTAGAGTTGACGTGGGGGCTCCATCTCATGAACCGTGAGATCACGACCTGAGCTGAGATCAAGGGTCAGACACTCAACTGCCTGAGCCCCCCGGTGCCCTGTCCCAGATTCTTGAGCCTCTCCCTCGATGCTGCTCTTTCCCTAAGCATATAAACATGTTCAAATGTCTCTCATCTTAAAAAACACACCAAAAATCTCCTTTGACCTCACTGGGGACGGGCAAAGTATATTTCTCTCTTCTTTACATACACAAATTATTAGAAGAATGTTCTCCAGGGGCGCCTGGGTGGCTCAGCTGGTTGAGCGGCTGACTTTGGCTCAGGTCATGGTCTTGCAGTTCGTGAGTTCAAGCCCCGCATGGGGCTCTCTGTTGTCAGCACAGAGCCTGCAGCAGATCCTCCGTCCCCCTCTCTTTCTGCCCCTTCCCTGCTTATGTGCTTTCTCTCTCTCTCTGTCTCTGTCTCTCTCAAAAACGAATAAACATTAAAAAAAATGTTCTCCATACACCCGTCTTCCTTTCCCACTTACTCCCTGCTGCCCTCCCAAGGCCACTCACACACTGGCAGGGCGCAATGGGTACTGAACTCCCCATCTCTCACTCTCTCTGCTGTATCTGGCTGCTCACCTGCCCAAATGGCACTCCCTCCCCTCCAGGTGTTGTAACACCTCTCCAGCCTGGGTCTCCTACCATCTCCCTGCTCCTCTTTAGGAACGTCTGCTTTCACCATTTCCTGAAGCTTGACAACCCTTCGGGTCCTGTCCCTGGCTTTCTTCTTTTCCTTGTACATGTTTTGCCTGAGAACGGTCGTCTGTGCCTGGATCTCGGCTCTCATCTACATCCTGATGACCTCAAATCTAGACCTGTCTCCTAATCTCCTGTCTCCTAAACAATTCTATCTGTCCAATAGGCACCTCAAAGAGTGTGAAGCCTAAAAGCGAACCCGTTATCTTCTGCCTCATTCCCGTTCTCCCTCCTTTATTTTCTGCCTATTGAAATGGGTTTCCCAATTACTCAGTCATGCGAAGCATGCCCTTAAGGACTTAAGGACAAGCATGTCCTCATGTCTCATGCCCAATCGTACCCCAAGTCTGTCCAATCCACCTCCTAAGTGTATCTTATATCTGTCCCTTTGTTCCCATCTCCATGACCTCTGCCCCAACTCAGGTCACCATCGTTTCATCGGGATGGGTATGATGTCCGCCGTTCAGGACTCCTGGCTTCGAGCTCCTCTGCTTAATCTGCATATTGGAGAGACAGTGACCTTTCAATCACACCTGATAACCCTCCACAAAAATTCACTCAATGGCTGCCATTACCACTGAAATAAAGTTTTCACAGCTTCTGCATGGCATTCAGAGCCTTCCGTATCTGCATCTTCCCTACCTCTCTAACCTCATTTCTAGTCAACCCCTCCTCATATTTTAAGCTCCAGCAGTACCAAACTGTGTAATTACATTTTTGGACATGTCATGTTTTCTCACATCTAAAAACTTCTGTGTCTCCCATTCCCTCTGGCTGGAAGACCATCTGTAAAACCCCTGCACCAGTATTGTCTTCTTTCCAAAACTTTTGCAGTCCTCTTGGATTAGGTCCCTTTCCTGTTCCCACGCTACCTGGGACCTGCCTCCATTTAAGCAATCATCTGGGGCCACCTGGGCAGCCTACTCAGTTAAGTGTCCAACTCTTGATCTCAGCTCAGGTCTTGATCTCAGCGTCGTGAGTTCAAACCCCACGCTGGGCTCCATGCTGGGCATGAGGCCAACTTAAAAAAAAAGCAATCATCTGCTCTCAAGCCTATCAATGCACTAGACTGTAAGGGTCTCATAAGTAAGTCTTTGAGTCTCTAAGGCTCACAATACCTGGCTCAAAATATGAGTCCTGCTAAACATAATCTTTAAATGACACATCAGTGACTCTGAACAAGGGAACACACACGTTTTAGGGTTACCTGAAATACTAAATTTCAGACAGCCAATGCCATAGATGTATTTCGCTTCAGTTAGAACATGTTAAATCCTGGTTCATGTCACCTCCTCCAAGAATTGGAGGAGACACAGATATTAGATTTGGGATGCTTAGGAATCTGTTAAAATTGTTTCTGAAGAAGTTTTCTGATTACAACAGTTTTCGCCTCCAGTCATTAGAAGAATGAGGGGAGCCTAGGTAAGCTGGTACTTGGGAACTTTCCATTCTCTGTAAGTACCTGAGTTTGTTTCCTGACGTTTTAATCAAAGACTACCACGACATACATGTGTGCTACATAAAGCTGCACTGTGTTCCCGTAGCTGAGCCAAGTTTTCAGGCTACTTACACAGCCCCTGAGGGAGCCCCCTGCTTTTATTACGATACCACAATCAAAATTACATGAAATCTTTTTTTAATGTTTTTTTTTTGAAAGAGAGACAGAGACAGAGCGGGGAAGGGGCAGAGAGAGAGGAAGACACAGAATCTGAAGCAGGTTCCAGGCTCTGAGCCATCAGCACAGAGCCTGATGTAGGGCTCGAACTTATGAACCATGAGATCATGAACCTGAGCCGAAGTCAGATGCTTAACCAACTGAGCCACCCAGGCACTCCAAAATTATATGAAATCTTAAGGGCAGCAGTAAATGTCTCAATTAGCTAACCGAAACAGGGAGCATTTGGGCATTTTCAGGGACTTCAGTAAAGGCTTTCCTGCTCCTAACAGCCCGTCCTGCATAGACACCATCAGAGAAGAACAGAACTTCATGTCTTCACTCCCAGTCCCTCCGGTGTAAAGGTACCCCACCCACACCCAACCGCAAAGCTGGTGGGGAAGCATCCTCACAAGGGGACATGCTAAGTGCCACACAACAGGCTGTCCCCTGCCTTCATCGAGCTTAAGTCAGTCCGTCTGGCCTCACAGATATTTTAGAGAAAACCAGTTCGGACAGACACAGCAAATAAACATGTATTTGGGGACCGAGAAACAAAGCTAAATGGAACTAAATGAGGGGACTTGCATTTTATGTCAATGTCACCGCACATGTGTGGCAGGCTGGAGAGACCACCTCATTTCGAATTACTCATCACTTGTAGCTGGATGGGAAAATGCTGACAGATTTGAACTAGATGAAACAGATCACAGCACTCTTGGAAACAATCTACTTTTATGATGAAACCAACTCTGACATCCATGCCTCCACACACAGCTCTCGGGCCTGAACCCAAGTTGAAGAATGTCCAAAGAATCTGGAAGAATCCAGATGTTCCTGTAATTATCACTGATAAATTTCCCAAGAGAGAAGACCTTACACAAAGACGGGAAATTCCAAGATTTATTACCCAGAGAATATTTGTGTGCGGAGAAACTCTGCATTCGGGCCACAGGAAGTCACAGTCCTACTGTTCGCGACGCGGCCGCACATCTAGAGTTTTGGGCTAAGATACACCCTCCCGGCACACCACCCTTCCAGAACGCGGAGGGGAATCACACAGGCATAAAAGACACAGATGTAGAAAACACACTATTAAAAAGGACAGAAGGAACCAAGGAAATTTTAACGATTATTAATAACAAGTGATACCCACTGAACCCTTTCTGTGCGCCGAAATCGTGCTGAGATGCTCCACTTTTAACTTATTCCTCACAACAACTTATATTCTACAGGCTGCATTATTATTCTCACTTTACAAAGGAGGAGACTAAGGCTTGGAGCTATTAAGAAACTCGCCCAAGGTACAGAACACATAAACCATGGACAGAGCAGGTGAACTCTTCGGACTCCAAAGCCCCCAGCTCTTAAGAGAGAAGAGATTGGGTATATTCGAAAGGAAGGGGTTCCCAAATCCACGTGTGCTGGAGAATCACCTCGGGAGCTTTTTTAAGAAAACAGAGTCTCCAAGTTCCACCCCCAGATTCCGATTCAGTTGAACTGGCATAGAGGCCAGGAAACCGTATTTTTATAATGGTCTCTCCCAGTGCTCTGCTGGGTCTGAGAACCACGCCTCCGGACCCCAGAACTGGGATAAATGCAGAGGAGACACCAGGAGGCATATTTGGCTGCACCTTATTATACAGACAAACCGAACCAAATTACACACAGACACACACACACACACACAGCCCCCAGTCCCAACAATCAGAACTTCCCAAATATGGTTGCGGCTGTATTGGACAAGAGCTCAATCCCTGGAAATCCCGGCTGCTGGTCCCACTCCTGGTGTGGCCATTTCCTGGGCAGGCAGCCCTGGTCGCGCCATTTTCTCTGGGAGTCTCCATTTTCCTCAACTGGAAATGACAGATTGCTTCCCTCGAAACACGGTCATTAAGAACTGGCCACAATTAGGTAAAAGTCCAAGCACTGTGGCTGGTATGAGACGGACCCTCAGTAAGCACTCCATCACTGTCAGGAGCAAGTGATCCCTACCCACCCGGAAATCAACCACCCAGCCGGGCCTCCACAGCAGGCCTCAGTGAGTGCTCCCCTCCCTGGAAGTGGCCTGTCGTATGAGGGAATCTGCTTCAAGTCCCAATTTAGCCATGGGCCCTGACCGGCCTGATCTCCTCAGCCAACACCTGGCTCCCTTGCCCCAGGGACAGGCAATAACCAGGGCCTAACCTAGCCGGCAGAGGGCGCTCCTCCGGCCACCAAGACTGGTTTGGAAGAAAGGCTGGGTATTGTGCCCTAAATTGGGTCAATCAGAATGAACCCAAAGTCTTTTGCTGAGAGTTGGAGGGAGAAGAGAATGGTTTCTCTTCCAGATCATGGGGTATGTCAACATGACACTTGACACTCAGCGACTCTTTGCTACCAAACGCCTTTATCAAACTGTATCTGAAGCCTGACCTCAGTCTATGTTTTTTGAGATCTGTGCACCAATAAACCCCCTTTATTTTGGAGTCTAATACTGGTTTGAGGTGGCTTCTCTATTACAGAGACTGAAACAATCTAGCATACGCAGAATCGCCTGGATGGCAGAGGTGAGACACGTCTAACTCGCATCCTGTGACTTCTATTTCTATCAGTGCCTGTCGGAAGATTCACAACACTTATGGTGATGAATTTCTTCAGCTTGGAATGCCCTGCCCTCTTTCTCCTCCTAAAAATCCTCCTCACCTTTCAGGGCCCAACTTAAATGCCACCGTTGCTGCAAGACCTTTTAAGAGGAAGCAGTTATTCAATCTTGCCCTGCGCTCCCACAAGCCTTTACTGTTCCTCTTTTATCCCTCATTTCACTACGAATTTTCTCAGGCTTACCTCCCCTTAAAGGTAGGCTGTGAGCACCCCGTGTAGCAAACTGCATGAATCTAGCTTACTGTGCGTGTCCAATGCCTAACGTGGGGCTGGACACGCAGTAGGCATGCAGTCAACTTCCACTGATTCGTTAAACGCCAGATGACTGGTTAGTTGGATCAATGGGGTAAAAATAATACTGCCATAGATTCCTGGACCTCTTGTCTTGTCCGCTGAAGGAATCAGGGAGAAACACATTCTCCATCTTGCATGGTTGATCGTCAATTACAAGTGGGTTTTTTTTTTTTCCTCGCTCAAAGTTCAATTCAGGTGTGATAGGGTTTGTGGTGATGAAGGTGGTTGATAGTCTTTTCCAACCTTATTAAACCTACTCAGAGGTTTACGTGTATAATCAAGGTGGAAAACCGGGTCCTACAGACACCCAGCCTTAAGGTATCTTCAGCGATCTCTGAAAAGATGTACGGACACCATCACTCTTCTGTAATACCTCACAAGTCTAAATTCTAACATCATCCTATATTACCTACGTTGGCAGGTATTTCTCCTACATTTGTTGTATTTCATTTTTTTTTCTTAAATAAGAACAGTGAGAAGACAGAGGAACACTTCCCTAATCCTAATTCCCCGCTCCTAAATCTGGACCTTAAATGAAATTTTTGGATCTGGCATGGTTTCATATGAAACCTTCCCTCGAAGGACGGAAATATTCAACACGAACTGGAGTGGATTGGTTCTCATATTCCAGCACTCAATCGCATTCTCAGTATCCAAGAGATTTCCTGCAACTCCAATTCCTCACTAACATGGATCGTCCTGGCCTGGAAGAATGGGAGAGGGGCCTTTAGAAGCTGGAAGCAGCTTCCGCCCCCTAGAGTTTCCAACAAGAAACGCAGCCACGACAATACCTTGATTTTTGTAACCTGGTGGGACTTGTAGTGAACTTCTGACCTACAGAACCCTAACATAATAAAGGTGTGGTTTTTAAAGCCACAGAGTTTCTGGTAATTTGTTGTGACAGTAACAAATATACTGATATACCCACTTTCCTATGCAGGTGACTGACTGGTAGCTCTTTGGAATCCATAGCAGCCACTTTCCAAATTGAGTGGGGCCGTTTTACAAGAAATGGTTAAGCGTATCAAATATGAAACATGATAATAAATCATGGTCATAGGCTGAGGTCAAGTTAGGAAAAAGAAAATACTACTTAAATTTATCAAGGATCCAAAGAGGAGCAAAGTTCAGATAACTACTCGAATATGAATATCAAACATCTCTCTCATATTCACAAAACAGACATAAATGGATAGATGCCTTCCTTTAACTAACAGGCCTTCTTTTCCTTGTGTGGGTAAAGTGCATTTATTCATTACTTCAACACATAATCATGAGCGCCTCCCAAGTGCCGGACGTGCAGAGTGCTGAGAATGTTCCACCTTCAGGATGCTTACAATCTATGTGAGCAAAGGCCAGCCAGGAATGAATTCTTCACATCTTAGTTCATCCAGGCTGAGAGAGAAAACAGGAGCAGAATCACAGCTCACAAGCGGCAGCGTCACAGTCAGCTGAACAGACTAAGAGCTGAGCTGTGTACATTTGTCACCTGCTGTTACTGGCTCAGAGTTGTTCACGAGGCTGCAGTCCAGCCGTGAGCAGGGAACACGGCCAATTCGAGGAGGGACCAAGGCTGGAGAGGGCATCCCCAAGTTCACTCGTGGGGTTGTTGGCACACCTCAGCTTCTCACCGGCTGCAAGCCCGAGGCCTTAGCGACCCCCCACGTGGGTTTCTCCGGAGGGCTGTTACAAGAAGGCAGAGTGACCAAAACAGAAGCCAATGTCCGTTACAATCTAATCTCAGAAATGGCATACCATCACTTCTGCCATATTCTACTGGCCACACAGACCAACTCTGGTCTGAGGTAGGAGAAGATATCCACAGATGTGAGGATCTGGAGGCGGGAATCACTGGAAGAGGCCATGGTGGAGGCCAGCTATACCTCCATGTTCTTTCAAATGGCTCCACAAGGGAAGCCGAGTAGAATAAACATAGCTCTAGAATGGTGCTCGTGAGGTCTGGGGGAGTTGTGGGTCTGTGACTCCCTGGTCTGTATGATCTACCAAGGCCTTCGTTGCCACAACCATTAATCACACTGGCGGTGGCACCACTGCTCCTGCTACTCAACGTTACTGAGTGTCTCTGGCGTTCCAGGCCCTGTTTGAAGCGTCGTGTCCTTGCCAACTCGTTTCCTCCTCACTACGCCACTTCTACGTGGGTACAGTCCTCACTACACCCCCATGTGACCGCTGAGGAACCAGAAACACAGAGAGGTTCTTCCATTTGCCCCAAGCTGCATCACCTAGAGCAGGCAGTCAGGATTTAGGTCGTTTCGCACCCGAATCCCTGTCCTAAGCCACTGTGCTCACCTGACTCTCTAGCAGAGTACGGAAACAATGCAAGTAAATCAACTATTTATAAGAGCATTAGCAGTCCTGAAATTTTAAAGGAAAACCCACAGTGAAAATTTTGGCTCAAAAATGGTATAATTCTAATTATACGAGGGACCAAGAGTAGTCACATTCGTAAAGACACGGAGTAGAACAGAGAAGCCACGGCTGGGGGGAACGGGGAGTTCGGTCTAATGGGCACAGGGTTTCAGTCTGGGGATGAAACAGTTCTGGACTCGGCTGCTGGTGATGGTTGCACAATACCGTCACTGCACTTAATGGGGCTGGACTGTCCGCTTCAAAATCATTAAAGTGGTAAAATCTGTGTTAGGTGTATTTTACCACAGTAAAAACAACCAACATTAAACTCAGCTATCTGATCCTGCATGCAGAGGCTCACTCAAAATGAAAATCCACACATCTCCTCACTTTCGCGGCTGAGAAAATAGTTTCCATCTACAGCGTAGAAAACGATCCGAAAGGATCTGCCCGTTCTGGTTGGTGCAACATCTTTCTCTCAACTTCCGGCTGCTCCTTTGCTTCAAAAACATAAAATGTTAGAACGGTTTCCTTCACATAAGTCACATACAAGTCACAGAAATAGCAATTTTAAGGTGGAAATTGCACTCGAGCCTACACCCGGGGAAAATCTGCCCACGCTATTAAGTGCTGCATAGCCCACTCTTCAGGAGCCACTCCGTGATTACCATTCTTTACACCCTTCCCCGGATGCCTCCTGTGCATTTCAAGAGGCAGAGATTGGCCCAAGTATTGAAGACAGCGGAGTCAGCTGACAGGGAGCCAGGACTCCGGGACAGAGGTGCACGCACGAGAGGGGCAGGGGTGGGGGAGAGAGAATCCCAAGCAGTCTCTGCACTGTCAGCGTAGAGCCCCACGCAGGGCCTGAACTCACGAAACGTGAGATCATGACCTGAGATGAAACCAAGAGTCGGACACCTAACCGATGAGCCACCCAGGCGCCCCTGCACTTGGGTTTCTTGTTAAACTGCTATTTTGGACGTGCCAATGATGAGAGGGGAGATGGGAAGGTCACTCCCGCTCAAGATCGGCCCTTTGGACCAACGTTCTTCCCCGTCCCGTCCTCTGGAACAGGCGCCTTCTCTAGGTGCATCTTGGAGCCAGGAGCTCACGGGCCCAGACCTCAGCAGCTCCCTTGCCACCGTGGCCACCTCTCCTCCTGTTTGGGGCAGGAGTTGTACTGCCCTGAGGCATTTCTGGCCTCATTTCGGAAACAGGAAGGACCCGTCATAAAAAAGGCGGCATTATGCCCTTAGTCGAGAACACGCGTAGTTTAATTCACCCATCACTTCCCCTCCTCCACAGGCACGATCGCAAACCAGCTGGTGTGGACTGACATACAGCAAGTGGTGCCGAAATCAAAAAAAAAAAAAAGGAAAAAAAGAAAAAAAGGATACTGTAAAAAGGACTCAGGTAAAAGCTAACTTTCAAGAAACATTCTTTAACGCTACAAATAAAGAAATAAAAGACCTCCTTTACCCGGATGCTCCTGATGCCCACTTACTAAGCAAACTGTCGTGAGTGTTGATGCTGCCTGTCAGAGGGGCTCCAGACCTGGGGGCCACCCGGGAGCACCCGGGGAGCCCCGCGCGGCCCAGAGACCACCGCCACGGTGGGGAGGACAAGGTCCACCAATCTGTGTACTGTCCGTACGACTGCCGCTCGTCTGACAAGTCTCGAGCCTAAGCCTGCTGGTGCACCTGCACGATGGAGGGAACAGTAACACACGGAGGGAACAGTAACTCGTAGCAGCCATGAGGCTCAAACAGATAATTTACACCAACACGTTGATAAATCTTTACAGGCCACACAGATACGAACTGTGGGGCTGGGTGGTTCTGAGACACCGCTCTGTATTCTTTTGGCGTCCCCTCCTTTTTTGGTTCCTGAGGGGGGACTTCTCAGCACCTCCGGGGACGCAGGCGAGGGAGCAGGGAGGTCTGAAGGGCTAGATGATTCTCCGTAGCCCTGCCGCCCTGGAGCACAACCTCCCCGGGAGGACGAGGGGGGTGAACAGGGCCGCGTGCATCGTCACAGACTCCCACGCCTCCACGCGGCAAGGGGGCATCGGAGGGCCGCCGGCCTGCAGAGGCTGAGAGCCCCACGCCCCTGCCGGCTTGGTTCTGGGCATGACCCCGGAAACTCGAGAGGGAGGTGAGGTCTTCCACCGCCCCGGTGGAAAGAGACAGCTTCAGAGAAAAGATTTCAAATGTGCTTTCTTACACACTACAGTCTTTGGACTGAGATTTATACCTATTACCACATCTAATCTTCCAACACCTAATACCTCTCTGGCTGTTAACAATGCTCAACGCACTAATTAATTTTCTCGTTTTATTTAAATATACGTTTACATGTCAGCCATTTTCTGTGACTGAAAACACAGACACACTGAGGTGCTCTAATGAAAAGAGCACAGACAGGCACGTTCCGAAATGATTTCCCCACGCACTGGACACAAAGAATGCTCAGTGAAGCCCTGTTGGCTGACTGGTGACAAACGGCCTTGAGCCTCCCCCACCTCCCCGGACCCCGGCCGTCAACAGCATCCACCGGCCGGCTAGCCGGCTAGGACCAGGAGCGTGCTGTGTTGTGACAAATGGACCTCTTCTCTGTGCGAAGTTAACGTGTGTGCACAGAACAGAGTTCGTGATACGGGTGTGACTTGAAACACTCTGAGCTAACCAGCTGAGGATGACGCACATACACAGGAGGACCGGGCCCCTGTCTGTCCGTTGCAGACACAGCAGGAATTCAGGAGATATCTGACCAGTGTGGACAGTCAGCAGGTGCAAGACCTCCACCTCCAAGTATGAAACATAAAATAGAGGGAGCTGCCACGGATGTGGCCAGGCCCCGATTCAGGAGCCCAGCCAAATCCAGAACGGCATGCAGCGCGACGGCCGGCCGGCTTTCCGGGGGCCCCGTCGACCTGGAGGTGCCGCTCCGGACACACACCGCTCAGAGCCTGCAGGAGGGAGGCAGAGTGGGGGAGGAAAGGGCTGGAACGTCCTGGGCTCCTCCCTCTTCAGCAAGCTGTTTCTGTACTTTCGATGAAGTAGTCGGCCCCACATTCTGAGGTGCTAACATGACCTACAGTCCAGAAAGTCCTGACTTACGAACCGGCACCGAGATTACATCAGCTGGGGCAGGATGCCACGGCGTCAGCTTTGGGGGGGACGTGCGCACGGAGCGATCTTCCGGGGGTCGGTCGCGGTCAGCTCCGGCGCTCTCGGGCTCTGAGAACTGGGATCGGGGCGCGGGCTCTAATAAAGAAATGACGTACTGGCCCTACACGAGACACCGAGTGGATTTATTTAAAAATGCCCAATATGGGCAGCCCGCTCTCAAAGGAGAAGCAAAAGGACCAGGAAGAGAAAGACGGGTCTGTTAAAAGACCTCTCAGGGCAACTGAGGCACCCAAGTGTTGATCAATGGCCATCCTGGGAATGTCACGGGGCGGGGGGTGGGTGTCCCTGGAGCACCGACCTCACTGTGAACTCAGAGGGGTGAACATCTTCCTTCGGCTGGAATTTCTCGAGCTTCTCCGCTGCGCACGCTTTGTGCTGTAAGACCCAGCCGGCTCCCTCTCCCCTCAAGAAGCTTTGGGTAGATGTTAACAACTAACGTTTCGATTAGCGACGCTCTTTCATCTCACGTGATCTCATTTCATCTCAGCCGTGAATCAGCACTGGCGGAGGGTTCCTGTCGCTGAGAAAAACTGAGCCGTGGGCTGGTGCGGGGCGCACTGTGCGGTAAGGGACCCGCGCCAGGTCACCGGGCACTGCAAACGGTGTGGCCCCGCAGCCCCCTCCCCCAGAGGCCCCGAGCACCCAGCAGCACCCGGGCAGCGAGGGCGCTGGGCGTGTGTGAGGGCAGAGGAGGAAGCGTAAAGGCGAGGCTGCAGAGGGGGGCGGGGTGGGGGGGGTGGCTCGCAAGTCGGGAGCGATCACAGCTGCTGGGACAGGACCAGCCGCTAACTGGTGCATCTTCACGCCCTGAACTGCCGTGAAGAGATAACAGCTTTCTTTGGCCGGCGCTCAGACGGCAGGGCAGGTCGTGCGTGGGCCCTTTTCTGGCAACGTCCGGACAAACCTCTCGCGGATCGGAGCTGAGAGGCTTGACAATAACGTAGTCTGTAGACAAGGAAATCCTCGGCGTGGCATCCCTCCAGGGAAAACCTTATGCTGAGCCTGGGCCAGGGCTGCCGGCACCTGCCAGCCAGTGAATTCCAAAGCGCGCCGTCACAGGTAGGCTCCCCCCACCCCCCACCCCCCACCCCCGGGCCCGGCAGCCAGCGTTCCATCCGCAGAGAAGTGGAGACCAGGGGGCATCTTCCTGCTAACAGCCCCACTGGGGTGACCTCCCTCACATCTCTCAACCGCCTTTTGGGAGGGCACAGAGATCATTAACCCTGAGCACAAAGTGTAATGAAGCTCCGTTTTCTGAACCCCCAGGCTGCTGAAACCTGGTGCTCTTATCCAGACATGCTCCTTGCTAAATACATAATTCTACATCAGTGACCTAGGGACTCAGGTCTGAAATACAGCCTGACGTCTTCACTTTTTATTACGGTTTTATTTAGTAACTATGATTCTAGTAAGAGACTGTGTGACCTCACACCCATCGGGATGGCTGTCCACGAAACAATAAGTAACAAATGCTGGTGAAGAGTGACTGGAGTCCTTCTGCACCGCCGAGGGGAACGTGAAAGAGCAGGGCTGCTGTGGAAAACGGTTTGCTGGGTCCCCAGGGAACTAAACGTAGAACTACCGTATGATCCAGCGATCCCACTTCTAGGTTTACACCCAAGGGAAATAAAAGCAGAAACTCAAACAGATATTTGTCCGCAAATATTCATGGCAGCAACCTTCACAAGAGCCAAAAAGTGGAAACAACCCAAACGTCCACGATGAATGATAAAATGTGCTGCCCACGTACAATGGGCTATTATTCAGTCACAAAAAGAGGTTCAGTTCTGACACCTGCTACACCACGGATGACGCTTGGAGACATTACACTGAGTGACAGAAGCCAGGCACAAAAGGATCAACAGAATACTCCAATTAGAGAGACAGCAAGTAGCTGAGAGATTAGCAGGGGCTGGGGAGATTACTGCTTTAACGGGGCGCAGTCTCTGTTTGGGGTGATAAGAAGGTTTGGGTAATAAACAGTGGCGATGGTTGTGCAACACGGTAAATGTAATGAACCGTACGTTTAAAAACGGCTAACGTGGTAAATTTTATGTTCTGTATATTCTACCACAATAAAAACAATTAAACAACCAAACACTGAAACCAAAATCTAAGAGAAAACAATGTGGAAATTGAAAAATAACAATATATACAAAGAGCTTACTCAAGGAACAGTTTTAAAAAGAGACTGTGATAATGACACACTCTGTGATAAAGTTTACGGGCAAGTGCGAACACCCGCCACAGTGCTGGGTTAACTACGGCACAGAGTCTCTGTGCGGAGTTCTGGTCGTGCCACAGCCATATTAACTCTGGTAATCCTCCCCATCAGCCTTTGACGGGGGGCCTGTTATTACCCCACTCCAAAGTTAATGATCCTGAGACCCCTAGAGGTTAAGTAACTTCCCTAAGGTCACACAACTAGGAAGTGGCAGAGCCTGGATTTAAACCTAAAAAGTCTAGACCCAGAGTCTACATTCTAACAAGGCTCCTCTTCTCGGTACAGAAGGAATGAAAGTGAGTAAAACAAGCCAAAATAAAAACAACAGCAGAAACGACAGGGATGTATAAATAATTGCTGGGTCACTCAAGTTAAGGAGACAGATACAGAGTAACGAGACCTACGTGTTCCTCTCTTTTCAAAATCAAACATTAACTGTTGAATAAACAGCACAGGATACCGCGGATCTTCTGGGCTCAGCAAGTCCCTTCGGGAAGATTAAGAATGGAGCAGGAAGGGGGCTGGACTTGAGGTGACAAAATCTGGTTCTAATTCCTGGCTCCGTCACTTACATCATCTGCTTATTCACCAGGCAAGCATTTACAGTCTGTCTGTCCTCTGGGCACGGCCAACGGCTGGCTGGTTCGCTCAGGGTTTCAAATCCTGGTTCCTCTGCTGTAACATGGGCAGCATTATACTGACCTCACAAGGTTGTTGTGAAGGTCAAATAAGATAAGCTGTGACTGTCCTTGACCCCCATTTGCACTGAATAATTGCCCACTGAAGACGTTTTCTCTTGCTCAATTCCTCAGAATGCAGATCCTTGATAATGATCAGATATGTAAGTCTTGGTGCTTGTTTTTGCAATGAAAGCACTGCCTGCCAGGCTGAGGACAGATACACAAACAGCCGCCTTGTTGTCTCTGCCCCTCCCTGTTTCCTGCCCTGGAGCCAGGCAGGCGATGACACAGGGAGCGGCCCAGGTAAGTGTCAGTCCCTTTCTCTTCTTCCCAGAAGAGGTGGGAAGAAGAGGAGAGGAGAGAAGGGAGAAAGGGAAAAAAGAACATGGAAGAAGAAAAGGAAATGGGATGTGAAGGCAGAGGTCGGGGAGAGGGGCTGTGGTCTGCAGGGGGCTCGCAACTTCCATTTCTCTCTACAGGATCAACCAGGCCCCCACGCTGGAAAGGACAGGAAACTGCTTGGGATGCAGGCCTGGGTCCAAAGGACTCATCCCTGTTTCCCAACCACCATCCCCAGACCCCCGGCCCTCGGCCACCACCAGACACACATTTAAATTACGATCCTTTAGTCTGGCAACACGGCCAACACAGTCATTAAGGGGTGTCACCTCCAGAGTGTTCACCAATCAAGATAAAAGAGAACTCAAATCGTTGGTTATTCACAGAGTGCATCTTGTCTAGTAAACTGCAGGATTCTGGAAGGCAGAGAACAGGCTTTGATATAACATAATATCAGCGAGTATTTGTTAAGTCCATCCTTGGTTTATGCAAGGATGTTCTGTTTGCCAACACAAAATCATGTTTCTTTCAAAATATCTTCTGTACATACGAATGTCTAGGTAACTCAGAGACTGATCTATTTCATCAAAGTAAAATTTTGTTTAATTTTTAAAGTCCTGTGGTGACAAGGGGAAAAAGCTACCAACAGACAACACACATCCATTATTTACTCGTGTCCTGTGAGATGCGGCCATTGGCCTTCACCTCTCACACGGGAGTGGGGCAAGGTTAAGGCAAATGATACTCCTACGGCCACCAGACAGACCCACATTCAGGATCATTTTAGGCCAGTTTCGAACACTGCCTTCCAACATATTCACCTGAACTTCACTGTAATTTGTTAGTGTGAATGACACCTTGGAAAGTGTTGCTTCTGACTGGTGAGGAAGTTATATTTCAATAGGAGATGAATTACACCAGAGAGAAATACGCAGGCCAGTCCAAACATGCCTGCCCACCTACAAGTTTGATTCCCACGAGCACCGTCTCTTCTTGCCAACCATCTTCAACCTTATAGACTGCAGATGTTTTGGAAGTTTCTTTTTGCCCTGGGTGCTATGAAGAGACCGTGTCTAGCCTCCTTCTAGAAACCAAAGGATATGAGGAATTCATCATGATTTGAAGACGGGGAATTTTTACTTTAGACACCCTTGCCAAAATTGAAGACACACGCCTGTTCCCGGTCAGACGGGAACAATAGTACACCCATCAGCAATGGCAAACACTTCATGGGGAAGATGGAAATATTTTAAATGATTTTCATGATCCTCTTTTGAACTACAAATGGTAGTCAAACGTCTCGGAGTGATCTTCAGAATTGCAGGCCCTACAACAAGTAACATTCACAAATGGTTCCTTTCTTTGCCTACCAAGACTCGACCTCTCTGAGCTGGCAGCCGCTCAGACCAGGAGGGGACCTGGGATCCTCTGGATCTTTCTTTCCCCACTTCAAAATAAGGGATTTAGACCAAGGCTCTCGCAGCTCCCTTTCAGCTCTGGTTCTGGATAATGACCAAGAAGATCAAGGTGTCTGGTACATGCCGCACCCTCTCTAACCGTGCCAGAGTCCCTATCCTTCTCCTGACTGAATTTGCTAGAACCAAACCCATGATTTATGGGGAAAGCAGCAAGGCGAGCCCCCAAGGAGACATGCCAGGTGTGAGGCAAGATTCCAGTCTGAAGGACAAGACCACCGTCCCCTTGCTACAAAGTAGTCCCCAGAGTTGGTCCCATGCATGGCTCACAGAGAAATGTCTCCGTTTATCACTGTGCAATGTAAGTGTGTTATGCACCCACCCATTAAACAGCAAACACGTGTGAAGGGTAAGGGAGAGGAGAGGCACAGTTAAAGGTAAAGAGGATTGGTGGGCAGGTCTTAGGAAGACCTACAGAGGAAGGTGGTAAAGGGGGCAAGGAAAGAGGAGGTGAGGATGTACCGGCACACAGAAAGAAATGGAACCAGAACCAGAAATGTGAAAAGGGGACATTGTCCTTTGGGCTCGAATTCGCACTTCATTAGGCTTTGGGGCTATCCCAACAGAACACAAAGTTCTTCCCTGCTTCCCAAGCCCATCCAGGGGTGTCGGGCAGATCCATGCTACCACAGCGCCATCTAGTGGCGTGGTGGGACTTGGTGTGACCTAACCAGAATTGTCTAGAAGTCCGTCCATACTGTTAACAGCCCAGGCAATAAATACAGGTGACAAGACCTATTTCCAAGGGATACGTGGCATCTTTATGTCCTGTGGATTACCTCCTCTCAGAACAGGTGGGGCATAACTTCACGTTCCACACTCTGAAAGAACCACTCCCCACCGTTTTTTCTCCCATCAGCTCGGCAATCAATGAAATTTTTAATGAAGAAAACCACTGCCCTTTATGAGATGTACTTTTTCTAGCAATATAAAACTACGTTCCCTGTTTTTCTAATGATTGATTTTCAGCATCTATTAAAATTAGACAGAAAGATGAAGGTCACGAAACACGCGTGTGGTATACGTGACAGAAACACTTCACACGTACAGTCATACACAGTTTTGCTGCTTCCTCCACAGTTTTCCCATAAAATTCCCGTAAGAAGTTCTAACAGAGTAAGTCTCAGTGATTTCTTGTACAGCTGATTATGCCAGGGGTATCGGGACCCGGGACATGGGGCTCCATCAGTACTCTTGATTTTTCTGTGGCTTCAGGTATGAGCTCTGGGAGGCAACATAGGGTGGGCACAAAGCACACGCTTTGGCTCACATCTCGGCCGGAATTCAGACGCTATCACCTATTGAGTGACCTTGACCTTGTTGCCTGCCTCATTCCCATCTGTACAATGGGAATGCTAAGAATTACTTCACAGGACTGTGGTGAAGATTCCACGAAAACAGATATGCAAAATGGCCGGCACAATGCTGACCCGTAGGAAGCACTAGGTACCTATTCCTTCTTTTTCTGCTGCCCTTTCCTGAAGGGAGCTAGTAGAAAAAGAACAATTCTCAAGTTTAGTCGAGGTATCATAGTCAGACTGTTTCTCAAAACCGCGAAGATGAGAGAGAAGAAAAAGCCTTCCAAGATTCTGGTACCCTCCACCCCACGTTCAGTTGAAAGTCAACCAATTAACGAGCACTAGGGTGAAGATGAAATTCTGCCAGCCGTGGTACCTGGGAGAGTTCATAACACACTTGACTTTAATTCATGTGTACTATAATCCTGTGGGTTAAAGGGCCATAAAAGTTGTTCTGGTTTTTCTTATACTTCAAAGGAAGCAATTTAATGGCTATGAATTACAGTCTCCTGATTACACTGTAACTATGAAACACAACTGTTCTGGTATGATTTCCAGCCTGGCTCCTTTGCCAAAGGAACTTCAAGGAAAGAATTTAAACAAAATAACCTTTCCAGGCTTTCATCCAGCTTCAGGAGACTCTATCCTTGGGAGCCCCAGAACACGTGTGCACACAAGGAGTTACATGGGGTTTGGGATAAGAACAGGGCAGACCATAGTGTTGAGTTGGGGTGAGGCCAGCCCATTAAGTGGGAAGCAAGTAAACACTGTTCTCTGGAAAGACCCATGTGATGACAGATGTTACCAGGAAAAAAAAAAAATAATGGGATAACAATTAAAACATATACAGGGAGGAAAGTCACATTAAGAATGAAAAAAGGAAAGAAGAGAAAGGCTTCCCAAATGTGGGCTCTTCCTATCTTTCTACCATTTCTGAATCAGCCTGGTAAGGCAGCTCTAAGATATTCCCATGGTCCTGAGACTCGGTAGAAGTAAACATTTTTTGCACGGTAGCAAAGCAAATGCTTACAGCTGGGAAGTAATCACATACGGTGGAAGAGAAGACTATACTTGGATCTGGATTTAAATCTTGGTAACTGTATTTCTGACCTTGGACCACTTCCCTGTACATTTGTTTGCTTATCCCAAATAGGGACAGTCACCTGTCTTCATGAGGCTCAGTCATGAAGCTAAAGCTGGAGGGCGTGAGAACACACACTAGGCCAATCCACCTTGATGGGCTCCATTCCTTATCTCCCAGGCCTGGGCACCAGGTCAAGTTTTCTGCAACTGGCCAATACGGCTAAGGGTACGTATGTAAAGAGGCACCTCTAAAATGATATTATAAAAGTAAAACATAAGTATCTGCTTATTACAGAATCCTTTCACAAACAGAATCCTATGAAAACTGCCAAGTGGGTAGGAAAAGGGAGGCAAGAAGCCAAGTTCTTGGAAGAAGGGAAGAGACAGAGACTGAGACAGAGACAGAGAGAGCAGGCTGTGGAAGAAGCTGGCCAGACAGGGTGGGTGCTCTGTATAAAGATGACAGGCAGACCCATGCATGTGCCCCGTCCTATCAAAGGGCAGTCAAAGCCTGCATCCCCACTTCTCACATGGAAGTCCTAGGTGATGATATGAAAAGTCCTTCCGGCACATCTACCTTTCCACAAATGTTTAGAACATGTATGAGAAAACTGGGTCGTGATAAGCCACCAATGCATAATTCTCACTTCCTCTAAGAGGACTTCCTGTGATACAAGAGATGGGCGCCAGGGAAAATTAGCTAGTCTCTGCTGTTGGAGAGCTTGTTAATATTTAGTCAACGCCAAAGGACAGCTGGTTAAGTCAATGAAGTCTGTTTCCAAGATACCTTAAAAATATATATTGGGGCACCTGGGTGGCTCCGTCAGTTAAGCCTCTGACTCAACTCAGGTCATGATCTCACGGTTCTTGAGTTCAAGCCCTGCACTGGGCTCTGTGTTGACAGCTCAGAGCCTGGAGCCTGCCTGGGATTCTGTGTCTCCCTCTCTCTCTCTCTCTCTCTCTCTCTCTCTGCCCCTCCCCTGCTCATGCTCACTCTCTCTCAAAAATAAATAAATATTGGGAGGCAAACCATAAGAGACTCTTAAATACTGAGAACAAACTGAGAGTTGATGAGGGCCGGGGAGAGGGGGGAAAGGGGTGATGGGCATGAAGGAGGGCACTTGTTGGGATGAGTACTGGGTGTTATACGGAAACCAACTTGACAGTAAACTATATTAAAAATAAATAAATATTAAAAAATATATATCTCAAAACTAACCCGAATTCAGCTTCAGCCTTCCTGATACGTGAATCAACAAACACTTAAAGCGGCCACAGGTACCGAACGCTGCCCTGTCTCACGTAACAAGACACCTGTCTTTCCCGCCCACTGAGAACCCAGATGGAGCACATACAACCCAGAAGTGAGCTGTCCATGAAGGAGCCGTCCATGCAGACCTCCTACTAAATTAATTGTACTTAACATCATAAGCCCAATGAACACATAATGGCGGGACTACCGATGACCTGACAGTGAACGAAATAAAGAAGTCTGCAACCTCTAGAACCTAAAATCAATTAACATCATGAAACTCAAGAGCAGAAACAGCCAGAGCTCACAAAAAGAAGTGGTGGGGTGTGTGGCCGGCAGAAGAGATGGATGACTGTGTCCTCAAGACCTGTCCCCCTTCCCCGTCTCTCCTACGGTCACTGTTAGGTACTGAAGCATGAGGGGGGCTTTCGCTCCTGGTCCAGAACTGAGGCCAGAGTGCTACACGCCCCACAGCCCGCAGAGCCCACTAGGGAAGCTGCCGACGGTCGGCGCCCGACATCCTGCCCCAGGCTCACTAAGCAAAAGGGTGCTACCGAGGCTCCCGGCCGCACCGCCTTTCCCAGTCTGCAGAGAGCAACAATTTGAAAAGTGTGTCTGTCCTTGGCCTTGTGGAAGGTTTGCGTTAAAGGTGAAGAGTGAATCCATGGGTGATGGGACAGGGTGTTTTGCCTTTCCAGAAGGCAAGGATCTGGGGTGCCCGCCAGAAGGGTGTGTGGCGTCGGTTCCTGGGTTAGATCCACTTGGGCAGCCCATTTTCTGGTCTCCCCCCTGCCTACCTGAACAGGGACTAAGAGAACGAGAGAGCTGATAAGGAGGCAGTGGCACATCCCGTAAGCCACCAACTGTTCGGCCACGGATCCACATGTGTCCCATGGGACAAGTGGACACTGCAGAAGTAGCTACTCTTAAGCCACCCTGCTACATACAGCCTAGCCCCAGAGGTGGCCACTGGGACTGGGGCCAGAAATTCCCACATCTAGTACCTTCACAACGGTGGGGGAGGAGGAGGGGACAGGGCTCCCCAAATCCCCCGCATGTGCACATTGTTAGTGTCAGCACTTGGACACCTGTTAGACAGCACGTTAGAGAAGCAGCCCCCTCTTCACGAAGAAAAACACCACTTCTCCTGAACTGTCCCTCCTACTCACCCACCGCCGCCCAAGTACCAGAGCCTGTAATGAAAGGGAACATGAAGTATGGAAAAGACTGGAGATTTCAGTCTAATCTGTGGTGGGGAGAAAGAGGTTTGAATTAGATATTAAACTGGAGGTTTGTGCTGGACTGGACTAATTTTAATAACCAAACAATGATGAAAAAAACCAAGATAACTGCCCAAGGTCTCATTAAGGTTCACAAAAGGAGATTAAACACAGAACTGGTAGCAATAAATAACTAAACAAATAACTAAATGCTCTAGGGAATAAGAAACTTCTTAAAACACCAGATTCAGAAGTCTAGCACTTTGGGTTTCCTCTAGGGGGACAGATGGAAAAGTCAGAGGAGGAAAGGGAGGTAAGAAAAGAATAGAAGATTCTACTTTGTAGGTATTTATCCAAAATGACTGAAATCAGATCTTGAAGAGATAACTAGCATTCTCACAGTCACTGAGGCATTACTGACAGTACCCACAATGCGGAAACAATTTACATTTCCATTGAAGGATTAATGGATTAAGTGAATGTGTACATACGTACAATGGAATATTACTCAGCCTTAAAAAAAAAAAAAGGAAATCTGCAATACCCACAGTGTGGATGAGCCCCGCGGACATGTGCTAGGCGAAATAAGACAGTCACAGAAGGACAAACACTGCATAATTCTGCTTGCATGAGGTACCGAAAATAGTCAAACTCGTAAAAGCAAAGGATGGAATGGTGGATGGCAGGGGCTAGGAGGACTTACTAATCAATGGATATAAAGTCTCCACTAATAAGACTGCACTGTACACCTAAAACTCTACGGAGAGATAGGTGTTTTTACCACAATAAAAGTTTTAAAGCAAAACGAATGGAAGAAAAGGCAGAAAGGTAACACAAGAGATACACTCTAGGGCAATCTATACTCAGAAGGGAGAAACTGAGTGCAGGAAGGAACCAAACTGAAACTTGAAACACAACAGTAATCAGTCAGTCAACAAGCTATTCCCCATGCACAATGGGGTGATGTTATACAAAGAATGAAGAAGAAGAAGAAGGGGACGAGGAGGAGGAGGAGGAGGGGAAGGGGAAGAAGGGGAAGAAGGGGAAGAAGGGGAAGAGGAAGAGGAAGAGGAAGAAGAGGAGCAGGAGGAGAAAGAAAGGAAGGAGAAGAAGGAGAAGAAGGAGAAGAAGAAGAAGAAGAAGAAGAAGAAGAAGAAGAAGAAGAAGAACAAGAAGAAGAAGAAGAAGGGGACGAGGAGGAGGACGAGGAGGAGGAGGAGGAGGGGGAGGGGAAGGGGAAGAAGGAGAAGAAGGGGAAGAGGAAGAGGAAGAAGAGGAGCAGGAGGAGAAAGAAGGGAAGGAGAAGAAGGAGAAGAAGGAGGAGGAGGAGGAGGAGGAGGAGGAGGAGGAGGAGGAGAAGAAGAAGAAGAAGAAGAAGAAGAAGAAGAAGAAGAAGAAGAAGAAGAAGAAGAGGAAGAAGACGAAGAGGAAGAGGAAAGAAAGAAAGAACGAAAGAACGAAAGAAAGAAGGGGAGGAAGAAAAAAAGAGAGGAGGGGGCGCAGGGGAGGGGGGGAGGGGAGGAGAAAAAAGAAAAGAGGGAGAAAAACTACAAACAGGAGTCAGGGCCCAGCTCACCGGGTGGCCGGTGCTCTAAGGAGCGGGCTGTCGGGAGGGGGATGAATGACATCCTAACTGTGCGACAGGAGTGAAGCCCTTCGCCTCTCTCAGCCTCTTCCTGTCTGTGAGCGGGGCGGGAGGGGAAGGTCGAAAGGCTCGGGGCTTCTAGGCCCCGCCGGCACCCAAGAGCCACACGCCGCCCGGGAGCCCGTGCGGGGGCCGCAGCGGCACAGCGCACGCCAGGCCGCTACCCACAGGCGCTCGGAGCCTGACGCGGGGAGCCGGCGCTTCCCGCGAGGCCACGGGACTACCGAGACCGCGCCCCTCCGCGCGCCTCCGGCACCACGCGGCGGCGGCGCGCCTGTGAGCCGGGGGCTGGCCGGGCCGAGTTCCTGCACGCGCACAGGGCCCGGCGGGCGGCGGCGCGCCTGGGAGCCGGGGGCTGGCCGGGCCGAGCTCCCGGGCCGGGGTGGCCGCTGGCGTCTCCGTGCCTGCACGCGCACAGGGCCCGGCGGGCGGGGGCGCGCGCCTCTGAAGCCTCCCCGAGCTTTCTGCAGCGACCCGGGGGCCCTCATGCGACGCCGCTGGCCGGGGGCACAGGGCGGCAGGGTCTGCTCACGACGCGAGGCGCTGGCAATTTCCGACGGGTCTTTCCTTTAGGAGCCGAGGTCATCTGTTTCGAAAACAAGAGCCCCTCCTTGCCGTCCGCAGGCCGTGAAGAAATTCAACCACAGGGCTGACCGCGTTCGGCCTGCGGAGCGCCGCCACGTCCTGCGGTGCCGCCGCGGCTTTCCCGGGAGGCACGGTGAACGCAAGGATGAGGCGTTCAGGGACCCCGCTGTCAGACCCGAGTGCGGTGCCGGCCAAGCCCCGTGCCGGCAGTGCGACCTCGGGCAAGTATTCGGTCCCGGTGTCCCTCCTTAGCCGAAGGCTGAGGAAGACAGGGATGCTGTGAAATGCCTGACCCCTACACAGTCAACACTCGATAAACGTTAACTACAGACACAGGAGCAAGACCAACGATGTCTCTCCAGGAGACGTAACCGAGGGCCGCGATCGGGGAGTACACGCTCAGCGTTCCACGCGACCTCTGTCCTAGCGCTGTAGGAGCCCAGTCCTAATGCCCTACGGACCCGTGTCATGTGGGAAATACCAACAGACAGCAGGTTTATGCCATTCGTCTCGGTAGCTTCTGCGGCAGAACCGCTAGGGGATAAAACTAATCCACACTTAGGTGTCCTTTCCAGTTCTGGGAAGCGTCTACAATCCCGACTTTCACGCATCCTCATCCAAGCAGGGAGTTTTCACACTATTTGAAGTCGCGGAAATATTTATGAACACACGTGTTTCACTAGAACACTGATTACTCTGTAACGTGCATATGTGTGTGTGTAGACATGCACACGAAAGGATAACAAAGCAGAAAATAGTACTGGTTTGTATATATGATAGAGCGGGAGAAAGAGTAAAGTCCAAGTTCAACTATCTTCTCCCAGGACTGAAGATACAGGAGTCTTCTGACAAGTTCCGACCTCTCTGATCAGGTCTTGGTCTTCTCATTATTTAAAAAAGGAAGGAAACATTGAAAAACACCTTCAAAATACCGTTGTGGCTCCCAGAAGAATAACTAGAACAAAGGGGTATATCATAAAGTGGGCTAAGGTCTCTTGGCATTACCCCCCACTCAGAAAAAGAGCTTGAAATAATAATAATTTTAAAAATAACATTACAAATGGTATTTGTGAATATTATAAGATGCCTCTCTCTGCTTTTCTGGATTTCTGATGAAAAACAATGTAGAATCACATTTCCTATTTGGAGCAACAATTTGGTTGTAGTAAACACGCATAAAACGAATAAAAATGAACCTTTAAACATGCACCTCTACTCCTCTCTCTTCTCCTTCACCAGTTTGTGACCAGACTTTACACTAAGGATGAAGCTTCTCTACCCAGAGGAGTAAGGATGGACCTTAATGTCCGAGCATAAGTCACCAGAAGGAGTTGTACCTAGCATTTGACCCTGGATAGAGAGGGCCACTAATTAAATAGCCAGATCAACACGAATCAAAGCCCATTAATGCCAAAAGGAGAAGCTCTGTGCTGACAGCTCAGAGCCTGGAGCCTGCTTCGGATTCTGCGTCTCCCTCTCTCTCTATCCCTCCCTTGTTCGTGCTCTGTCTCTCTCTCAAAAATAAACATTAAAAAATTTTTTAAAAAGGAGACCCTACACACAATTTAGCCCCCCTCTCTGGTTTCTTCATTTCCTATTATTTTGGTTTGCTTAAAGATTAGTTCTTGTAGAGAAATGAGTGCATTTTTGGCAAGGAGTTAACAATATTATCTTTGTTGACTCATGGAATGAGTAGTTATCACGGAGAAAATCCAAATAGGAAAGAGAACAGGAGATGGGGAAAGTTAATTTCTCCATCTTTCAATGTCCAGCATGAAATATTTCTTAAAGACAGTTGGATCCATGTCTAACGTTTGGAGGTCTAAGGTAAGTGTTCCTAAATGTAGCTGGTTAGAAGGCATCAGATATTAAGTATGGTATATTCTTTATGAATACAAAATTTGTGTCATCTATTTAGACATTCTGTACTGAAGATCCCAAAATATCAGGCTGAAGAGAGTTAAGGGAAAATTGTGTTTTTCCCAAAGAAAACTGTGTTTATCCTAGTTTATCTGTGAGTCTTCTAGGAAAACACAGAATGTTTATCATGGAAAGAGCGTGTAACCTTCTCCCAGAATCATGAGGCCAGGCGAACACTGTAGAGGTCATCTTGTCCCCCACATGTGACCCAAGGAAAGGACAGTACTGCACTAAAATTAGAAGCTTGCCTTTTTTTGTTTGTTTGTTTGTTTGTTTGTTTAGACGTTGGGGGGAAAGACAGAGAGAGAGGGAGAGAGAGAATCTCAAGCAGACTCTGCATTTTCAGTGCAGAGACAGATGCAGGGCTCGATCTCATAAACAGTGACATAGTGATCTGAGCCAAAACCAAGAGTCAGACGCTTAACTGACTGAGCCCCCCAGGTGCCCCTAGAAACCTGCATTTTAAGTAGAATTATACATTTTGAAGTGTAACGGCGTATTAGCAGGACAAAGTCCAAGTACATACAGATAGGCACACCTTGTCCTGTTGCTCGTCGCTTTATTGCACTTACAAGATACTGGGTTTTTGGTTTTTTTTTTTCCAAAAACTGAAGGTTTGTGACAACACACCATCAAGCAGGTCTACTGGCACCAATTTTCCAACAGCATTTGCTGATTTGGTGCCTCTGTGTCACATTTTGGTAATCCTCACAATATTTCAAACTTTCCCATCATTGTGATATTCGTTACAGTGATTTGTGATCGGTAATCTGTGACGTAACTATTCTGTTTTGGGGGCTCCACAAACCACAGCCACAGAAGACGGGCAAACCTAATCAATAATGCGTGTGTTCTGAACATTCCACCAACCAGCCGTTCCTCACCTCTCTCCTCTCCTTGGGCCTGCCTGTTCCCTGAGACACATTAATA
>CM053562.1:5054872-5083662 GCA_028646485.1 Cryptoprocta ferox
CAGAAGCTGCCACGGCCGCCACCTTCAGCCCCGCCACCCTGACCAGTCGGCAGCCGCCAGCAGGGAGGCCAGACCCCCCAGCAGCAAAGAGCTCAGACTCACCGGAAGCTCAGATGGTTGGCGCTTTTTAGCAATAAAGTATTTTCTAATTAAGATATATACGTTGTTGTTTTTTTAGATATAATGCTGCTGAAAACTTAATAGACCAAAGCTGAGTTTAAACACAACTTTTTTATGTACTAGGAAACCAAAAAATTCATTTGATCAAATTCAATGAGGTAGTCACTTTATGGAGGGGGTCTGGCACCAACTCCACAGTATCTCTGAGGTTTGCCTATGATTATAGGTACCAGAAACCTCGAAGTCTTCTGATCTGATCTGAGCGGAATTTCCCATTTTATAGATGGGGATATCAAGGCTCTAAGAGCTTAAAACTTTGTCCAAAGTTGGGAACCAGTCCTCAAATGTCTTCTGCCTCCCTTCTTTATTTCATACTATTTCTAACATTTTCTTTTACTACTCTGCCTAAGCTTGGACTTACTTGAACTTAAAAGGTCAATATGAACACCACTGGTTGGTGTCGGTCCTCAACAAACCAACCTGAAGTTTACTGGTCGTGGTGTAGCCAAGTCATAAAGGGAGCACTCCAGGTCTGTCCTGTGTGCATGAGAAACTGAGAAAGGGGATGTATGGAAAGGGGAGAACGGAGAAAGCCACAGGGCCCCCTGGCTATGCTATGGTTGGGAGTCCCTACTCATCAGGGCCCCAGTGCAAGCTCCCTAAAATTCAGAAAGTTGAAAAATGATCTAAAAGACAGCAATGGCTTCAGAGAGTAAAATCCAATAAGGCTTGTGTTCACATGTCTTTGTGTTTCCTTCTGGTCTGTTTCTAAATATAGACTACTTTAACTTAGTGAAAGCTACTGAATTATACCATGGTAACTGGTCCAGGGGGCACTGATCTCTGGCCACTACAGTCTGGTTATTCACAAGACTCAATGAAACCTACGTGATCACACATCCCCTGTCAGAAACCCCTCCTGTGAAGTTCACATTTGCTCCACTACATACGCTTCACACCAGCTCTTAAATCTCTCAAGAGCTATCCTTTCCTACCTCCAGGGATGAACACCCAGGAACAAAGCAAGTCATCTGATACCCAAATGAATCCACGCACGGACAGCAATAAAAGCAACTGGTATTGGCTATCTGAGCTGAGGATAGATTGTTTGCTGGAAGAGCAAAATGCGACTCCAGTCCCAGGCACTGTCCTACGTTTTCATCCATCATTAGCAGCTCTAGGGAAGAGAATTTCTTCTTTTGCTTTTGTTTGGTTTTCTTGAGGTGAAAAAGCACCCCAAATCAAGAGCCATAAGCCACACTGTGTGTAAGAAGGTACTGGAAATCACACACAGTGTAAACAATTACCCAGTGTATGTTTTCAACTTAAATACCTTCCTCTATACTGTGAAAGCCACATTGGATAGCTCGCTTTATAACAAATGCATCAGATTATAAATAAGGAGTTGGAGCTTCCCTGCGAGGGGAGAAGAGATAAGCTCACGGGGTGCTTACTCCTAGGCTTTGCCCTGTACATTCCTGCAACAGAACTTGGAGCTATTCTCCGGTTTAAACAACAGGTGGCAGTGCCATTTCTACATTTTCCCTGGCAAGAAACCTTGGCAGTTTGGGATTTCACCTTCCAGGAGGCATTGACAGTTGCTGTAGTCACCTCCGCTGACAGCATGTACATATGCTCCTGTGCGGTAACTGCAAACACGAGTGGGAAACGAGTTTGTGTGAAGGCAGTTTTACCAACTGCCACCCCCTCACCACACCCACACCCCTCCCCACAGGGAAACACGGCAGCAGGAAAAGAGCAGAAGGGAAACAGAGTCTGTCACATTTGTTCTGATCTTCTGTTACCATGTACACGTATCCACCCCCCCCCCCGCAACACATGCAGAAGGGCAAGAGCACAAGGTCCTGGGGCACATTTCTGGCAAATCTGGGACCTGAGAGGTCTGTTGTGTTTTTAATCCACATGGAGAAAAAAAAAAAAAACATTCCACTGTCCGTTTTTCAAAAGCACAGTCTTCACTCTTCTTCACCAAAAGAACACGCTTAATATTTGGAAAGAATCAATAGGTACATGAATTACATTTCCACAAGGAAAACACAGAATTCAGGACTGTTTTTAAATGTGCCAAGAAGACAGATTATCTTTCAGAGGCTTCTTGTGTATGCTTTAAATACAAGAAAATTGCCATGTCAAAAACCTCTCATTCCACACCTACTGCTCATTCTTTTTATACACATGCATAATTTTATTATGTAGCAGCAGTTATTATATGATTTCTAGACTATAATGTAACAGTTATTGGTTTGATATATTAAATTTATTTAATTTTGAATTTGTGGGTTGTTTTTTTATTAGGACAATTTAACAATGGAAATCTTGCCAATGCAGCAAAGAGGAGATAAAAATGACTGCTGGGTGAATCACCAGCCAGAAGGGACGTGCCAGGTATGAGACAGGTTGGCATGCTTGACTGCAGAAGTACTCAAATATATATTTGTGTAAAGGTGGATGAATGGATAGGAGAATGATTTCACTGAAAATCAGCCTGTACTACAAAGAGACGATATGTTTTTCTTGTACTTTCTCTGTTATACAGCATCGAATGTCCATACTCTTGATTTCTGAGAACAGAGAGCTGAAAATTCTACCCGAGAGGCCTTCTGGCATAGAGTTTATGCTATCTTAGTAGTAGTATCTTGTAAATATAGAAAAAAAAAAAAAGAGAATACAGAAAAAAATAAAAATGCATGACCGAGAACTCAAAGGCATTGGAGAAATTCGGCTTTCATTAGGAGTTTTGTCGTTAACAACAAAGTAGGTGTCCTAAGCGACGAACTTGTAGCCCCATGGATCCTTGGTGATCAGATAACACTGCATTCCTGCTTTCTGGATGAACAGGGTGTCACATAACAGCAAAGCTTCATGAACTTTGAACCAAGAGATGTGGGCTCAATCCTGACTCTACTACTTACTAGGTAGTTAACCAGTCACATTACTAACCTTTCCAAACCCTATTTTCCCAGTGTATTACACGATAACATGACAAATCCTTTCTTTGTAAGGTTATTGTGAGTATTTTAAAGGATTATTTATTTATAGGTGATGCTTTTAGAAACACCTACTTTCAGGCTTTGTGGACTTGAGCAGTAATCTTTTTAATTTTCCACTGAAAGACCCACAGAGATCTACAGAATCTAGGAGAGTACTATAAACTAAAGACAAGATCCCATACTTAACAATCAGACGAGAGTTTCCTTGCTGTGCAGTACCGATGAATGAGCGCTCTAGCTCCTAACCACTGACCAGCATTCTGAAATCAAAGATCGAGAAACCCAAGCGATCATCCCTAACAACATCTGCTAACAACAGAGCGGGCATCCCGCATTGCTCTGCTCCTGTCTGTCTGCTGGCAGAGCAGAATAGAAACAGTACAAGGGCAAGGGAATATCACGTGAAAGCACACGATTGAAAATGTTTCAACACAGGAAACAGAGGAAATCCTGTCCTCAGGGAGATGCAAAGAGGCCGAGCCTCTCAGGAGGAAGGGCAGGGACAGGCTGAGATGAAGGCGGAGTGAGGGAGCCCAGAAGCCAGTTCAGGTAAACAAAAAAGAAAACAAGAAACTGGAACTACCTTAATGGAAATAAAATACATACTGAAAACCAAAAATGGGAAAATAGCTTAGCCAATGTGTGACCAGTCAGAGCCATCCTGCCTTGAAGGGCTAAGAATGGTGGGGGAAGGGGACTGCCAGTCTTTTCTGGTAATTTTTGTAGATAATCAAACATCCACTGGACATACAGCTTATTAAGATGATTTCTCCACGTAACACTACAAAACACTATAATACAATTATCTTTCCAACATATTTTTTCTGTGTTTACTTACAACAGAATACCAGATGTCAGTCAGGACATGATGATTTTTTTTTTCAAGATTTTATTTTTAAGTAATCTCTACAACCAACGTGGGGCTCGAACTCACAACCCCGAGATCAAGAATCCTAGGCTCCACTGACTGAGCCAGCCAGGAGCCCCTGGGTCTGATGATTTTTACAGCTTTTGATACATGTTGTTAGTTTGCTATTCAGAGGCTGTAATAGCAAGACAACTGGCCTTGCCATTATTAATTCTGTTTATTTTTTATTTTTGAAAGGATCTCAAACTTAGAGAAAAGCTGCAAAAACAGTACAACTTATGTTTTTGAACCATGAGAGTGAGTTGCCCCATCCCCTCCAGGCTGTGTGTTTCCAATACACAATGACACGGTCCTGTACACAACCATGAAAATCAGGTAACGGCCACGGCCACCTCACTGCCACGCAATCCTTAGACTCAATTTAAAGTTCACCAATCATTCCACAATCGCTTCCTTAGCTAATGGACCCAGTTCAAAGCTTACAGTTTCCTTCATTTTCATGACTCTGACACTTTTGAAGATTAGGGAGCAGTTATTTTGTATGCAGGAAACCCCTCAATTCGGGTTTACTTGATGTTTCCTCATGATTAGATTCAGGTTATGCATTTTTGGCAGGAATATCAGAGTAAAGACGCCGTGTTCTCATTATATTCTATCAGCTGGTACGTAATTTCAATCAGTCTTACCCGCTGATGCTATTAACTTTGATCACTTGGTTAAGGTGGTGTCTCCCCAGCCTCTCCACTGTGAAGTTACTCATTTTCCCTTTGAAATTAGTAAGTATTTGGGGATGGGGGAGCTACTCTGAGTCTATGCAAATATCCCATTTCTCATCAAACTTAAGACTTCAAGCACTGTATTCAGATCAGTACGGGCTCATGAGTTCCTGTTTTATTTGACAGGTTATAACCTATTACCATCATTTTGGTGCTTCCATTGCCCCAGATTTGGTTAGTCGGAGCCCCTTGAGTATTTTCTTAAGTTACAGAGCAAGACACTCCAGGCTCGTCTTCTACTTCCTCTGTCTCAGCCCTAGAGTCAGCCGTTTCTCCAAGGAGCACTTTAAGTGGAGACGGAATTTAGAGAACAATGCGCTACACTAGGCGTGTACCAGCTACTTCTGCCCCCGGGGTCTCAGCAGACAGAGCTGGGAAATACAGGTGTGTGTAACATACACACACAGGTGTACATCTATGGTTAACTGTGCACATAGTTCTCTTGCTCTATGGAGTATTAGTTCACACCAGTACTGCCAGTGAATCGAGCTCATTCTCATTTCCTCCCCTCCAAGCCATGTCTCTGTGGCTCCCCCATCCGGCTCCGACATGAACTTGTGAATGTCCTCCTCTCTTCCCCTGAGTTCTGACACTTTCCTCTAAGCCTTTGCGGCTCTTTCCTCTCCCGTATCCCTTCCCAAAGCACCTAATTTGCTCTGCCCCATATAATGACTTTTCAGCTGAATTGTAGAGAAGCAGCAAGAACAAGAGAAATTATCAGTTTTATACACGAGTTTCAATGTTTCACACTTGCCATTACATTTCCATGTGATAACTGTGTTTCATACGCTTTGCCTATTTATGTGGATCTCTGCCAATTTCTAATTGATTCCTTTATGATCTCGGTGTGGTCAACGTATTGATACTTTGGCTTAAATCCTGCAAATAATTTCCCAATGTCTTCTTCGGTTCTTAATTTCTTATTTTTTTTAAGTTTTATTTATGTAAGTAATCTCCGCACCTGACATGGAGCTGGAACTCACGACCCCAAGATCAAGAGTCGTATGCTCCTCCGAATGAGCCAGCCAGGCGCCCCTCTTTTTTTTCAATAGAAACATTTATTTTGTTGACTGAGAAAAACTGAACCCCTTGATGCTTTTCTACTGCCTCTTAGCCCTACTGTTTTCTGACGTTTTTTGCATTTCTCCATTATCGTCTACCTCCAGTGGTTCTCAGTTGGGCTCACTGTGCCTCACAGTGAACATATGGCAATGTCTGGGGATAGTTTTGATTGTTGTGATTGTGGGAGAAGGTGTGTGACTGGCATCCAGTGGGCAGAAGCCAGGGACGCTGCAAACATCCTACAATGCACAGGACAGCCCTCACGGCAAAGAATTAAATGTCAGTACTGCCAAGGTGGAAAACCTCTGCTCTGTACTCTGTCTGCTACTTTAGAGGTGGCCTCAATTTCTTCCCAAACGAGACACTGGAGTAAAAAGGCTAAAAAGGGAAATATCTTTATGTAGAAAAGGACTTTCTCCAAATGCTAGGTTCGATTTACAAGTGCCGGTTATAGAATCTTCTATAGTATAATCCAAAGCCATTGTCAACATAAGAAAGGAAGAAAAGAAAAGAGAAAAGAAATCCTTTATTTCCACAAAGGTTTCTTTCACTTGAGGTCCTGACATAAAGACACGTGTCTGCTCCATAAAATCTTGAATCTGTGTTTGTTAGGTTGTCAAGAATTCCCATCTGGATTATCTGGATAATCTTAAATGCCAATCTTAAATGCCAATAAAAAGGGCAGGTGATAAGTAATTTAATTTTTTTTCATATCCTATAAAGCCAGGACAAAGGACTGTAACACTAACAAAATACTAATACATATATATATATATATATATATATATATATTTTTTTTTTTTTTAGAAAATAAAGATGGTATTAAAAATAAAATCTTGCTTTCTTGGAATTCAGGTCCTTGAAAGAAATTATTTATACAACAGAATAAAGTGAAGAAATATAACAAGAGTCAATCATACCTCAATAAAGCTGAGGGGGTAAATTTTACAGGATATATGAGATACATAGAAAGGAGATTTAAAAAATTTTTTCTCTTTACATAGCCAGCATGGATCTTCTGCTTATAGAACTGTTACTGAGCTGCCAGAATAGTTTATTATCATTTTCGCAAGCATTCGATTCTTAGAAGCAAGGGATTTCGCGAGTTACTCTAGCCAATTGGAGCAGCTCTTTGTTCTGGATCCATCTGGGCATAATCGTGTCCCGCTGACAGTTCTGACATCTACTCGGCCACCACGGCTCAGGAACACAGTGCAGTGCTGAATCCAATAGGACTTCTCCAGGGGCTAACAGTCACACAGAAATCAATGCCAGCTCCCCTCTCTACAGCACAATACCTTAAAAAGGACAGTAAATAGAATAATGTTCTCGGAAACTGTGACTTTTGGTGAGAAAGTGCTAAACACATTAGAGAGGCTTCTTGCAGTCTGGGTTCCCTAATGAACTCTGAGAACATGCGTGCTCAGGACCCTCTTGGCCTATTCCTATTTTGAGAGCTACAAATTCTGTAAATTGTGTCCTTTCTTACAAATGTTAAACCTAGCTTTGTGTCCAAATTCTTGACCAGTTTACTTCAAATGCTTTTGTATCCTTCCTGACTTGTTATAAGAAAGCAGGCTGTTAGAGTGACAAAACAATCATTATTAAATTATAAGACCAGTAATAAAAATAACAATCATAATAGTAGCTGACATTTATTAAACTGAGGCCTTAATAGGTGCTCGATTCTGCTCTAAATGCTTCACAGGTGTTAACTCACAGAATCCTATGCCAACTTACAAAGCAGACACTGTTACTCTAATTGTGTTAGTCCCATTTTATAGATATGAAAACTGACGCCAAGGGGATTAAATAACTTATTCCAGATCAGAACCAAGAATGAAATCAGAATGTCTGATGATAAGATCCGTGGTCATGGCCACGATGATCCCTCTCTGTCCACTCTCCTCAAAGCATTATAGTCTCTCAGGTTCTCTCAAGTTATATGCTATAAGAAACGTTACGTTTTAATGGAGAAAAGAAAGCGGTCTTCAACGTTTATATCTGATTGAACCCGAAGCTTCAACATTACAGCCTGAAACCATAGCTCTTTTTTTTTCACGTGGCCTAACTGCACAAGCATGTACCCAACTCAGGTGCACTCGGTCAGCTGTCTGCACACATCTTTATAGGCTTGTCTAGGTCAATGGCCAATTTTACTGCAAAAGTTAAAACTAGAAAGGACGACATTTGCTGTGTTCACGTGATGGGCCACTATTTTCCATGCCAACGGCAGAAACATGTGACTGTCACATGACAGTCATCAAATTAACTGAGAAAAGGAGAAATCAGAGGGCATCTGTCCAACCCCAGACGAAAGCCTGTCTCTTCACCTTGGGTGAAGGTCAGAAGCACCCTTCTGCAGCCAGCCCTTCCTGCCATTAGCAGAGCTCAGGGAAGACAGACGAGCTCTGAAGTCTCACGACACAGGTGCAGAATTCCTTTCTGTCTTTCTATTTTGGCACAAAGGAGAACTCTGCCGTGATGAGGAATGCTCAGCGGCAGCCACCATGGTAGGGATGGTGGACTCTGATCTCTGTCCCACCCACGGCCCCACCGGGCCCGGGGCCACAGGGCAGGCCGCAGTCAGGCAGTGACAGAGTGTGAACTGGCCCCACACTCAGAAGGACTGAGCCCACGGATTTGGACCCCACAGCCACAAAGACACCTGGCTGGCCAACCAGCCACCCAATCCAGTATAAGGATCTGTTGTGCAGATACAAGGAAAGAAAGAGGCATAAGAGATGCTCCTTGAGGGGGCACGAAATTCACTTATCTGCCATTATATTATCGATCAGCCTCCACACCCTCCGAGGTAGTAATTAATCACTCTATCGATGAAAAGCCATCTCAGCTTTACAATGCTACTGCTTTCTCAGCAATAGAGGCAAAAATTTCACAGACAGAATTTCTTGCTTGTATATTCTTATTCCTTTTATAGCAAATCAAAACCCATTCGAATGGAAAATTGAAAAATGAGCCTGCACGCTTCGGCATGATACTGAGTGTATGACAGCAGCACCCCACTTTGTAAACACCGGATTGCTTCGATACTCTGTTTGCAATCTCTCTGACGGTTTGACTCCTGGGAGTACCCCGAAACTGCTACACGATCAGGGTTTCCTCTCCTAGGCCCTGAATGACACTGATAGTTGAAAACACGGGACTCCAGGAGCAACTGAGAGCATGTGCTGCTGAATACAGTCCAAGACGGGTAGCTCTTGCATTAAATAAATAAAAGCCTAATCAAAAGACCAAAGGACTGAAATTCATTGTCGTCATCCAGATAATATACTGCTATGCTGACTGTATCCACTTCTCCGTAGATAAGCTGTAACCTTTCCACACAAGCCCATATAAGCTACAATCATTTTTTAAAAGTAGGTTGGCTCTCAAATATTAAAGGTACACATCAGAAAAATATCTTCACAAGCATCTGTGTAACAAGGATGTTCATTAAAGAAATGCGTGTTACGGTGAAAAGGGAGAGAGCCGTCCCCACCAGCAGGGATCGGTCATGTGAAGTATAACGAACACAGGGTTCTGGTGCCACATGGCCTCTGTTTAAATCCTCGTTCTGCCACATATTGACTGTGTGACCTTGGTCGAGTTACTTAACTTCTCTGAATCTTGGTTTCCCCATTTGTAATATAAACGGTTTAGTACAACACCTGACACAGAATAAGAGTTCAAAAAAGGTTAGCTGTTGTTATTATGCTACATTACTATCAGTCTATGTATGTGACCATTAAAACAAGATGAATTACAGCTGTACCTGTTAAATACAGAAAAATACAGACAGATGACCTTGAGTCACTGTTGAACAAAAACAAGTAACTGTTGCAAGCTACAGATGAGGGTAAGTAACATAACTGCTTGTGTGCCCATGGCCTGTGTGTGTGTACACACCCATGTAGGTGCACATGCCCCTGTGTGTGGTCCCTGTGTGTGTGCCCCTATGTGCGTGTGCGTGCTCATGTGTGCATGCCCATATGTGTGTGCCCGTGTGTGTGTGCATGCCCCTGCGTGTGTGCCCGTGCCCATGTGTGTGTGTGTGCCCATGTGTGTGCCCGTGCCCGTGTGTGTGTGCATGCCCATGTGTGCATGCATCCGTGTGCATGCCCCTGTGTGTGCGCGCATGTCCCTGTGTGTGTGTGTGTGTGTGTGTGCGCATGCACAGGCGGGAGGTCTGCAGGGATACGTATCAGATTGTTAGAGTGGAGCTCCTTCTGGCAGACAGAAGGCTTTTACTTTTATACTCTCTAGGTGTTAGGGCAATCCCACATCACAATAGTAAATAGCAAGAGTAGGTTAACTTTAAATTTTTTCACCTAAATTTGACTTTTGTGAAGGGTTTTCCGTCTCTCTTTTTCATACCACAATGGTAAGATGTCATGCAGGAAGAGTAGGTCACCTGGAAGCTTGAGAATTTGTAAAGCAGCAATAAAGCGTACCGCTCTCCCTTTCTACCAACCCACTGCCGACACGGCCCAGCCAGGTGGGCCTCGCCGTTTAGGACGCAGGCACGTTTTATTCCTCTCACACGCAATGGGTAACCGTCCCAGACTGAGTAGCCACAGCGAAGAGGCAGAAGTTCTGGGGCGCCCGGGGGCCTCAACCAGTTACGAGTCCGACTCCTGGTTTCAGCTCAGGTCATGACCCCGCGGCTCACGAGACAGAGCCCCGCACTGGGCTCTGCACTGACGGCGCAGAGCCTGCTTGGGATTCTCTCTCTCCCTCTCTCTCTGCCCCTCCGCTGCTCTCTCTCCCTCTCTCTCAAAGTAAATAAACCTAAAGAAAAAAAAAAAGAGGCACAAGTGCTGAAAATTAAAGCCGCATCTACCTAAAAAGCAAACTCTTGCTCATCAGTGAGAAGAGTCTCCAGAAATGCCATGTGGCGGACACTGACGCAAAGCTTTGCTGGAATACGCGTCTATGCACGTTCAACATTGGCAATTAGAAAGCGCAGGATTAAGTAAGACAGCGGGCTCTGGCTGATAAATCCACGTGTCCTGCTGCTAGATTACGGAATTCAGTGATAGGACGGAGAAAACTAGATGTCTGCAAATGACCAAGGGACACTGCTGGAGTCATTTTCTCTTTTTCCCCCCTTCCTTTCCACAGTCGTCACTAGAAAGGGTCGTTCATTGTCATCTTCCAAAGTCAATGCTATTTTAGGATTGTCAAGAAAAAAATGTTACAAGTTTTATTCTTTTCGGTGTACGGGAAGATGCGGAGGACGAACTGCTTCACTTGGGCCCCAGCCTTGCTTGGGAGATGAAGCTGTGGCTTTCAACTCGGAGACAAAGAGAGGCAGATAACAAGGAACAAAAGGGAGGGCAAAAGAGGCTCTCCCCTTTGTAGCTGTTTATGTTGGGCCAGTTATCTAACTTCTCTGGAGCTCAATTTCTTCATCAATTAAATGAGGACACTACTAAAATCCTCTTCGTGAGGTTGATCTACAAATCATATGAATTAATATATATAATGTGCTTAAAAACAGTGCCTGGTGCACACTTCGCGGCTCTCACTACTGTTTCCAAGAGGCCTGTGTCAATGGTAAATACTGAGCATTTAGTGGAAATAAACCAAGAATACTATCATTATAGGATGACGACTCTTAGAGATATTAGAGAGGAGGGGTAAAATAAGGGATGACAGAGATCGTCAAATTTACAATCAGATGTCGTGGCCTCGTCATCTAGGAGTAAAGGGACGAAAATGAGGTCTCATACCACAGTCCAGTATTTTTCAACCACACCCCATCAGATTCCACTTTCTGCGATATGATACAGAGAGACGACAGGAATTCTAAGATACAGACATAGATACACAAGATAGCTTACACTTTATCAGCTTCCCCAAAAAGAACCTCAGCCTGACCTCTGTCTGAACACTAAAAGGTTAAAGTCTGTACTGGTGGAAAGCTTCTAGAAAGGAAATTATGACAAATCTGATCCACGAGGAAAAAAAGAAATAAAATAAAATAGATCACCCTGAACTTAAGGCACCCCAAAAAATGTTCCCCCCATCCAGATATGTGCCAAAAACAGAGATGCTGAACACCCGTCTAAAAATAAAAAAAGAGGCCGGTGACTGGGAGGTCAGGTCTTGGAACTAATATCATTAAGTCAAAGAACTCATCACCTAGGTTGGCCGGCCAAGAGTTCTGCATACTCTACTGGCCTAAACCAAGGAAGAATCAGACTTTCTTTTTTTTTTTTTTTTAAGTTTATTTATTTACTTTGAGAGAGACAGAAAGCATGAGTGAGGGAGAGACACAGAGAGAGGGAGAGAATCCTAAGCAGATTCTGCACCGTCAGCACAGAGACCGACGTGGGGCTCGAACCCATGAACCGCCAGATCGTGACCTGAGCTAAAGTCAGATGCTTAACCCACTGAGTCACCCAGGCGCCCAGAGGACTCAGACTTTCTAAGACTCAGTACATTCAGAGAGGGGACGTGGGCCTAAGCTTAGCAACACACCATCTTGATAAAGACAGTGAGTACCGTTTCTCCATTTCTCGTCTGAGTAGGTCTATGCTTAAATCAGCGGGAGGGAGAGCGAGAGAAACAAAAATAAAGACAGGGACACAACAGTCATGGTGACATCACTGAGAGGGAGCACTAGGATTTTCAGTGACCTAAGAACACTGCAGCTGAGTGCTAAGGACACAAGTGCTCTAAAAGGGGCCCTACCTCAGGAAGAAGGCTGCCTTTTTCTTCAAAATAAAACACAAAACACCACCAGAGCCATGTAGTCCTTCAACCTTCCCTCAGCCCTGCCGAAGCCATCACTAGAACTGTGGGACCGAGTGTTCTCATCTAAATCAGTGCCTTACGTATTGCCTGTTGGTCTCTACGATATATACACTTGGATCACAGAACCTGAAACCAACTGAGAGTCTTCCAGTTTGTCTCTGGGAGAAGACAGGTTGGAGGCTTTTTGTTTTTGTTTTTAGCATATTTATTAACCATACAGATAAAACTCGGAATTCCATGGGACAAATATAATCAAGCAGCTACTGGAGGCATTCTACATCATATTCTAGGTGGCCAATCCACGTAAGTAGCCTTAGAAAAATCTTATAATAAGCTTCTTCAAAATTCTGTTGTTGCCAAACTTGTCACACGGAAGATTATAAATACACCCTCACACGAATGATGTGTCATTTACTATGTATCATGGATGACAGAGCCCTAAGAAGCCTTTTAAACATTCGGACTGTAGCTTTCAACTTTCGTTCGTAGTGGAAACTTTACATCAAACAATATATAGGACATAAACCATAAAATATAGAATCCCTCCCCCCCAAAGTGACCTGATGTGACAGAAGGAAGACATGTATGTGTGTTTTGGGGCACAGGCAGGGTCACTCCCCCAGAACATTGCTTGAAAATCACTGATGTAATATAAGCATCTCATTCTCAGACAAAACAATTACCCACCAGGTAAGGAACGTCCTTCTACATAAAACGAGTTTTCTCCAGCATTTTTTCCCTAGATGCTTCTAGCTATAATATCTTTGACCCCATTATACATGGTCCTCACAGGAAATCACATAAACAAAGAAAGAATCACTGGCATGATCATCATTACAGTGCAGCATACTAAAAAATCCTGGTAGCAAATTATCCATCTCCCAAGAAGAGAGGGACAGCTTACTCACACCAAGTTCTGGAATCTACTGATATATTTATTACACATTGAATATTGGGATCAGAAACTGAGTTAAGTATTTACTGGGAAAATCCATTACTATAACAGAAATAATATTAACCTCTGGAAATAAACGTTATTTCGGGTTAAAAAGATGTTAAGCTATGGAAGAATCTGATTTCAAAAGGCTTTGCTGCTATGAACATAAAATTAGGTCGTTTTCATTCTGGCTTCATCGCCGTCTGCAGGGACTAAACTGAACTCAGCCATTTTAATTCAGAAACGATATTTAGTCTGCGGAAAGCAATAATAACCTGCCTTTGTTTAAAATGTCTGAAACAGAAGGGATATTTCCAGTAGCGGCATGAATCACATAGGCTCCAAAGTTACATGGAGAAGACTCTTTCACTCTTACAGCAATGTGCAATTCTGTGGTTGTAATTTTCTCAAAAGCTGCTTAATAAAACCTTCCCCTTTTTATCAGAGAAAAAAAATTAGCAAAAACCAACTGCTCCATGATAGATGCCCAGGTAACATCACTCCACTTATCAGGGCATGAGGAATATTAATGATTAACTGCTGGTCAGACCCACAGAGTGAGCACTCTTCTCCCAAAGGACAGCCTCCTGTCAAGATATCACCCAGAAATAGCCCTTTAGGTCACAGAAGGGCCTACAACCCCCACAGCGCATCTAATAACCAGAAACACTGTCAGGGTTTTGGTACCTGCCGTGATCAGATCATCCAGCACCTAGGACGGTCTCCCTCTCCTGCTTCCCCCGCCACACCCCACCTCTTTCCCACAAACATGGCAATAACTGATAGGGTTGCCGGTCACCAGCTGTCTGTCCCAGCCCTGAAAGCTGTCCAAGCTGAAGGGTGAAGGGCAACCAGACAGGACAGGGCCGGACACCTTATATCCCTCCGAGCCCTGGCTCTGCCCTTGATTCACTGGGCAAGCAGTTCTACCCCTCAGGCTCAGCAAAGCGGGGACCATAAAACTTGCTTTGTACTGAAATGCCAGGATCCCAATCTGATCGCATCTGTCATGGACTCTGCTGCCTTTGGCACCGATATCTGCTTCTACTCCTCGAGATGAAAACACGTACAGTAAGTGTGACCATAAAATGACCACCTCATTTTTAAGGGTTCCAAGGACAGGTGGAAAGAGCGCCTGCAGTCTCCCATTCCAAACACCATTACTTGTAAAGGTTTCATACTCTGTTAGTCCTTGACTGGGAAAGGTATGGATTTGGAAAGTCAGACAGACTGAATTCAAGTCTACTGCTTACTACATATGTAATCTTAAGCAAGTCAACTAACTACTCTGAGCTTCAGTTTCCTCATCGGTAAATGATAGTAACAGTAATTAATAAATACTTTAGCGGATCCCTGAAAGTTACAGGCTAAATGTTCGAGTGGCACGTAACCCAGCAATTGCACTCCTGAGCGTTTATTCCAGAAAAATGAAAACTTTCTTTCCATAAAAACCCACACACAAATGTCTGCAGCAACTTTACTTGTAATAAAAAACTAGACGCAACGTAGATGTCCTTCAATGAAGGAAAGGCTAAACTGGGGTATATCTGATATACCAAAGGATGCTTAGTAATAGAAAAACCAACTATGGATACATGCAACAACCTCGATGAATAGCCAGAGAAGTATGCGGAGTGAAATAAAGCCAATCCAAAAGGTCATCTACAGGATGGTTCAACGTACACAACATCCCTGAAGTACGCTTCCAGAATGGAGGACAGATTGGTGGTCGTACGGGTGATGGACACGTAGTGGGGAAGAAGCAGGTGTGGCAAGAACAGGGACCCTTGTCGTGATGTAAATACTCCGGTGTTTGAGTGTGTCGATGCTGGTGGGCTGGCTGCGGTGCTGCACTACAGCTCCGCAAGATGTAGCAGTGAGGAAATGGGTAGACGGCACTGAGCTCTCTTTTATTTACTGTAACTGCCTCTGAATCTATTATCATCTCAAGATAAAAGGTTTAATCAAAAGACATAAAAAATAACAATGCAACAATGCATATTTCAAAAGATCACTATGAGGATTAAATAGTATATGGGGTTGAGCAATAATTAAACAATTATTAAATATTATATAGAAAATCACCTAGCACAGGGGCGCCTGGGTGGCTCAGTCAGTTAAGTGTCCGACTTCAGCTCAGGTCATGATCTCACAGTTCGTGAGTTCGAACCCCACATCGGGCTCTGTGCTGACAGCTCAGACCCTGAAGCCTGCTTCCGATTCTGTGTCTCCCTTTCTCTCTGCCCCTCTCTGGCTTGCACTCTGTGTCTCTCTCTCTCTCTCAAAAATAAACATTAAAAAAAATTTTTTTAAATCTCCTAGCACAGTCATTTCTTGGCAATAACAGAGGCTTGCTAAATGTTCATTTCTTTCCTCTAGTAAGTTGCTCATGGATAGAATGCATTGCACTGGATTTTTGTTTGTGGATCAAATGAAAATGTAGCTCCATGAAAAGGGTCTGAACATAAGACAAAAGCTTCTTGGCCCACTTAGCCTTTTTTTCCCCCCTATAAATCTGGCCTTTTAGGAAAATTTGTATTATTTCATACTAAATAATATCAGCCCAATTCCCATACCAAAGCTGTGCAATTCAGCTACCATCAAATTTCTTCATTGAAAATGTGAATAGTGAGGCAGGTCACAGTGGACTGTCATTCAGTTGGCGAAGAGCCATAGTCAAGAGAAAAATCATGCCCCCAAATGAATTCGTATCTTTTGTTACAGACACTGAAGAAAAAAACAGAAAGGATAAAACCTGGTTTTACATGCTCAAGAGTTCATACCTAGTGAAGAGAGAAAATCTATGATGAGTCAGAGACCAAGTAAGTGGAGGATAGACCCATCAGTGCAACAAACCTGCAGAGAAGGGAGAGGTGCGCACGGGCTGGAAATCTGGGCATGTGGCTGGCGGGGGTGGGGGAGGACATGTCTAAGCAGGATGCTTACTCCGCATAGTACCACTCCTGCACCATGGTACTGTGGCTGGTACATGGCCTTGGCCTTCCCAAGGACTCTGCTGATGCTGCCAAGATCCCACCCTTCCCAGGAATCTCTAGCTCCCGACTGACCCCTGATGCATAAACTAGCTTGTACGAAGCTCCTGCTTACAACCTGAGCAAGGGAAGAGAAAACACACTCACACGGGCAGAGGACAAAGCATCAGAGTGTTCTGGACTCAAAAATAAAATTAGGAGCAAAGTCTTTGGCAGGGCAAACACTACCACACCTTTCCTCCAGGTCAGTCAGGCAGGGTAGATAATTACCACGTGGCCCTGTGTAAACCCATCAGTTCTAAATTAGGGCTTCAAATGGTCCACGCGCTGTCCAAATCTTCTTTGGCCAAAATTAAGATGGTAGGTGTATCTTTATTTCAGTAATCAGAACTTAGCAATTTGCTACGTTAAACCCCTACCCCACTGTCACATATTTGAGGAACTCAGGCTTTCAGGATGACATTTATTGTATAAATGCCATCTTGTTACAAGCCTTCCAGCTAGGAGAGTTCCCTGTAAGCTGCTGTTCCTGAGTTGACGTAAATGGAAGAGAATGAGGGTCACAGCCCATTAGTAAGGTTCTTGGGAAAACTCCTGTGCCGCTCACTCACTGAGGCTTTTGACTGACTCTGGCTTGCACTCTGTCTCTCTCTCTCAAAAATAAACATTAAACAAATTTTAAAAAAATCTCCTAGCACAGTCATTTCATGAAGTATTAGGGCAGTATTGTCACTTCATGAAGGGAGCTACTGGCAGACAGATGCACCCGGATCTCATTAATTGGAACTTCCTGTCACAAGACAGCAGCATTTCAATTTCTCTGTGAATGCTTGTGTGCGCCACACGGTGTGTGGCAGGTGTAAGAGCCGCATCTCTGATTGCCTATATTCCCAATCTCCTTCCTTTGCCTATTTCGTAGTGCAGAGCAATTACAGTTGAAAATCAGTTTGCAACATGCGCTCATCCATATTCAGTCCTTGCTACTTCCAGGCCAATATTGCCCAGGAAAAAATAAAATAAAAAATAAAAAGAGACAGATTTGAGAAATCCAGATTTGTTCCTCTATTTTGATCTGCTGTCCAAATGTTGACTTGTTGATAATCCACAATTTGTTCCACATCAAAATAAATATTCAAAAGACACAGCTCCAAATAACTAAAACATCGATCTACCTTATGTGAACGGAGAGATTACACATGCACAGAGAAGTGTCAAAAAATCAGACCAATAGATGGGGGCCGGCTGAATTAGCTGAAAACTCCAATGATAAAGAACATTTAAAAACCAAATAGTGTTACTGATTTCAAGTACGGTGAGGAAAAAGGCGATTTAAGAGGTGGTACCTGGGATCAATACCAACTGGCCAGGGTTGAAATTGGGATGAGGAAGAGACGAAGTTTCCTCCCTAGATCTGCTGACCAGCCTCTCAGACCTTGCTGGTGAAGTTAGTAGAAGTTCACAAGCCAGAGGCTAGAATTTTGAAATCCTCCTCAATTTTCAAATGAAAGCTATCTGTTTAAGACTGTAACTAACTGGTCCACAAGATTACTCTTAACTTTTCTTTTTTAAAAAATAGGTAATATACTGCCATGAATCAAAATTTAAAAGATTCAGAAAGATGAAATAAATCTCCCTGCCCCTGTCCCCATCTCCAAAGGCATCCGATGGTATCATTCCACAGGTTTTCTCTCTCATGCATACCGCAGAAAATGTGTATGTATTCTTTCCCTCCTAATTTGTACACAAATGGCTATACACTATACACCCTATTTTTATTTTCCCTGTACTCTCAACAACATACTTAGGAGGTAACTTCATATAAGAACGTAAAGAGCTTCCTCATTCTTTTTTCTTTTTTATGGCTTCACAATATTCCATTAAATGGATGTAACATAATTTACATAACCAGTCCCCTGCTCATGGACATTGATGCTATTTCTATTCTTTTCATATTATAAACAAGGCTACCATGAATAGCCTTACTCATATGCCACTTCATGTATTTGCTAATTTGTACACAAACGGCTATACACTATGCACCCTATTTTTATTTTCCCTGTACTCTCAACAACATAACTTAGGAGTTAACTTCATATAAGAACGTAAAGAGCTTCCTCGTTCTTTTTTCTTTTTTATGGCTTCACAATATTCTTTTCATATTATAAACAAGGCTACCATGAATAGCCTTACTCATATGCCACTTCATGTATTTGCTGAAGTATCTGCAGGATAAAATTCCTAGAAGTGTAATGACTAAGTCAGAGGGTACACGCATTTATAATTTTGAGAGACACTGCATTCATTCACAGGCATTCATTCACATGCACACGCACACAGCCTGTTTCCCTGGATCCTCGCTAACACAGGGTGCTATCAAACATCTTGTTCTTTTCCCATTTGGTTTTGGTAAAAGGTAACATTTCAGTGTAGTTTTCGTAAGGTTGAGGATCTTGTCCCAGGAGGCTGACCCCTGAGGACAGCTTCAGGTAGGTTCCCTTGCCTGGTAGTGTCTGGTTAGGTCAGTGCCTGGGATGCACCAGCAAGAGACTGGAAGGTGGCAGGAGAAGACAGGTTTCCATTTCTATCTCTTTCTGATGCTTCTTTCTCAGAGTGGTCCCCTCTGTCCCTGAGTACAGCTCCCCTTCAGCAATGCACCCTGCCCCGCCCCAGCTCTCGCTGAGGTCCGATAACAGTTTGCTCTTCGGCCTTCAATCCGGGGATGGTAATGGCTTCCCGCTCTTCCATGTCTCTGAGTGTCTCTCCATGCCTGGCTCGGAGAGGTCGGCTAATCCTACCCTTTCATCTATGTCTTTTCATTTGAACCACTTGGGAGAAATCTGTCTGCTGTTGTTTTGTTTTGCTGAGACACTAATGTACATGCCTCTTGCCTATACTTCTTTGGGGTTACTGGGTCTTTTTCATATTGATTTGTAGTTATAGGAGCTCATTATTCATTGAGCAAAGACTGCCAAACTTCCTCCAGAAAGGGCTGAGAGTCTCTGTGGGCCATATGGTCTCTGTTTCAACCACTCAACTCTGCCACCATAAGGTGAGAGCAACGACAAATGCTGTGCAAGCGAGCGCGTGTGGCTGTGTTCTAAAACCTGACTTACGAGACTAGGAAGCAGGGCACGTTTGGTCCTGGGGCTGCAGCTGCTGACCCCAGAATTAAGAAAATTATCGCTTCTCTCTCATCTGAGCTACAAATATTTTTCTCCCAATTTGGTTTCTTACTTTCCTTATAAAGCTTTTGCCGTGCAAAATTTTTTAAATTTTATTTTAACAAAGTAGAATTTATCTATTTATGGCTTCAGGTTTTTGTGTGACACTTAGAAAAGGAACAGAGTTGTAAAACCACACGAAACTCAAGGCAGGAAGACCTATACCTTAGGCTGGACCAGTAGCCCATGCTACCATCCAGATTCTTATCACTGAGGCCACCACTTAGCCGGCTAAGACCAGGCTGTTCCCAACATGTCCTAATTAGTGGAACCCATTTCTCCAGTAAAATGTCCCTTGGAAGGCTGAAACATGAAACAGCAGGAACAAAGGTACATACCCCCAAGGGTGTGAAGTGTTTCTGGGCCATTGGATTCTAGACCTTAAAAACCACTTCTCTAACATGAACACTAGGGACTCAAGAAATGAGAGAAGAGTTTGCCACATTATATTCAGGCAAAACTTCCAAGAATTTCCCATCCCATCGGGTACAGAGCCAGACCGACTTGCCCACCCTAACGGCTTTCTGTCAGTAGTGACATGGTGACATCTGCCACAGTGCTCATCATTAAGGGGTCTCCGAGCACTTCCATTTAACACCACACCTTCATTCCTATATGATTTTGCTCCAGGGTATAAAGATTCTTGTGCTTAATTTGTAGTGGATTTATTTTCTGCTTTTTACAAATTAAAAAATAAATACCTTCAGGCAAATTTTATAAGTAGAAACAGAGGGGAAGTAAAACACTGCTGATTTAAATACTTGCTTTGCATACAGGCTAGGTTTTTCTCTTAGGAAAATATATTGGACATTCAAGTCTCCACTGGAGTTTAATATTTTAAAGCCACAATTAGCTTTTCTTACTTTCCCTACCATGAAGAGGCAAACACAGTTATAGGTGAAGGAACAAAACACAGACCATGGCGATACAGGGGTTTCAGCACAGATTTCCATCTTTTTTTTTTAAATGTTTATTTATTTCTTTTGAGAGAGAGAGAGAGAGAGTATGTGCATGTGTGAATGAGGGAGGAGCAAAGAGAGAGAGGGAGAGAGAAAATCCCAAGCAGGCTCCGTGCTGTCAGCACAGAGCCCTACACGGGGCTCTATCCCATGAACTATGAGAGCATGACCTGAGCCAAAAGCAAGAGTTGGATACTTAACCCACCGAGCCACTCATGTACCCCTATTATAATTATAACTCAACTGAGAAACTTCAAATTGTTATTACCCATTGCTAGTGTTATTATTTAAGATGCAAATCAAGGAGTGCCTGGGTGGCTCAGTCGGTTAGGCGTCTGACTCTTGCTTTTGGCTGAGGTCATGATCTCACAGTTCATGGGATTGAGCCCCATGTAAGGCTCTGGGCTGACAGTGCAGAGCCTGCTTGGGATTCTTTCTCCCTCTCTCTCTGCTCCTACCCTGCTCATGCGCTTACTCTCTCTCTCAAAATAAATAAACTTTTAAAAAAATATTAAGAAAATAATAATCCTTGAAACTGTAATCTGTTGCTCTGTCCATGGCAGAACAAATTGATTCATACCGTGATGCCCCTGTACACACTGTACACACAAATGTGCATACTCACATATATATTTTATATGTATGTTTGGTCAGATGGAAGCAGAGGTATATGCAAATATAACCCACCTCATCTCATTCTATTATCTACAAAATCCATAATAGGATGACATATAAAATCAATGTGACCAAGGCAAACGTAGGCTTTGGGGAACAAGAAAGACAACGTTCAGTTATAAGCACAATACCGAGGATGGTCTGAGGCAGCCTTTGGAATGGACCATAATCTTGCTATGTTCCTCAAAGGAACTACTCATGCTTGCAAACTCGTTAGAGACCTCATGTCTCCATTTACTAGTTGACTCAATCAATTCTACTAAGGCCCTAATATGTAAGAATTAGGAGGTTAGGAGGTAGGAGTAACTGTGACAGTTTAAGCGAGTTACAAGTTATATGGCAGTAAAGAGAGGAGAACCTTCCAGAGAAAAGCTGTGACAGTTTTCTCAGTTGAGCAGGTCATGTTGTAATGGAGGCAAGGCCACAGGTTCAAGCCTCTCTTTCCCAATCACCTTTATTGTATTTCAAAGACACAGACCAGGCCTGAGAGTACTCAACATCTTACAAGATGAAAAGAGATTTGAGAAGAAAAGAGAGTGGCTGAGTCCAAATTCACTACAAGTACTAGAAAATTAACATTAATTACATTAATTCAGAGTGGATCAGTACACTGCCTTAGTATAAATTATAGTCAATGTCCAACATAATCTGTGGCCTGGGAAAATTAAGTAAGCCATTTCTCTTGGATAGTATTAAACTGAATTTATTCAATAAGCCTTAGAAGAACCTATAATGTAAAAGAATTCACCTTTCAAATGGATATACTCTAATGTTTTGGTTTACAATGAATTTGAGGCTATTCTGAATATTTGCTGCATTATATGCACAATTTAAATATTATTAACATGCACAGATGAAAATGGAAGAGGATCTGTCTGGCTCTTACTGAGAAATTTTTTAAATTATTATTTTAAAAATTTTTAATGTTTATTTTTGAGAGAGAGAGAGACAGAGTGCAAGAGTAGGAGGGACAGAGAGAGAGAGGGAGACACAGAATCGGAAGGAGGCTCCAGGCTCTGGGCTGTCAGCACAGAACCCGATGCGGGGCTCGAACTCGGGAAGAGTGAGACTATGACCTAAGCTGAAGTCAGATGCTTAAACGACTGAGCCACCCAGCCATCCCTTATTATTATTTTTTAATGTTTTTTTTTTTTTTTGAGAAAGAGAGAACTCACATGTATACAAGCAGGGGAGGGGTAGAGAGAGAGTGGGACAGAGGACCCCAAGCAGGCTCTGTGTTGAGAGCGGAGAGCCCAACACAGGGCTCGATCTCAGGAACCAAGAATGAGATCATGTTGAGCCAAAGTTGGACACTTAACCAACGTAGCCACCTGGGCGCCCCCTGTTTGCCGGCTACTGAGAGATTAAAGACACAGTAAAAGCACCAGGATTACAATGTCTGGCATGACACCCCACCATCACAAGTGACCACTTGCTTGTGCATCATGACCAAAGACCTAAGACCTGCTGTTGCTTATCTTTTCTCTTACACAAATATGAACTTGGGCTTCAAATGCCTCTGACACAATGTTTTGCTCCGTTCATATGAAATATCTCAATAAAGCTACCCCTGCCCTCTGAACTTTCCTTTCTGATGGGAATTTGACAAATTAATTCAAAATGCAGACCGAAACAATTTGACTTTAGCCACATTGGGACAAATCCCTCTGGGTGTCAAGGTTCTCAACCAGGGGCTATATTCAACCAGTAGTTACAGATTGCTTCCAGAACCTCCTCTGAGTCCAACAGGCTGAGCGGGGGGCAATCAAGGAAGAGGCACCAGGCTCCCCACCCACTCTTCTCAGCAAGCATCTACCTACTCTCACCAAAATGGCTCCCAGCACCTCCTTCATCTGCAAAAATAGCGTTGTGTTAAAATACTGTGACAACTCCTCTACTAGCTCATTCCTAAATTCTAATAGTGTGTTAACATTCTGTGGTCTACACTTCACTGACTGTACTGCATCTTAATATCTTCTGCTGAGAATTTTGTTTGAAAATTGTTAAATATTGCATAAATGGCAAACAACTGTAAGACAGATGGTTGTGCTTTTTCCATTTCTGACACATAAATGTTGAAGAACTACACGCTAGGAATTACCTCCTAATTAGGACATACCCATCCTGAGGGAGAAAATAAAATCTTTACAGTCCTCATGCAGTGAAAAGACTTGGTGCTCCTCACCCTCTCACCTCAATATGGATCTTAAGATAAAAACAACACTGAACATCAAAAGAAAAAATGGTGCAGAAGCTGAAATTAACATCTTTCTAGAGTTTCTAATAACAAATTTCTGGTTAAATTGTTCAGAGACTAATATTTTTGTCAAAGGAAAGCATATACACGTGTATGTTCCTGTGCATGTATCCCAGTGGTGCTGGGGGTCTAAGCACGAACATGGTTAAGTCCCAAATCTGCCCTGTGGACAATTATGCAATGACTATACAAGAAAGTAATCTTAAAGCCTGAGAAAGTAAAATATTTATAGAGTGATTAGATATACCGGATACATTAGAAAACTCTTGGGGCACATGGGTGGCTCAGTCGGATTAAGTGTCCGATTTCACCTCACGTCATTATCTCACAATTTGGGAGTTCGAGCCCTGAGTCAGGCTCTGTGCTGACAGCTCAGAGCCTGGAGCCTGCTTCACATTCTGTGTCTCCCTCTCTCTCTGCCCTTCCCCTGCTCATGCTCTGTCTCTCTCTGTCTCTCAAAAATAAACATGAAAAAAATTGAAAAAAAAAAAAGAAAAATCTTATTTTCTGATTCTGGAAGACAATTAGAACGATCATATTCTCTTTTTCAACATCAGAGGGAGTTATACCTAGCTCAGTTTGAAGGCATGAACCATGAAATCTTTATTAGAAACATAAATGTGTGACCAAGGCACCTGGATGGCTCAGTCGGTTAAGTATCCGACTTTGGCTCAGGTCATGATCTCGTGGTTTGTGAGTTCGAGACCCACGTTGGGCTCTGTGCTGACAGCTCAGAGCCTGGAGCCTGCTTCACATTCTGTGTCTCCCTCTCTCTCTCTCTGCCCCTCCCCTACTCGCACTCTCTCTCTCTCTTAAAAACAAATAAACATTTAAAAACTTTAATAAAACAAGAAAAATAAATGGGTGATCAAATACATATGCTTTAGTCATAATTCATTTTCTTAGATGAAACTACCAATTGAATAGCTACTATTTCTTGAGTCCTTAATGAGGTCTTTTGAAACATTTTCTCTAACACCCTCCCCCACAAAGTTGGTGTTAGTGTGTATTTACTTCATGAGGAAATTGAGGGTCAAAAAGATTAAAAAATGAGTTGTAGGTCATATGACTGGCAAGTGACATCTTGAGACTGTGACCCCAGGTCTATCTGATTCCAATGCCATGTTCTTCCCATTACAGTAGGTTGCTGGGACAGGTTATCTGTATGTTCTGGAATGTAAGGCTGAAAACAAACAATGGACACCTAACTATTTCCCTCCAAATTCTATCCTTAGGTAGATTATCCTCTGAATTTCTGATATTCTTCAATACTAATTAATATTCATTAAAGGATCCTCTGGATCTACAGATATACATTACATATTGTAAGAATGAAGAAAAATTAAGGTCAGAAACAAATTCGTATGACAAGAAAAAGGTGGGATGAAAATTCATAGGGAATTTATAAGAAAGTAATAATAATTCAGGAGCCATATACTCAGACTGTCTGTAAATTCCTAATTGCAAATTAAGCAACAAGGAGCATGGTGGCTTCATGTGGTATGCACTCCAAACCACAGAACAGTCAATGGCAAGAGTTTGCTCTTTGGGGATATTATTCAATTACGGACTCACAAGAAAGGATTTAACATGGCTAATAAACCAATTCTAAAATAGGGACCTGGTGTGGCATCTGAGGTTCAAAAGATTTCTTGCCACCCCACCCCCCACCCCAAGAAGAAACTAAAGCTATGTTCATCAGTCACTGATGTCTGCTGCTTCCTCCATCCCCCGCTCCCTTTCCAGCAAGTTACCTCCTTCTTAATCTTCAAGACTAAAGCCAAGGTTCACTTCTTCAAAGTCTTCCCAAACTCCATTCTCATATGGAGGCTCCGTTTCACACCCCCACCCTGACCCCTAAAGTTACCTTAATCAAAGCCTTGGCCACATGGTTCTCTGCTACTCCTTCTCTGGACCAAGTTCTTTGAGGCGGTCTCCAGGGCTCTGTGGAGTGCCTGCTCTTAGTGGATGCTTAATAAATGGATCTTGAGGGATCAATGAAAAATCAAATGGTCTAAATGGCCTAATGCAATTTCCATAACACAGTGAGTTATTTTTGTCTCTTTTCAGCCATTCCCACTACTGCTTTATCCTCGCTCTTGCCTACATATAAATAAATACATGCCAATGTATACATATAAGTACACATCCACCCTCCTCCTCCTCCTCCTCATCATCACCATCCATTCTAACCTCCCCGTGTACTTACAATGCCTCACCCACTACTATTAATATTAAAAACAGGCAAAGAGGAATTCCTGCCATTCAACTGAACAAAAATTCATGGAGTATACACTACTATGTAAAGCACTAATGGCAAACTGAATCAACAAAGACACTCATATTCTGAACAAAAAACGTTCAAACATCACACATACTCAGAAAGATCCGGAAAGGCAAAACTTTAATTACGGCACATTATTAAAACATACCCTGGGAAGGCACCAACACGACCCAAACGAGATGGGTGCTTTAAGGCCGGGGATGGCCAGAAACTCAAGGGACAACTCAAAGGGGCACGGGTGTGTCTCACAGCTTGTGGACTGATAATGAGATAAAAAAAAGTAAACACATATTCTCCTACAGGGCAGAGGTTTGGGGTGAAGATTCAGGGCTGACTTGGGGTGGGATGCCAGATCATCTCTGAAACACAATTTACCTTTAAAATGTGATTAAATAGCATTTATAATGAGCATGCTTGGAGAAGGATGAATAATGAACGTACCACATGTGCCGTAAGGGATAATAAAAAATAACTGTCTGAGGGGGTAGTTCTCCCCTCGCAGCTTCCCACAGCTAGTAGAGTGTGTTTCCACCTTTCTCAGAAATACTGGGGTTAGTCCTGCCGCCAGAGGCAACAATCCTGAACGCCGAGAGCGGACCGACTAATGGTTCTTACCAACAATTTCTGGGAGCTGCAGGTAAAGGAACACCTGTTACAACACTCAACTTAGGAGCGCTCGGGGCTAACTAAAGCTGCCGCAGCATCCTCAGGCGGCTCCTGGTGAGAAAGGGCACACTTGTCAAGGAGGCCCTCTTGCAGCCTCTTTCATCCAAGACTCATATTTAAAAAATGGAAATAAACCATTCCACAGAATAATATGCATTCTAATTTTCTCCCAATGCAGTAGTTTTGTAAATAATTAAACACAGATCTAACATGAACTGATTCACAGTATATTTTTCTAAACTAGGGGGAGTTCATTGTGCAATAAAAATTCACTATTCTGGGGTCCAGTTCTTCATGCAAATTATAACAATTCAGGGTCAGTTTGCAAGAAATAGTTTAAATCAGTCCATGTCCATACACACAAAAATAACATATTCTGGATAAATATATAACTATTCATTAAAAACTAGAACTCTAGGTAAAAAGGAGATAGTACGTGATGTCCATTTTATCTTGAAAGAAATGTGCAAAAACCTGTTAATGACTCTGCCAGTATACAGAATCTCATATAAATGAATGGTTTGGGGTAGAAATTATGTAGGTACATAAAGACAGAACTAATTTAGAGTTGACACAGGGTCTGTCTCATGTTTCACAGATTGGCTAGGGGTCACGGGTCACTGAGAAGAAATACAACAAGTAAACTGATTTCCAGGCCTCCTCAGCAGGCATGTAATTTTATGATGAAGAATTCTTGACTCTGATCAAATCTTCAGAACAGGTAATAAGGCCCCTTATGGCTACCAGGATGTATATAACAAATTAGGTCAATAAATAAGTGTGTTAAAAACAGTTAAACAGGAAAGATGAAAACTACTTAAACATCATAAAGACAAAGATAAATTTCAGCAAAATTCAAGCATAAACAATGCTAAATGCTGAAGTGCTAAAGCCATTTTTATTAAAATGAGAAACCCAATAAGGATGGCTATCATTAATTCTTTTAAAATATTGCTTTGATGACCGATGTAAGAAGAAACGATATATATATGCAAATAGTAGCAGATGATAAGATTATAGACTTTGAAAATGCAGATAAGATCATATACTTTGAAAATCCAACCCTAATTAAATGTTTAAACTAATATAAGAATTTACTAATATGCAGAGATGCAAGATATATGTACCAAAAAAATGTCATTAACTTTTTGCTCCACTAGAAATTTAATAAAAAATGCTATACAAAAAATTAGCAATACATATTATATGATACATAGGACAAATTTATACAAAGAAGGACCCATACATATCATATGATACACAGGTCAAATTTAACAACAAAAAATATAAACTCTATATGAAGAAATATCAATAAGGAATATGACTTAGCCGTGGGCAGCCTTTCACAAAATGCACTGGAGATTAAGGCCCACAAATTGTAAGCCAATGTTTTTTTCACTTCAAAATGAAAGATTAGAGGTTTTCGGTAGGCCACTGGACCCATAATTATGTCTAGAATTTTTATCTCTTTCTCCAATTAAAAGAAACATCAAAAAGCCTTAGCCCCATGATGGTCTCCAGTCAGGTAGGCCCAGTCCAAAACACAAACTTCATAGATAAAATCCTAGCTGACTATAAAGTCAAAGAGCCTCAACGCACAGTGTATTGGTTAAGTGAGAGATTCCAGACAAACTAAAAGGAGAGCAATATACACAGGGAGTAAATGAGAGGGGTCTCAAGGCCAGGCCAGACAGGGCATGCAATTCACCGAGCAAAACCAAAGGCAGCCCACTAGAGGGACAATCTTAGTCACTGCTGAGGAAGGAAGCAGAAACACATAAAAGAGGAAGCAGTTCTGAGTGTCACAGGGCAGGTCCAACATACATGATGAGGTTGTAAAAAGCAAAAAGAATTAGTAGGCCAGACACAAGGAAAATCAGGAGTTAAAAGGTATGGATAAAAGAAATCGGGTGTCTGTAAACAGTTTGGAATTACAGCAGTGACTGCTGAGAGGCTGCTGGGGGTTTCTGCTATGTCACATCAGTTACATGGTGTGGGCCTGCACGGGTATACAGCCAAACCAGAGACAAGAGGAAAAGTACAGGTTTCATGCCTTAAGGAGTCAGCAAGACCAATGTTCCATTTAAATATTAACCATCACTCAAAACTTAAAAAACGAATAATCCAGTGAAGAAATGGGCAAAAAACATGAATACACACTTCTCCAAAGAAGACATCCAGATGGCTAACAGACACATG
>CM053562.1:5083762-5294195 GCA_028646485.1 Cryptoprocta ferox
GGGTATTATGCCAAGCAAAATTACCCAGAGAAAGACAAATATCCTATGACTTCACTCAGAAAAATTTAAGATACTAAACAGATGAACATAAGGGAGGGGAAGCAAAAATAATATAAAAACAGAGCAGAACAAAACATAAGAGACTCTTAAATATGGAGAACAAGCAGAGGGTTGCTGGAGGGGGTGCGGGAGGGGGGATGGGCTAAACGGGTGAGGGGCATTAAGGAATCTACTCCTGAAATCATTGTTGCACTGTATGCTAACTAACTAGGATGTAAATTAAGCAATTAATTAATTAAAAATTTAAAAATATAAGTAAATATTAACCATCAAATCATATTTTCACATCAACTCTTACAGAATGACAACTGAGAGCTGCTTGGGACCAGCCATAGTTAAACAGAGAGAAAACACTATACATGTGGGGAAAAGCTACGACTGTCATTAGGATTCACGATCAGAGCTGAAAGGACGGGCAAATTCAAGGCGACAGACACACTTTGATTGAGAAAACATAAAATTATGAAAAGGAAGACATCCCAAGTATAATTCTTTGGGAAGATAAAATTTGGGGCAAGCACAGCTTAATATTTATTTTTTAATATGACTAGGGAGTCACATGAAGTTGGTCATTATATCTAAAACATAGAGTAAATATTCCCCCAAATCTTTATATACAAATTATGTAACTAAGGCTACCATGAGTCACTTTCCCTTTTCAAATCGATTTCTAGCTTAGATACTTCTCCCTGACACAGGAAAAAGTAGCAATTAAACTGACGACCACAGAACTAATTTCTTCTCCGGTACAAAACACAGCAACCAAAATGTAATTTCATCGCTCTTTGACCTAGATTATGCCAACTACTTGAGATGTTTTATCTCCCAAATGTGCCAGGATGTTCAAATGATATATAGGCTTCTAAAAAGACTATACATCATTCCCAAATAGTACTCTCACTGAAAAAACAAACTTCACTTATTAATCATTCTGAAAACTGAAAACTGTATGCTCGTAAAAAAGTGAACAAAATTGGAAGCAAGAACTTTCCAAAAATGAATGACCAACTGAATCAGACAGGCAGATTTGCAGTTGTTTCCATCAGGCACTGCTGGCATGATTGCAGAATTTAAAAGACCCAGATGATTCTGTATAAGTCTAACTCATCATCTTTCTTATAAAAAAACCCAGGTCTAATGAAGTCCATAATGATCTGGATAAAATACATTTAATTAGATTATAAACTGCAACATAAAACAGCTGCACCATGACTTTCAACATTTTCCCCTCTGAAGATCAGAGGATTGAAAGGGGGTTATAAAACAGCCCATTCATTTTTGTCTTTTAAAAGGAGGAAGAAAGAACCATTAGGCACAATTAAAGTTCCAGACGACTTTTAACAAGAGAAATCCAAGTGTGCCACATTCTGAGACCTCACATGCAGGATATGATAATAGTGTCAGGTGACCAACACATAAATGGGATAGTATGCAATTAGACAACTTTGGGGAATTCTAATGATTCCCTATGTGATACTGACAGTCCAAGGCTTACCTTCCACTTGATAGTATCTAGATGAGACAGACAAGACAAAAAATCCCAGGCCAATCACAAGGCACTTCAGAGATAATCTTGACATGACTTTCTAAGGATAAGCAAGCCCGCCATGAGTCTGTGATGACGGTGGACTCCAGAATTATCTGTCCTTCCACAGGTATACCCATCTACTCATGTAGTTACATACTGGAGGGAGACAGGAGGTAGGAACAGCCATGCAACAATAGCTAAGACTTTCTTTAAATAAGTATCTGTAGTTCCTAAACACATTATCTGGACTGCTAGTGACTAAGAGCATGGACTGCCAGAGCCAGCAGACCTCTTTTAGGTCCAAGTTTCAGCATTTGTTAGCTATGCAACTCTGGTCAAGTAACTTAACCTCTCTCAGTTATAGCTGTCCCACTGAACACAGTAAAAACAACACAATCTTCAAAGGGTAATTATGGGGGATTAAGTGTAAAGCACTTCGTACTTTGCCTGGCCTAGAGTAGGTGTTCAATAAATGAGGTCACAACTAAAAGAGAAAAGCACAGTTGAGAGAAATCAAAAACCACTAAATAAACAAAGAGATATGCCAGGTTCATAGACTGGAAAATTCAATATTAAGATGTTAACTGTTACCCCAAGTAATCTACATTCAATACCAATTCGATTAAAGAATCAGCAGGCTTTAAAAAATCTAATGAAATGATTCTGAAATTTACATGAAAAGGCAGACAATTTATAATAGCCAAACTGACTTTTAAAAACGAAAGAAAAAGTTCAAGGGCGTACACTACCTGATTTCAAAACTTACTGAAGAGCGACATTCATCAAGATTGTGTATTATTGAAGAAAGGATGGACAGAATAGAGAATCTATAAATAGAGCCATACTTAAGTGTTCCATTGATTTCCAACAAAGATGACAAGGTGACTCACTGGGAAAAAGAAAGCCTCTTCAAAAATGATGTTAGAACAACTGCATATCTGTGTGAAAAATGAGCATTAACCTTTATCTCACACCATATGCAAAATCTCACCAAGAAGGATTATAAATTTAAATGTAAAAGCTATGTTATAAAACTTCTAGAGGAAAGTCTTTGTGACTTTCTATAGGCAAACATTTCATAAAAGAAATATAAACCAGAAAAAATTGATAAGCTGGGAGTGCCTGGGTGATTCAGTCGGTTAAGCATCCACCTCTCAATATCCACGCAGGTCATGATCTCCTGGGTCACGAGATTGAGCCCACACAGGGCTCTGTGCTGACGGCATGAAGCCTGCCTGGGATTCTCTCTCTCTCAGTCTCTTTGCCCCTTTCCTGCTCGCACTCTCTCTCTTTCTCTCTCAAAATAAATAAAATAAACTTAAAAAAACTGATAAGCTGGACTTAATCAAAATTTAAAAAGTTTTGCTCTTCAAAGATACCATTAAGAAAACAAAGAGACAAATCATAGATAGGGAAAAAATGTCTGCAATGCATGTCTGACAAAGAACTTGTATCCATGCTATATGAAGAATGCTTATAACTCAATAATATAAAGAAAAACAAAACACAATATAAAATAGGCAAAAGATATTAATACTGCTCAAAAGAAAATATACAAATGGCAAACAAGCACATCAAAAGATGATCAACATCATTATCTAAGCTAAGAAATGCAAATTAAGGCCACAAAGAGTTGCCACTGCACACCTGTTACAATGGTTAAGTTAAATTAAAAAGACTGGCAATACCAAGTGTTGATAAGGACATAAAGTAATTAAAACTCTCATATACTGAGAGTAAGAACATAAAACGGTACAACTATCTTGGTAAGCGGTTTGGCAGTGTTTCACAAAGTTAAACATAAACATCTACCATAAAACCTAGTCACTGTGCCCCTTAGTGTTTACCTAAGAAAACTGAATACCTATGTCTCTTCATATGGAGATTTTTACATGAATATTCATAGATTTATTCAAATTAAATGCCCATCAATCGGTGAGTGGATAAACAAAATGTGGTATGTCTACTCAATGAAACATTACTCAGCAATAAAAAGGAGTGAATATACCCAACAATGGGTATATCTCAAGACCATTATGCTAAGTGAAAGAAGTCAGATATAAGGGCGCACAGTGAATGAGTTCATTTATGTAAAATGCAATCTAATATACAATAACAAAAAGGATATCAGTGGTTGCCTGGGGTAGGAGATGGAGAGAGTAAGGGCTGGACTGAAAAAGGGTACAGGTGCAAAGAAGTTTTACAGACGACCACTATTACACACATGAAAAGATGCTCACATTCCTAATCATTAGGGAAATGCAAATTAAGACCACAGTCATATTCCACTTCACTCATGAGGATAACTACAAAAAAAAAAAACACAAAAAAACAAAATAATAACTGTTGGTAGGATGTGGAGAAACTGGAATGCTTATAGAGAATGTAAAAAAGTGCAGCTGCTGCAGAAAACAGTAGGATGGTTCCTCAAAACATGAAACACAGAATTACTATATGATCCAGCAATTTTACTTCTGGGTATATTGCCTAGAGAACTGAAAGTAGAGACTCCAACAGATCTTTGTACACCAATAGCACAGAAGCACTGTTCATAATAGACACAAAGTGTTAACAGCTCAAATGTCCATCAACAAATGAATGGATAAACTAACCGTGGTATGTCCATACTATGGAATATTATTCAGCTATGAAAAAGGAATGAAGCTGTGACAGATGCTACAGCATGGAAGAATCTTGAAAATGTCAGGCTAAGCAAAAAAGACAAACACCAAAGGACAAATATTGTGTGACTCCACTTCTATGAAGTATCTAAGATGGGAAAATTCATAGAGAAGGAAAGTAGATTAGGGGTTACCAGAGAGAAGGAGAAATTATTGCTTTATGGGCACAGAGTTTCTGTTTGGAGCAATGAAAATTGTTGGAAACAGACAGTGGTGGTGGTGGTTACACAACACTGTGAATGTTAACTGTGAATGTAAGGACATCAAATGATACACTTTAAAACAGTTAAAATGGCCAATTTCGTGTGAGGTATATTTTACTGCAATAACAGAAACAGTATAACAGTATAGAGGGAAAAGCAGCAGAGGGAATCTTTTGAGACCAATGGAAATGTTCTGTATCTTGAGTATGACTGTGGCTTCACCAGGGTAGAAAACTGTCAAGACCCATCCAATTAAACAGATTCATTTAATTGTATAAAATTATTGCTCGATAAAGTTGATAAGGGGAAAGACACCAATAAATTAGCCAGACTATCATTTATGCCTCTCCTCTCGCTGCCTTCCTCCATTTCATCCTGCCAAGCCTATTGGGCTTTTTTTTTCCTTCCCATGGGAAGCCAGAGGAGAAGGGAGTAAAGAGGAAAAACAATTCATTCATTCACAAGTTATTCGGGGAGCATCCACGTCATCTCTTACTCCAGTGACACTGAGCACTGCAGGGTTAAGGACGAGGACACTAAGGTTTGCCACAGCAAAGTAATCTGCTGAGGTCACACAGAGTGAACGGCGTGCAACCACTCCCTGTGGTCTGAAGTCCGCACAGACGTGCACTGCAAAACCCTTCTCCCTATCTGTGACCACACCAGGCCTGCATACACGGGGGAAACGATGCGCGGGCGGGATCTTACGCACAGGAGGGAAGATCCCATGCCGATCGTGCATAATCAATCAAAATAACATGTGTGCAAGACAGGTACTTCTGTTCACATTTAAGAACCTCCTGTAAAGAGTATAATGCCTCTCTATGGCAGTTTCTCCTTACTTAGCAGTTGAGCACAGAGGTTAAGAGCATTAGCTCCGGAGTCACACTTCCCAGGTCCCAAACCTGGTGCTGTGACTCAGTGTGATCTCTTCTTGCCTCAGTTTTGTCCACTGCAAAGCAGAGATTATGACAGTATCTACCCCAAAGGGCTTTTGGTGATGCACTTAATATAATGTGGGGGACAAAATACATGCTCAGTAAATAGTAGGCTTCTTCTTCCATAAACTTCACCTGCAATATCTGGGTATAGAAAGTACAAATTGCATGAAACAATGAAAAAGAAAAGGTGGCCTCTTAGGTGGTGGTTTGGATTCATTGGTGTTTTCCTCCTTCCGTGCTCCCTCCAGTCCTTTCTCTCTTCCTTCCCTCCCTCCTTCGCCTCCTTCTAATGCACTACTGTTCATCACATAGAGTTTTTGCATTAAAAATGCATGATGGAAACTAGGAATGATAGAAGCAAACCTCAGTCAATAACCTAAAGTAGCACATTATCTTATAAAAGAATAAATGATTCATTTCTCTCTGGCAGAATTGGGTCTTTATCCTGCATTTCTCTTTCTGGGGAAATAAAAATTTTATTCTTTCTCAAAAACTTGGAAGATTACTTTTGAAAAGCCGGTATTTGGAACCTTTAGGAAGTCTTTTTATAGCCAAGTATTACAGCTGGCAGTAGGAAGAGCCGCGTGAAAACACTGCGCTGTTCTACAGTACGGACACAGCAGCTCTCAGAACAAAACCAGTTTTACTGTGGAAACAAACTTGTTGGAATTTTTCAAAATTATATAGTAAACAACGTTTTGTATAATAAAATAATGTATCAAGAATGCTTCTTATAGTTAACAAAGGTGTCCATTTGCCTACTCAAATCCACATCTTGAGAACTCCACATTCACTCGTGGTAAAAGGAAAGGAGAAAGGGAACAGATCCTTTGGGTCGGATGTGACAGTCAAGTTGGGTAGCAAACTACCACCAGGTCTTCTAAACTAGCAGTCAGAGATAAAAAGAGGAAGAAAAACAAAATAAAGAACTATTCAAATTAAACTGATTGTAAGTATTCTATAATAATAGAAGACCCTTTCACTTAAAAGTAGTTTAATTTAGGGGTGCCTGGGTGGCTCAGTCAGTTAAGCGTCCTGATTTCGGCCTAGGTCATGATTTTATAAGTTCATGGGTGTGAGCCCCACGTTGGGCTCCGCGCACAACAGTGTGAAGCCTGCTTGGGATTCTTTCTGCCCTGCCAGTGCATGTGTGCGTGCATGCTGTCTCTAAAAATAAAAATAAATAAATAAATAAATAAATAAATGAGTGAGTGAGTGAGTGAGTGAGTGAGTAGTTAAATTCGTTGCTCTGAAAACTGAACAGGTCTTTGACCAACTGGAGGTGTTTCATCTCCTGCTACCCCACCAGCATCAGGACCCTTTTAGTCATATTTTATTAACAGGTAATGCTGAGCTGACCTGTGTCATATCATAATGTTGCAGAATCCTGAGAACCAAAACTGAAAGCAATATCTTTCAGAAGTTATGAGAAGTAATTTTAGACTCGAGGCTTAGGGATAAATGGGTTTAAGGGAAAAAAAAAACCTATTCCTCTGCTTTTTTTTAAAGGTCTTATACTTTCATAGAAGCTTCAAGAAAAAGGCAAATAAGACAATTATCCTGTGGCATAATAATATTTCATTTTATGGAACTCAATTAGGAGAACTAATGAAGAAGAAATGTGTCCCTTGCTCGCAAAAACCAGCTTAAGCTGGTAAGAACCTAATTACTACCAATATTTGTGAAGCAAAATCCATTTCTGTTGCAAGAAAAAAACATTTAAGCATTAATATGAAAGTTAAAATAGAGAAAACAGTACAGAATACATAAGTTATAATTTCAAATTTGGCAGTGTTAACAAAGACAGCTACTTCAGAGATCACTAAATATATTGCTTTTTAAACACCACGTATCTGACACAATCTGCCAAATATAAATATTTCATTCAAACAGATGGTTTAAGCATTCTTTAAATTTCCATGAGGAACATATCATAAAGCTATATCCTATCATTATCATATCTCAATTCTAAACATTTTTATTTAGCAACAAAAATGACATGACATTCCCAAAGCATCAAGAAGATCCTTCTTGATTTCTGCAGGTAAAAAAGTAAGACATAGAAAAGAAAGAGCAAAGAAGAAACAAACTGACTCTTGTTTCATTCTTAATAAATTTTTAGGGTGCCTCGACCACTCCTGGGTTGGAGCACATAATAACTTCTCTTTCAGGCATCATTTATATTGACAAATTTTTAGTTGCTGGTGCTGTTTCCATTTGCAGAGTGAGTCCTAGACCTGAGCTCTGACATGAAGACATGGTTCCCACCAAGAAAGACAGCCAGGACCTACCTTATCTTCTTGTTACTTTGCTAAGCCAGGCAATCAGAAGCCCGGGGAGGTGGTCCCTCAGGCACACCGCTCCCGGGAACACCAATGGCCTTGGTGGACATTACTGGCGACGTACTTGGCTTCCATTCCTTTTTTTTTTCATTTCAACATAAACCTGATCTTATTCAGGTACCTAGCCTCATTAGAAATGGATTTTTTAGGGGCGCCTGGGTGACTCAGAGGGTTAAGTGTCCAACTTCGGCTCAGGTCATGATCTCGCAGTTCGAGAGTTCGAGCCCCGTGTCAGGCTCTGACTTGACAGCTCAGAGCCTGGAGCCTGTTTCAGATTCTGTCTCCCTCTCCCTCTGCCCCTCCCCCACTCACACTCTCTCTCTCAAATATAAACATTTAAAACAATTTTTTTTTAAAGAAATAGGTGTTTTAAACTCTTATCCATGTTTAATGACTAAATAACAGGGAAAGACAGCTGCAACAAGATATGCAACGGGGACCGGGTAACGCGTGAGTATTTAAGCCCATACATATCAACAAATATGCTGATTCATTCTCTTTTAGGATCATAAATAAAATGTGTATGATTTTAACATTTATTAGGATATGAACAAAACAAGAAAAAGTTAAACCACAGAAAAGAAGGCAGAGAATACTGAAGTTGGCTTAATGGCCATTCAATATAAACAAGCAAAACCAAAGTTTCTTTCACGCATATGAGCATTAGGATCATTCTCTTTGAGGATCAAATGTGTAGTGTGATAATCCACATCAAGGCCAATAGGTAGTAAAAAAACAAAAAAGTTAAATTTAGTAAAATACACAAAAAAAAAACCCAACCAAAACCAGTGGTGTGAATATTACCTTGTGGTCCATTTGTAATGAAAGAAAGAAAAACTGAGCTGACACCACTGGCTCTATTCCGAAGAGGCCGTGAGCAACGAGCTAACGGTACTGCTCAGTATTGAAGCCAACGACTGAGCAACTTTTCTTCATGGAGCGGAAAAAAGGTCATAATATTAAAATCTAAAAATCTTGAATAAGGAACGGGAGTTGATTTTTCCTCTCTTTGCTAAACTGGCTTATTGGCAGATATTTCTTTAGGATCTCAACAGCCACAAGCCAGAACTCTTCATAGTATCTCAAGGCAACAAAAATGAACTCTGCGAGTTAAGTGAGGAACTGCTCGTCAGGACTGAGAGAGAACCAGGCAAGATTCCTAGTTCTTTTACACCTGTGCCACACCGCTGACAGTGGCACCACAGAGACCAGCACCATCCACTGCTCCGAAGTGAAAGAAACGATGTGAAGACTACTTCTCCAGGACAACGAAGTGGCTAGTCCCTGATTTAGGGGTCCTTTGAGTCCGCTTGACCTGTCTTCAAAAAGTATCCATCAGAAGCAGCTTGAAAAGACTGTGCTGAATCTGGGGCCCTCTCTAAAGGGATGGCCACTACACAGCTCCCAGTAACCGTAAAGGCTCGGAGTCTTAGTTGTAAACGCACCGTGACACCAGAAGAGGAGAAAGACGACCCCAGTGATAGTGAACCTGAAAGGTGGCACATGCATTTTAAATTAAGTATAATCTTCCCAAAGTCATGCACTGGTCCTCTTGCCCATGAACTGACACAGAAACACTTGGGGTACTGTTTTTCTCAACAGCCAGAATATTGAAATATTTCCATCCTTCAGTTCTGAAATGAATGCTGTGTTATTTTTCAAAGGCAAATGTCTTACCTTCCCAGAGAGATGACAACCTCTTTGAACACCCGGCCTGTGTTCCACTCAGCCCGTATTCCTAAGCATCGCTGCGGCCTGTAAAATGTCTACCCAGTTCCCAAACATTGGTTTTCAACAAATACCTGCTGAACGAATTAACAAATGAAGGGATATTGCAAAGAAATTAGAGCTTCCTGGGAAAGTAATTCTGAAAAGACAACGAGAGTCGGCAGCGGCTGGCAGCTCCGGGCGGCTCTGACCAAGCGTTACAGGGCTAAGTCCGCAAACTGGCGGCGCAGCCTCCCGCTGCTGCCCCACTCCCCGAAGCTGGCCCTCCTCCCTCTCTGGACGATGTGACACATGGAGACACGGCTGTCATCAGGGGAAACCAAGGACACCCCCAGTGTTGATGATTCACAGGGAGGACTCACAGCACTCAGCAGAGAGTGGTTCTCACAGCTCTCCGATGCCTCACGGTGAAAGGAGAGCGAAGGGAAGAGGTACACGGGCGAAGTCCGGGGGGGAGGGGCGGGAAGCAAAAGGACGGTGTTCGAAGGTCCTCCCCATAGTCCAGCGGGGGGGGGGGGGGTGAGGGGAACCCGTGTGGGACGCCGTCGGCCTGGGGAACTCGCAGGGATTCGGCGCCCAGGCTTTCCAGCGGGGACTGGTCGCTAGCACGGCAGCCTCTGACTGCAGTGGCCCAGCAGCAGGCCCGCAGCCGTCCAGCAAGAACCGCGGTGTCTGCACGGGCGGCCTGGGCACCGTGAAGCACCCGTGCCAGATGGGGGCAGGCCCTCCCCAGATGTGAGCACCACCCTCACCGGCAGGCCCTTACACGCGCGGCAGTGAGGCCCGCTGTGCTCCTCTGGTCTACAGAGACCACACCAAGAACCAAAGAGTGACCTCAGCTCCTACTGCCTCGGCGTCCCTCTTCCCTTCAAGGCCGAGCCCGCCCGTCTGGCTCCCGACCAGCTCTCGCACGTCTCCCCACTGCACATGGTCCCTGCTTCAGCCGAGCCTCCGTGTCCCCTGCCGGAGACACTGCAGGTTCTTCCCTTCCTTGCCACTGTGAGGTCTTACTCCTGTCGCACAAGGTGACAGAGACTTTTCTCACATCCCCTAGTTACCTGTCTCGCTTCTCCACACCACCTCCCCTGTGAACACTCTAGCCAGCCATGCTGAACCAATGCAAGTCTCAAAAGGTCACACTTTCTTGCCTCTTCGCCTTCCACAGGCTACTTGTCCTTTCCACCTGGACCGTCTTCTACTTTAGCCAGGGGTAAGTACATATCCTCGAGAGCTTAGCCCAGCTTCCAACTCCTCCACAAACCCTCCGCACAGACCCTCTCCCCACCTGGATTAAGTCGGGGAACCTCGAGCTTCCTCCCCTCCACAGGATGTGTTTGTTACACTGCCCTGCACTTTCCAGTCCGTCTGACTGATCCGAGGGGACGGTCCGGCATTCCAGTGTCCAGCACGGGAACTGACAAACTGTTCGAGTTGAGTAGGTACTTGTTGGTTGACTGATGGAATGTCCCAAAGTTAGCAAGGTATTCCTGGGGTCAGCCCCATCCCTCCCCTTCAGGAGAGAACTACACTTACTTCGGCACAGACACGGGGGGGGTTGCATTACCCTTGTTACCACCTGTGCACTGGCTTTGATCAAAAACTGACAGCCAAAAAAGTGTGATCTACCTCTTGTGACCCACAGCTTGAAACTTGTACACTACTCCCACTTCTGATTTCAACACTTTTTTCCTTAATCTCTTATCCTAATTACTTTACTTACATTTTTTAATCCTGCTTTTTTTTAAGTTTATTTATTAATTTTGAGAGAGAGACAGAATGCATGAGCAAGGAAGGGGCCGCAAGAGAGGGAAAGAGAATCTCACGCAGGCTCCAATCTGTCAGCAGCACTGAGCCCGACACGGGGTTTGAACCCATGGACCACAAGATCATAACCCGAGTCAAAATCAAGAGTTGGATGCCCCAGTGACTGAGCCATGCAGGTATCCCTTTCTTGCATTCTTTTAATGTTTATTTTATTTATGTTCGCGACAGAGAGAGATAGAGCATAAGCAAGGGAGGGGCAGAGAGATGGAGACACAGAACCTGAAGCAGGCTCCAGGCTTCAAGCTGTCAGCACAGAACCCCATGAGAGGCTTGAACCCACAAACCGTGAGCTCATGACCTGCACCGAAGGCAGCGGCTTGGAACTGACTGAGCCACCCAGGCGTCCCTCTATCTTGCATTTTGAATTTAACTTATTTCTGGAACAAGTCAGAATAAACTAAAATGTATACAGTCCCAGAGATGAAAACATTTTCCTATTTTTCTCTAGAGAAGATAAATCCTCAGTGTTTCCCAGTAACCCATTCCTGGCTGAATGCAAAGTACTATGAAGCACAGCTTACAAAAGGAAGTATGTTCCTTCTGGTTCTTCAGCTCAACTTCATGCAACTCAGTCAAGTCAAATAAAAGCATGCAGAGGTGTGCCTATATTTTCCTCACAGGATTTAGGAACAAGGCTCAAAGAAGCCAGTCCAGATGTGTGCCTTGCTTTATTCAGTCAATGTGCTACTGAAAAGCTACGTGTAAAGTGAGTCCTGTAAACAGAATCAAAATTTAAATTTACTTGAGATGCTCGCTATTTAAAGGAATATGGCAAATCAATGAAGTAATTTGGGGGTAAAGGAAGCAATCATTCCAAAATTTATCTACACTGTAATCCTAGATTTATAAATGAAGGGTATTCAAAAGTGTGCTATTAGAAAACCCTTCTCAGATTCTACTGCACATAAATATAACATCTTCTTAATTTGTTTCAACACCTCTAAACGGAACTCAAGTTCAAAACCAGCCAGAAAGATCAAATTAATATTAAATGCTGAAACACTGTTATCACCAAATTGACACCAGAAATTATTAGCACCTCAAATGTGAGAATGTTCTCAATGCCTCGTCAATTCCCTGCCAGCACCTACTTCCCTGACAGCACAAGTCAAACACCACACGGAGTATCAACTGGGACTCAACACGATTAAGTTAGGGATCTTGTTCTTGCCCTCAAAGAACTTCCTGCCTACTTAATGAGCGACTTCATTCTGTTCCTTTTCCTGTTTTTTCATTATTACAAGAATATCTATTCCTGACACGAGGCATGTTTTTCTTCTTCAATCCAGGTTTTTATTTTATTTTTTTCCTCTTTAGATCTGCTTTTGTTTTATAAATTCCCAGCCAAGAGATAATTTTCGCTGATTTGCTTTATGACATTCCTAACAAATACCTATAAAGAAAAGGGAACATAGAAGAAACATATGCAGAGATTAAAAAAAAAAAAACCTGAAGATTTAAAGCTCATCACTAAATATCTAAATTTAATACGAAATATTATTAATCTGAAATGCTGGATGAAAACTCCTTCTGAATTAATCACAGACCTGCATTTTTAAGCAATTCAGTTTAATTTACCTCAAGTGCAAGGACAGTAAGTCAAACTGGACTAATCAAAGGTGGTTTACTGGACATCCTAGGAGATTTGATTTTAATGAATTAATAGATTTATAATTTGCTTCTCAACAATTTGAAGATAAATAAGATACTTCAGAAAGCTGTTCTTTCATGGGGGTTATGCCTCAGTCTTCTAGTATTTCTTACGTTACTATTTTTTTCCTTCAAATCATTTCTTACAAACACTGAAAATGTAAATGCTAGCCAATTTATATGCCAAAATTATCACAACCTCTATGTAAGTATGATCAGACTGAAACTACCTTATGAATGAATTAACGATAACCATGACGTCGAGCAAAACGAAGGCAGTGCCGTTTAAGCCATTCAATAAAATGTGACCTAAGTTCTACATTTATAAGTAAATACCTTCTAGGACATCTGATAGATTAATTTTTTTAATGTTTATTTATTTTTGAGAGAGAGAGAGAGAGAGAGAGCAGGGAAGGGGAAGGGAGCGGGGAATGGGCAGAGAGAAAGGGAGACACAGAATCCGCAGCAGGCTCCAGATTCTGAGCTGTCAACATGGAGCCTGATGTGAGGCCCAAACCCACGAACCGTGAGATCATGACCTGAGCCGATGACCTGAGCTGAAGTCAGAAAATTGACTGACTGAGCCACCCAGGCGCCCCTGGTAGATCAATGTTTTAAATGGTCAATTGTTTAGTTTTCCTCATTTATTATCTGTCACATCCTGTGTACTTAACCTGCTCACAGGTATTTATGCTAATCCATTAGCTCCCACAGGGTGGGAAGGGCAGCCTTGATCATCTTAAAGCACTGATGCATAGCTTCCTGGGTCAGAGACAAATAAATCTTCTAGTATAATTGCATGTTGCTTTACACGCTGCTGTCTTCCTGCTGGGAAAGTGTTAAAATATTTACGGTTTAGTTTCTGGTGTGACACTGGTTTTATAATTAAAGTCTGGGGCGAGAGGAGAGAATGGCAGAATTTAGTACTTTATTTTAGTAGGAACAATCTTTCTTTGAATTAGTAAACTTTTAGAGAGAGTCAATAAAAGTAAAAGTTCTGGTGGATCAGAGCTGGTAGAGTCCTTTTGAGATCGCTGTAACAGCCATCTAAAGACAGTACAGTTCAATTAAGATAGAGCTAGAAGAATAAGGGAGCGTGTACAGATCACAAAGATCATGATTATCATCAGTGAGAAAATAAACTGAACGGATCAGCAATGCTAAATACACTAGGCTCCAATATGACGACTTTCTGGCTATCTCCATATTTGTCTGTATACCAGACGGCCAGTGGGGAGAACAGTTTTGTTCTTAATTAGCGCACTATTTGGAGCTGGGACTCCCTGATGGGCAAGTAAGCCGAGCATTCCTTCACCCCATTCCTCTACCACACACACTCCTCTACCATTCCTCTCCTCCTCTATATAAAATGAGAAAAACCTAGCCAGTGTGGGGCGCTGAGGAGGGAAGGGTGTGGGCTGGGGAGAACATCTGGGTTTTATCACCGGTGTGATAGAAGTACAGTTGCTTTGAATTCTAAATCTTACTGTTGCTGTGAAGACTTGTGCTTCCTGGTACAAGTAACAGATACCTCTCCACTCGCTAATGCTCTCCATGGCCCACAGCCCCGGGGCTCTCCAAGGAAAGGGGAGCTCGAAACCACCAGGGAGGACGAATTGCTCCCGAACATGAATCTAGCAAGTGACTCTATTTTTATTAGACAGAAGTTTAGAACTTGATTGAAATCTACTCTATTATCTGGTTTGAATGGAAAGCGTATGTGTAGCAGCAGCCTGGGAGACAAAGTGAAGATTTAGATGCATGTTGCTGGATGTGCCCACGCCCAGGAGAGGTCTGGTTCAGTCAGCATCATATGGCAGGAAAACCACAAATAGTTATAAAGGCCGAACACCCCAGTGCCGACTGGGCTGTGAAGCTGGAAGAGGAGCAAATGGTCCTTAGCAAGAACCTACTTGGGGGGCATGAGAGACTGTGCAGAGGGTCTACGAGAATGAATCTGTGGTTTGCAACCAGCCAGTCCAGTCTCAACAGAAGTGAATCCAATACGAGCGACTGTTCAGAAAATCAATTAAGGATAGTTAAATCTCTTGGTTGTTTAAGTGATTCTCATCTGGAGGTGTGGTTCGGGGAAGGAGTCCCCTGGAAACGAGGACCAGAAAGAAGTGTTTAGTGTCAAAAAATCAGTTCCAGATGATTTTGTTTATATGCTTTGTGTTTAAATCCAGACTATTAAGTCTAGACACTGGAAATTAAACTACAGGTCAGCAAAAAATAAAGAACACCCAAGCAGTAAAAAGCTGTCATGTCACTTTGCCTTTATTAAATGAGTACAATCTGCTTTTTTCAAATCTATGTTTTATAATTATTTTCTCCATAACAAAACCTCTTCTCATGATACAAACAATTGAAAAAGAAAAATCAAATGTAATCACAAAATAGTTACATGTGTAAGCTTAACATGTCTGTGCTGATACATGCACGGCTCAGGAGGAGGATACGACTGGGAAGGTCGTGGAAAGGCTGAGCACGAGCAGAAGAGACAGAGTCCGGTGTGTCAGCAGCCACTTGCTACCTGAGCCAAATCCCCAGCCATCGCCTCCTCATCTCCCCAAAGTGTGATACTGTGCATAAGCATGTTGTCAATAATACTGAATGACACACTAGTAAAAACCACAATAATTACCACTCTCACTAGTAACCAATCAAAGAATCTCCTACACCGAAGCAATGCCAATGCCTCTTGACGGGAAGCCAGTTTTGCAGGCAAAACAGCCATCCATTTGCAGTAATCAACCCAGAACACCACACAAAGATCGAGCGGGGAAGGGCCAACGCTTTCCATGCAGGCTGCTCCCGCAGCCTGTGCCTCAAACGCGAATGAAAAGCCGATCTCCCTGTCATCAACAAAACCACCGAAGCCAACATGGGAAGAATCACTGACCAGGACGTGTTTGAACAAGAAACAAGGCAGCTCCCATAGGAAGTAAAATGGCGGCAATCAACTACACACAGCACGGTTTGGAGGGTTCTCCGTGTTTTAGACCCTACAACTCAGGTGAAAAGACGGGAAGTACAGGAGACGCCTGAACAGCATGGGCTGGAATGTGCAGGTCGACTTGCTGTGGATTTCTTCCGATAAATGTAGTAACAGTACTGTAAATGTACTTTCCTGCTAACTTTCTTGATAACATTTTCTGTTCTCCAGCTTACTTTTTTGTAAGAATACGGTATATAATATATAAAACATACAAAGTATATCTTAATCGACTGTGTATGTGTTATGTATTAATTGACTGTTTACATTATATTACATGGTAGGGATTCCGATCAGCTATTAGTTTTCAGGGAATTCAGTTTTGGGGGAGTCAAAGTTATACATGGATTTTTGACTGTGCAGGTATCAGTGCCCCTAGTGCCTGCGCTGTTCAAGGGCCAACTGGACTTGCCCCAAGTCACACAGCACATCAGTCTGAACCCTGTGCTCTTAATCAGGACATCATGATTAACAACCTTGTTTTGTCATGAAAGGAAAAATTTTGAAACAGAAAAGTCTAAATCAAAATGTTTTATTTTAATAAAAGAAAGCAAACTATGAGAATTTGCTAGAGGTATGAAAATTTTCTTTCTTTCTTTTGATGAGGGGAGCGGCAGAGGGGGAGAGAGAATCCCATGCAGGCTCCACACCCAGCACAGAGCCGGACACCTGGCTCAGTCTCGCAACCATGAGATCATGACCCCAGCCAAAATCCAGAGTCAAAATCAAGATTGTTTTAAAAATCTTTTTTTTAAACGTTTGTTTATTTAGGGGCACCTGGGTGGCTCAGTCGGTTGAGCATCTGACTTCGGCTCAGGTCATGATCTCACGGTCTGTGGGTTTGAGCCCCGCGTCGGGCTCTGTGCTGACAGTTCAGAGTCTGCAGCCTGCTTCAGATTCTGTGTCTCCCTCTCTCTCCCCCTCACTCACTCACGCTTTGTCTCTCTCTCTCAAAAATAAATAAATAATTTTAAAAAATGAAAAAAAAAAACACGTTTATTTATTTTGAGAGACAGCGAGCAGGGGAAGGGCAGAGAGAGAAGGAGAGAGAGGATCCCAAGCAGGCTCCACGCTGTCAGCGCAGAGCCTGACGTGGGGCTCAAACTCACAAACAGTGAGATCATGACCTGAGCCGAAACCAAGAGTCAGATGCTCCACCGTGTGAGCCACCCAGGTGCCCCCAAAACTTTCTTCTCTGTAAGAGAAGCTTCCAGCCAAATACCTTCAACTCAACATCAATATCCAACATAATTCACATAAAACAAAAAAGTTGTCATGGTAATTATGCTCCTAAATTAAATAAAAAACCTTTTCTACATCTATCTATGTTACTCTGCTAACCTACAATGACGGAGTATATTTGTTTTTGCAAATAAACCATGCAAAACATTTCGGGACAAAAATGTTGCCAGAAATTAAACATAAGTTCATAAATGCATGCATTATTTTTCATAATTATTTTAATGTTAATTAGCCAAATAAATCCAAACTCAAATTAAGAAACAAAGCCAATATAAAAGAGAAAGATGGCATCTTTAATTCCAAAAGATATGACCTCAAGCTTTTCGTCAGGCAGCTTTCAAACCCATCTCTCTATCCAACCCCAAAAAGCACGTAGGGCTGGTTTTGTTGCTTCTTCTGAACAAGGATTCAACATGCCCAGCAGGCTCATTCCTGAAGGAGAAGAAGAAGTATTCTCTCACTGCTCTAGCCACCTTCCAAGGGCTGAATTCCACTTGCAGTTAGCATGGGGCAGGAACCGGTCTAATTCTTCCTCTGGATGCTTATGTAGGAGTGGGCGATGGCAGTGCCTCAGACGCCATCACCCCCCAACGTCGTCACTCTGAGTGGCCTTGGTTGTGAGGAGAAGTGAATCACAACACTCTCCTCTTTGCTGTCCTTCAGTGAAGCTTGCCCATGGATGTGGTGGTCATTTGGTCGGCATCAGTCTGCACTCAGAGGGAGGATTTGTGCTTTTAGAGAAGCTCGCCCTTCCCTTCCTACCCCATTTTTAAGGCAGAGAGGCAGTGAGGACTCCGAGAGTCACAAAGACAACCAAAGGGGCATAGGAACCTAGCACGGTGGGAGCCAACGATTCCTAAATCCACGGCCAACAGCGTGTCTCTCAGGCCCTCTTCCTTCCCTTCCCCTCCATCCTGAGAGCTGGACTGATAACACCTACCATAACTCTTTGTGAAAGATGCGAAAAGACGCCACAAGTGATTCAGTTCTCACAGAAGGAGAAGAAGAAAGGAGTATTTAACACTGATCAGGTACAATCATACATCTTTGGTGTTTAGCCACAAATACATGTGGGTATTTCAGCAGCAATCCGTAAGAGGCTTTATAAATGGATCTATTTCAAAATAATGAGCTTTAAGTTATTAATTCTCTGACATAGCCTTTATTCATTCCCATTTCCTCTTTTGAAAATGATATCCGAATCACAAAAAGCTTCAGGCTCTCAGAGCACCAAAACCCCAAGTCCCTGCTTCCCCCCTTCCTTACCACCCAGGAATCAGCCCCAAGGGGAGAAGTCCTCACCAAGAGGTAAACCCCTTACCTGGGGTCTGTCAGAACTCTAATCAGAAAGGAACAGAACCAAGTGAAGTGGAGTGATAAAATGGAAAGGTAATGATTATGTTTGAATTGACAAAGGCAAAGTACTAATTAGTGACAAATCTGATTGTGGAATTATTTTAATGGCATGCACCTCTTATTGCTTTCAAATGCATGGAGTAAACTGAACAAGCTACGACTTTATTAGATAATGAAACACAGCTAAAAATTTATGCATAATTGGTACATTTTAAACTAGTATTTAAAAGCTATTTATCTCTCAGAAAAAAATATTCTTTTAAGTCATTAAGTGGCCACCATCCATTTTAATTCTGTTCTTGGACTAATTATCACAAATTTCAAGTAAGCAGGCTCCAAAACAATGAAGCTTTACTGGTTCAATTAGAAATACTAGTTGGAGGGTTTCCTAAGATTACAAAAGGATAAATTAACTCTATCTACAGAGACACTGGAGTATAGAATATCCAGTTTAGTATATGTGTACATAGGAAACATGGAGAAATATCTAAGGCATACTAGTAAGTAAAAACAAGGATGTTAAAAAAATATATATACATATATCTAGCTTTATATGAACATAGATAGATATGTATATATAATAACAATGCTACCTATCAAAACAGCACAAAATAATTTTCAGTTTTTCTTATACAGTGTATGTGTGTCTCGACTGTGTGTGTAATCTTATTTATTTACCTACATACTTACTTATTCACTTGTTTATTTATCTTAAGTAAGTTCTGTGCTTAATGTGGAACTTGAACTCACAACCCAAAGATTAAGAGTCGCACACTCTACCAACTGAGACAGCCAAGTACCTGTGTGTATAATCTTTAAGGTCAATTTCTGTGAAAGTGGGCAGGACAGGGAGGAGGAGAGGAAATAGGGATTGGGAACAATGACAATGATCAAGTGGAATTTTAGCTTTGTATGGATTTTTTTTAATAAAGTGATTGTGTTGATATTAAACCCTAATTGTTAAACTTCAGGTTATTGATAGCCCCCTGTATCTAACCACAGATAGGAATTGCTGAGCATTACAGAAGCCTAGTACCTAAAGGTACTAGGAAAACACTGTGGTAGATGTTATAGAAGTTTCTAAGTGTTTCCATTTGTGCTCAGTCTTGTAAGATCTATGTCTTGGGCACAGTTTCTCAAGAAGAAATCAAGTATCATGATTGGCAAATTGACCATGGCCTAGGTCATTAACACCAGAGGGATGGATATCTAGGAAGAATCATACTTTCTAGCTGGTGAGGATGTGGAGAAACGGGCACCCTCCTACACTGTTGGTGGAAATGTAAAATGGTGCAGCCGCTCTGGAAAACAGTGTGGAGGTTCCTCAAAAAATTAACAATGAACTCCCCTATGACCCAGCAATAGCACTGCTAGGGATTTACCCAAGGGATACAGAAGTGCTGATGCACAGGGACACATGTACCCCAATGTTGATAGCAGGACTTTCAACAATCGCCAAATCATGGAAAGAGCCTAAATGTCCATCAACTGACAAACGGATCAAGAAGATGAGGTTTATATATACAATGGAATACGACTTGGCAATGAGAAAGAATGAAATCTGGTCGTTCATAGCAACGTGGATGGAACTTGGTATCATGCTAAGTGAAATAAGTCAGGCAGAGAAAGACAGATACTATGTTTTCACTCATAAGTTTAACAGAAGACACTTAACAGAAGACCATGGAGGAGTGGAAGGGGGAATAAATAGTTGGGGAGAGGGAGAGAGGCAAACCATGAGAGACTCTTGAATACTGAGAACAAACTGAGGGCTGATAGGGGAGTGGGAGAGGGGACGGGGGGTGATGGGCATGGAGGAGGGCACTTGTGGGGATGAGCACTGGGTGTTATATGGAAACCAACTTGACAATAAACTACAAAAGGAAAAAAATAATCACACTAAATTAAGAAGCAGGCTCAAAAAACTTACTTTGATACTTCTGAGAGTCAAGCTAATTCTGAGTAAAATACTTTTTGCAAATAAAAACAGGAGAAAATCTTGCCTTTCTTTTCAGTGGCTTGCCAAAAAGGCTGTAAACATATTCTAGAAGGAAGAGTTATTAGTAGTTACAATAAGGCTTCTAGCAGTGGTGAAGTACCTCCTATCATAAAAACTGTCTACATGTAAGCTATAAACACTACATAAAATATGAAAACAACTATCTGAAGGCACTGCAGAGTAACGAAAAACAGAGAGAAGCTGGAGGGGAGTCAACACTTGAAATGAATGAACACCACTAGGTGAGAATCTTGTTCTTAAGGCCTTTTGGCTGAACAGTCTGTGCCACCTGGGACAACTAAAACTGGAAGAAACAGAAGAACGTAGGAAATATCCCAGTGAGAACCATAGAAGGGAAAGCCTAAATTTACTGTCTAAATAGTACCTGACTCTCTAACTGATCCCTAAAATCCACATGCATCAGGTCAAGCTAAGGCTAAAGGCCAGGCAGTCAAGCTAAGGCTAAAGGGACTGAATGACTGCCTTTCACGTTGTTAACAAAGTTGAGAGCATGAGTTCAGCCAAGTTAATAGCTTCCTAAAACAAACAAAATCAGAGGAATATAACAGAATCCAGCATCCTATAACATATGAAAACTGTTCAGGATAAAATCCAAAATTACTAGACATATGAAAAAAAGATGAAAGTGACCTGTTCTCAAGAAAAAACAAAAAACAAAAAATAAACATGCAATCAATGGAGACCAACCCAAGATGATCCAGATGTTGTAATAACTAAATAAGGATATTTTTAATCAAGCTTCATAACTATACCCAAGGAAGGAAAATATAATATGCTTGTAATAAATAAACAAATAGGAAATATCACCAGAGAATTATGTTTTAAGAAAAACAAAAAGAGGGGCGCCTGGGTGGATCAATCATTTAAACAGCCAACTCTTTACTTCAGCTCAGGTCATGATCTCATGGTTCATGAGTTCAAGCCCGGCATCGGGCTCTGCAGTGACAGTGCAGAACCTGCTTGGGAATTGTTTCCCTCTCTCTATGTCCCTCTCTCACTAATCCTCTATCTCTCTCTCAACATAAATTAAAAAAAAAAAAAAAACTTAAAAAAAAAGAACTGGAAATTCTAAAACTAAAAACTACAATATCTGTAATAAAAAATTCACTAAGATGGCTTAACAGCAGATTATAAATATTAGGAAAAACCCAATCCAAAAAATCATCTAATTTAATGAACAGAGGGAATAACACTGAATAAAATTTCAGAAAGCCTGAGAGACTTATGAAGAAACATCAAAAGGTCAAACGTATTTGTAACTGGAGTCCCAAAGAAAGAACAGAAAGAGAGAAAGAAAATAAGACAAAAAAATTACTTGAAAATACATTACCAAAACTTTCCTAAAGTTGGCAAAAGATATAAAAATAAATAGTCAAGAAGTTCAGCAAACCTCAAGTAGTGAAAACAAAGAAAACAACATTTATGTGTCATACTCAATCTGGTGGAAAACAAAGATGAGAAGATCTTGAAAGCAGCCAGGGGGAAATACACTGTACACAGCAACATGGAGAAAAATTATTCTGCATTTTTCTCAGGAACTATCGAGGCTACAAGACAGTGGAACGATATCTTTAAAGTGCTATCACAGGCAGAATGATGATTCCCCCAAACATGTCCAAGTCCTGATTCACAGACCCAATGTTAAATTAAGTGGAAAAAGGCAATTATGAGTTCAGATAGAAGTGAGGGTACTAATCAGCTGACCTTGAGATGGGAGACTGCCCTGGATTATCTAGCCGGCTGGCCCCCATATTATCACAAGGGTCCTCTTAAGTAAAGAAGAAGGCAGAAAAAGGAGAGCAAGAGAAATGGCAGCAAGAAAGACCCAGCCTGACGTTGCTGGCTTTGACGACAGGGCCATGAGTCAAGAAAAGCAGGCAGCCTCTAGAAGGTGGAGAAGGGAGGAAGCACATTTTCTCCTAGAGCCTCTGGAAGGAACATAACACAGCCAGCTCCTTGACTTTAGGCTGCTGGGTTCAATTTTGGACTTCTGACTTCCAAATATTAAAAAAAAAATTGTATTGCTTTACGTCACTAAGTTTATGGTAATTTGGTACAGCAACGACAGAAAATTAAAAAGGAAAAAAGAGGATGGGAGGAACCCATCAACCACTGTACTTATCTAGCAAAACTATTCTTCAAGAATGAAGGCAAAATACATTTTCATATAAAAGAAAAGAGAATTCACTGCCAGCAGACCTGCACACTGCAAGACCTAAATGATGTTCTTCAGGAGGAAGGAAAAATGATCCCAGATGGGAACTTGGAGCTTCAGGGAAGAATGAACAGCAATGGCAACAATAACGGTGTAGGTAAACATAAAAGACATTTTCCACCCTCTGCATTTCTTCAAAATACACATGACTATTTAAACAAAATACTGAAACATTGTATTGTAAGTTTCTAAAGGATGCAAATGTAATACATGCAACATGATAAAGACTATAAAGATGGAAGGGTTCTACATTTTACACGAAATGGTAACATTTTACTCTAAGTAGACTGTGAAATTGTAACTAGGTGTATTGTAATCCTTAGAGAAACCACTAGAAAAGAATACAAAGAGGTACAGCCAGAAAGTGAAAAGTCAATATCTAATTAAGGAAAAAAAAAAAACTTTCAATTGACCCAGGGAAGGCAAGAAAGGAGGAAAAGGGGAACAAAAAACAAACAACAAACAACAAACAAAATATAAAATGGCAGACCCAAAAGTTACAATCACCACAGTAAAATAAAGCAGCATTTCCCAAAATAAGTGACTACAGACTAAGTGTTCCTCCATAAAATTCATACGCTGAAGCTCTACTTCCCACCATGATATTTGGAAGTGGGGCTTTGGGGTGATAGGTCATAAGGGTGGAGCCCTCATGGACAAGACCCGTGCCCTTCTAAGAAGAGACACAAGAGAGAGGCTCTCTCTCTCCACACGAGGACACAGGAAGAATGTCGCCATCTGCAAGGCAGGACGTGCTGAGCCCACTAGCCCCTGGGGTTTTGACATCTCAGGCTCCAGAACTATGGAATAAATGTCCATAGCTTAAGACGGCAGTCTGGTATAAGTGTCAGAGTGGCCCAGGCTGACCCAGACAGGAGTAGTCTTTGAAAAGAGCGCTCTGCCATCGTATAAGAAACACTGAGATAAACAAAGCCACGCCGAACTTCTCCTCCTTTACTACACGAACGTACACTGGGACTCTCGGACGCTTATACCATACAGCATTTCCCGAAGCCTTTACCCTGATACCGTCACATAGGTTTTCCATGGAAAATACTATCAGAGACGCTATTGTGAGGTCTCAGCAATGATCTCCTCTGTTCCTTGCCGATATGTTCATTTGCGTAAGAGGCAGATTTAAACATGTACAAAAATACCTAACTCCATTAAAATGTCTTAGCTTTCTATTTTTTTATTCAATTAGACAAGAATGGAACCATAAACAGAAGACACCAAAAGGCAAGGTAACAAGTCCATCTCTAGTTCTGCTGTCGGCTCCATTCATAATTCTTGCCAAGGAAAGAAAGAAAAACCGCTCCAGCTGGGACTTCATTTCCTACATATTCAGCCAAGCAGTGATTCTTGAGTGTCACCTCCCTGTTCACCCACACTGAAATGTGTTGCCACTAGAAACACCCGAGGCAGAGAAATGCTAAGTTACATTTCCTGTCTTTCTAAAATACTCATTCAGGGCAGAATCAAATTTGATTTGATGTAACTTGTCTGGACCCTAAAGAAAAGTTCAAAATATTAGACTTTACTGTATGGTTGATGAGCTGACATGTAAACTAGTAATTTATGAATATTAATGGTGTTGGCTGAAATATTTAAAAAAAAAAAAAAAAAGCCAGGGCTCCTGGGAGGCTCAGTAGGTTAAGCGTCCGACTCTTGATTTTGGCTCAGGTCATGATCTCACAGTTCGTGGGATGGAGTCTCTCATCAGGCTCTAAATTGACCATGGAGCCTGCTCAGAATTCTCTCTCTCCCTCTTTCTCTGCCCCTTCCTTGCTCTCACACACACTCTCTCTCTCTCTCTCAAAATAAATGAATAAATATTTTTTAAAAATAAATCAAAGGTACGTCAGACACCTGCCCTTTTTGGCTCATTTATTTCAATATATATATATATATATATATATATATATATATATATATATATATATATATTACATTTATTTATTTTTGAGAGACAGAGAGAGACAGGGCAGAGGGGCAGAGAGAGAAAGAGACTCAGAATCCGAAGCAGGCTCCAGGCTCTGAGCAGTCAGCACAGAGCCCGATGAGGAGCTCGAACTCACAAACCGTGAGATCATGACCTGAGCCGAAGTCAGACGCCCAACTGACTGAGCCACCCAGGCGCCCCATTGGCTCATTTATTTCAACAGCTTCCACCAGCATCCTATAATTTTTTGCCACGGTCAAGTTAGATGAATTATTCAATTGTCTTCCCTTCTGTTAAGGGGAAAAAAAAACCAGAAAAAAATGCTCTGCTTTATGGAGTCCACATTTATGGAACATATTGTAACACACAGTATTTATGAGAGACTATCATTTGGCAGATATAGATGGAGATAAAGCTGAGTAAGACAGCTCGTATCCTCTGACACCTAAGCACAAGATATAAGCTATAAACAGCAATAGATATAAAACAGGACTGTCCTACGGAAGCAGGAAGGAAGAAACCTTTTTTTTTTTTTTCAGTTGGAGAATCAGGAGAAGCTGGGTGGAGAATCAAAAGCAGAAACAGGAGACCAGGGACACACAGGGCCCCGGAAGGAAAGGGGGGAAGGCCGGAGTGGCTGGAGCGTGCAGGTACCACAGGGAAAGCCGGGAGAGGAATGCTGGCCACGTATCCGGGGGTCTGGATGTCAAGCTAGAGAGCATGGCCCCTATCTCACAGGCAGTAGGGTTCACTGGAGATCTCTTCAAACTGCGGATTCACACGCTTCATCATTTACCACCAATATTCTTTGAGTTTTTATCATGTGCCAGCAACTGTGCTCACAAGTAGGGGTACAAGGCTGAATCCCACCAAGTCCCCCCGCTTCACAAGACCACGGTGGGGCAAGGCAGCCTCATGCACCGACAGAAACCACTTCCGAGGCAGCAGCGTGGTTCTTTGGGGCACAGAAGGCTGGGCGGGGCCTGCCTCACCAAATCCCAGCACTCTAGTCTGCATGTGACGAAGTTCACAGAGGAACAAAGGATTCCAAATAATAAAAAGAGAGATCGGAGGAATCCATTTTTGCTGTAATCAGAATACCCAGAATCTAATAAAAGGTCATAAAATAGTGCTAAATGACACCGCTAGCCTGTGGCAAAAAGACTTATTTTGGCGGGGGGAGCAAAAATTAATGCAGAACCTCTTTTGCAAATGCTGTAGTGTTCTTTTCCTGTTCTGGTGATGTCATTTTAAAAAGAAAACAATGGTTTGTCAGATGCAACAAAAATGAGTACCGTCCCTTCTTTAAAGTTTCAAAAATAGTTCGAATAAAAATCTATCATGGCCAATGTTCAATAAAAGTACATTTTAGCAGCTTCTTTTAAAGTGTCTTCCATGAAACAAGCAGGAGATTCATACACACACACACACACACACATATATATTTAAAAAAAAAAAAACTTCGAGGGGCACCTGGATGGCTCTGTCAGTTCAGTGTCCAACTCTTAATTCTGGCTCAGGTCATGATCTCACAGTTTGTGAGATCAAGCCCTGAATCAGGCTCCCATGCTCACAGTGTGGAGCCTGCTTGGAATTCTCTCTCTCTCTCTCTCTCTCTCTCTGGCCCTTCCCACCTTCATGTGTTCTCTCTCAATATAGAAGTAAAAGTTAAAAATAATTTTAAAAAACTGAGATAATATACACTTTGACACTGTAATCTTTCGCACTTTATAATCTGAGCCATTCAAACATTTTCCCCCCAAACTCCTTATTGGACTATTGCTATCTCAGTGTCACTCTCAGACTAAAGAGAAAAGGGAATGAAGTCAATGATGATTCAAACGGTACCTACCAGCCAGGTACCCTCCATCCCCAGTGTTCCCTAAGATAGAGCTCACTCCTCACAACAGCAGCAGCTAAGCGAGCTCTGTCTTCGTCGGCCACCCTCTACCCCGCATCTGTGACCCTCCTGTCTCTAACAACACTCACTTCCCGTTAGTCTTGGGAGTATGTGAAGTGCATCCATCTTTCAAGGGCATAGTCAAGTCCCACTGAATTAGTCTTCACTCAATATTTACTGCACATATATACTATAGGTCAGACCCGTGTTACTTTCTAGAGCTACAAAAAAGTTCGTAAGATGCATAGAAATAACAAAATACCAGAGGACGCAGATACAAAAAAGGCACTGAAATACCACAGGACGGGTACCCTGGTTATGGGGGCAGAGAATCAGGACACTATGGGAGCATAAAGGTGTGGCATCTTTCCCAGACTGGAGAGTCCAGGGAAAGCTTCAAAGGTACAGCCCTGAAGAATGGAGGCAGAGAGTGGAAGGGAGGCAGTTCAGGTATGCAGCTGAGTTAGAGGAATTACCCTGAGGACAGAAATCATGGCGGGATTGGAGAACTACAGTAAGGCAGGAGCAGAGAATGCACAGTGAGGACACATCATCAAAAAGACTGGAGTGATAAGAGGGGACAGATGAGGAAGGGTTTTATATTTAAGGCAAGTTAAGGAGTTTGGCTTTTATTAGAAGCCAATGGAGAGTCATCAAAGGATCTAATGAAGACTAGTTTTTCAATCCATCTGCCTTGGAAAAATCTCTGGTTGAGAAAAGGCAGACAAGAATGGATGAATGGAAAGCAGTCAGGAAGCTGACTCAGTGACCAACGTAGTGGTGGCCTGAACTTAGGTGTTCACAGTAGGGATGGAGAGAAGTGCAAGATTCAAAGAGAATAAGTAGGGAGAACTGACACAAAGTATTGACTGACTGGATGTGGAGATAAGGGGGAGGAAGAATCAATGAGGACCTTAGGGTTTCCTCTACTCAGTCGTTCTAGAACATATGTACCAAAAGCACCTAGTATTTTCTATGGTTCTAGCTACCAGAGACACACCAATGAACAAAAGAATGTCTTGTGCTCATGGAGGTTATATTTTAGAGCAAGAGAAGACAGACAAGAAACGAAGCCCCCCACGAAACCATCTCTGAGCATCCTGGCCAGTAAAGGCTTCTATCCTCTTCTATACGCAGAGTACACCTCGCATCTGAGTCTAGATCAAACAGAAGAGGGTCACATCATATATACGCTGGCGGGTTAGTGAGCTCAGCTAGGAACCCTACAGCACTTACAGTAAAGAGATCATAGGCTGATCAAGTCTGAAAAAGGCCATCTGTGTGGAAAGAATGTCTGAGCGACTTTAAAGATTTTTCTGGCTTTTGGCAAAGAAGTAAAATGTTGTTTGTACCTTTTGGACAATTTAAGGAATTTTCAAGAGAATTTTGCCCCCTTTTTTTTTTTAAAGATTATGGGATAAATTTAAAACCTAATTTACTTTCCATCCCCCCTTCCCAAGCAGACGCCAGTATATTATTTGTTATTTTTCTCTAATTGCTTCACATGGGTAAGTAAGCAAAAACTACTTATGTAAGTTTCCAAGTAGTTTTAGACTCAATGGAAGACAGAGGCAGCACCGTGGATGTCTTCACACTCCCCACGGTCACTGGCGGAGTCCCATGCACATATAAAATGCTCAATAAACATGAGCTGAGTGGAAACTGATGGGGCCCAGGGTATAATTTTATTGAAATTCTGGTCTCCAGTGCAAAAAAGGAAAAAGAAAAGAAAAGAAAAGAAAACACACAACAGAAAAAAACCCAGATGTTAGCAACAGAGCTAAAGAAATCTCTCGTAACAGCAGAGAATTTAATAAACATTTCACATAAAATCACAAATGTTGATTTTAATTTTAAATGACCCTTGTCAGTCATAGAATGTGATCTCTAATGACTCACCTTGGAGCAGTTCAACACCTGAATGATAACAAAAGAATGGGAGAAGTAGAATGAGGCGAGCGAACACCAAGTAAGGAAATAACACAATTTGTAGGGGGCAAAAGGCCTTAATTTCAGACTCTGGGGCAATTTAGACCACTGGTGCAGCACAAGCAAGTTCAACTTGACCCCTAAATATATCTTTTACTTTACCAACTGAGCCTTCAATGCCTTGAAGGAACCTTGAGGAAAAGTCCTTACAGAAAGCAGGGAGCCAGAGGGAAGAACCACTATTACTAATGTAAAGGAAAAGATTATCAAGGAGTCTTTTCCTGTCACCACACAAAACAGGGAAAGCCTTAAGAAACCCTGAACTTTATGGCTGCGTCCAAGTTCAGCTTACTCTTCTGTTATAGAACACTCACAACATCTTACTTACCGTGTTTGTTGTCTATCTCCCTGATTAGAATGTGAACTCTATAAGGGCAGATATTTTTTCCTGTGTTTTTCACTGTTACCTCCCCAATATCTAGAACAACAGTAGGGGGTCAACAGCAGCTTCTGAAAGGATGAAAGATCAACACTTAGAGGAGTGAAGAGCCCATTTGTGAATTGCAAGTATATTTTCAAAAGGATAATTAGTGTGTCACTGAGACACAAAACCACTCTGAGGGAAGTCCATCACCAATGCAAATAAGTTACCAATTTGTCTGATTAGTACACACTATAAAACAAGGGGATCCACCAGGGGAAAAAATGTGAAACGTTTAACTCCTAGAACCTAAGCTCTGAAGAAGGAGTCCGTTGGTTTCCACTAGAAAAGAGCACACTCCCCTTAAAAGCTGAAGTCAAAACTAAAACCTAAGACCTGAAGGACTTCTCTGCATTTAAGCAGACATTTTCCCCCACTCGGTGGGTATCTGCATGTAAGCTACAAAACATTATATTTCTTATAAGCTGTAAGTGCAGTTAAACATAGGATTATTTTCTTCTTTTCCTAGCTTCTATCTTTTAATTACTAGTGTGGCAGCTCAGAATTAAATACATCTTTTCTTCTGCTAGCAAAAATTGACAATAGACATAACTTCTCTCAGGTTGGCCCAAGGGCCAAACTGAACTCCGATATTTTATTTTTTATTATTGTCATTATTTTTTTGAGAGAGCGAGAGAGAGAGAGCGAGCGAGCAAGCGCATGTGCAAGCAGGGAAGGAGGCCAGAAGGAGACAGAGAGAATCCGAAACAGGCTCCAAGCTCAGCACAGAGCCTAATGCGGGCGGGGCTCAATCCCATGACCCTGGGATCACAAGCTGAGCTGAAATCAAGAGTCAGACACTCAACCCTCAACGGACTGAGCCACTCAGCCACCCGCCCCTTGAGCTTCTGGATTTTAAAGAGCTCCCTTTACACAGGATGAAAGCTCCAAACCAATACACAGCTGGTCTAGCTTACGTTTTAGGTAAGTCACAACTCTTAGCCCCTTCCTTTTCTAGGGTCCCGAGTCCGACTCTTTGATTCAAACAAATACACAGCACACAAACACATACAAATGTCACAATTTGGTTATCTGTTTAAGAGCCATATAATTCAATATAAACCAAACGCAAACTAAAAAACAACCTTTGTTAGGAAAAATTATGAAAAACTTGGAAATAAGTCAAAAGGATAATTTCATGTCTTTTTCAATGTCAGACTAGATCACTAACAGGCCCACCCAAGGGATTATTTAATACTTTAGGAAAACGTATCTTTGTTCAGCTTACTATTTATTATCTATTATTATCTATTATCTAGCTATTATCAGGGTGCTGTCTGTTAAGTTACTTGTTACCCTGTAGATTTTTATCCACAGAGATCCAAATGATTTTTCTGTGGTAGAAAGATAACCTCAAAGATTACAGTTTTATTGACTGAAAAATCATAACTAATTTACTAACCTTATAATCTTACAACCTGATTACAGCATTCTATAAGTGCCTATATATATATATATATATATATATATACACACACACACACACACACACACATATATATCTGGAATTTGGGGGTCACTAGCTTTACTTCTATTGATTCCCATGCTCATTAGGCAAATGAATTTATGACACATGCTCAACTCTGTGCTTGTATGAAAATTATATTTTTATATATTTTTTGAAGAGTATAGTTTGATACATTAAAGCTTTGATATATTTTCTTCTCAGATGCCTACAGAATAAAGGTAGGTTGTTCTTGCTGTATGAGCGGCAACAAAAGACTGTAAATCAACTGCATTATTTATTCCTCAGCAAGCTGATTATGGATCATCTTATTGTGCTACTGTTGAATTATTTACTTTAAAAATTCTAGTAAATAAATACAAATTATCAGGGATTATCTGTATTCTTTAGAGCACACGATTTTATCCCTAAAGATGTACATGATATTTTGTCATTAACGTACCCAGAAGAATACGTAAACAAGAGTAAAGTTGTTGCTGAATGCTGCCGATACCTGTACTTTCCTCTTAGTGCAGCTTTAAACCTGAGCATACTAAAGAATACTGCATTTTCTCTTTAAAAATCACTGGATTTCCTCCTCCAGCAGAGGCACTGTTCTACCATCTGTAGTAACTTTTAAGTACTTCAATACAGAAGTGTAACAGTGTGGTTTATGTGTTTTAGTTGAGTTGCCATTCACATCCAAATGGCATTAGTTAACATCTCAAGTAGCCTAATGAGGAATTATTCCAGGAGTGGTTATTTATTATCAGACATGCTCTAATCATATGCCACAAAGCCAGAAGTAGCTACAAAAATTAAAATATCTTTATCTCCGCCCAACCTTAAGGATTTGTTGATCTGCACTATAGAGGACAGAAATGATTTTTTCCTTGGTGAGACAGTGAGTGTTTAAGATCTTTGCATGGAAAAAATAGCATCTAGGTATCTTTGCTTTGTATGAACAGAGCATGAGAATCTAGCACGCCCAATGCACGGGTGACCACAGAGTCCCAGTTGACACCACTCATCCCAGGGTGATTATTAACAGCTCCCTCTTTTATTCTCAAAAGTATTCTGACTTGGATGATATATTATATGGACATCCTACACTAGCGAACCCTACTTAAGGGCCCCTGGATTTAACAGGATGATGGAAACTGTATGAACTTCAGTCGACTACGACGAGGCTGTTGCTGAATCCTGTACTGAAATACTGAGCTGAAACAGCATTACACCTGCTTCAAGGGAATGGCTCCTAGCGACGTACTTGTTGGGATACCTAAAAGGACAAAGAGCTAGGGGCTTGGAAAAGTTTGCAGAATAGGTTGTGACAGTTTTTGTGCCTGCCTGATAAGTGTTTGCATTCGTGCGTGATCCGGTCCAAGCCTTGCTCTCATTATGAGGCACAGTCTGGAAGTGGGCGTGCACGTGTCCCTCTAACTATTGGAGGCTAATGACGTATTTCTCAATAATCAGGAACAAATAAATAAATTGGCTCAGGTCAGTTTGCAAAGGATATACGCTTCGAGGACATCATGAAGTTTGTCACCGTGCGCATACCTCTGGAAGCCATGGAAACAAAGCTGGGTGGCAAAAATAGTGACATGCGGGGACTGTACATTTACAAAACTGTATAGTGAGGAAGGCAGTAAAATGCTTCAGTCTCTGAGACAACAATATGACAAGCACAAACAAAATGAATGAAATACAGTTGACCCTTGAACAACGCAGTCAGAAATCCCTGTATAACTTCTAATTCCCCCAAAACTTAACTACAAATTGCCTATTGTTGACCATAAGCCTTACCAATAACGTAAACGGTCAATTAACACACATCTTGTATGTTGCATGCATCATACACTGTGTTCTTACAATAAAAGTAAGCTACAGGTAAGTAAATGTTATGGAGAGAATAATCAGGAAGAGAAAAGACACAAGATTATCATGTACTTCCTGAATAAAATCTGCACATAAGTGGACCTGAACAGTTCACAGCCATGTTGTTCAAAGGGTAACTTGAACAACCTCAGCTCCTGGAATGAAATCAACCTCTCTCTGAGGAACACCTTGTGATGATCTGACCAAGGACAGAATTAAATACAGCATAACTGATAGGCGGCAGCTACCAAGAATGCTCATCAGAGCTCTTCAAAGGAAATGGGGGTTTATTCCACAAGGGCCCCAAGCACGTTTCTCTCTCCCTCCCTTACCTGGCTGAAGAACTTGACAACCACAGAGCCAATGGCTCGACTGGAGCCAACGGCTCACTTGTCTTTATCCTCCTTCTCTCGGTTATTACCTACAAACATGAGGCAGATTATACAGATGTGTTTTAAAGGCAAAGGTAATGAGTACTTTTATATCTCCCCTACCAGCTCATTCTCTAATGACTAATCATTGTCCTGATTGCCCACGAATCCAAAGCCCCCATTTACCCTGCGGTGCCCAGTAGATGAATGCTCTTCCCAGACCTCAAGAGTAAACAGAGCTTTGGGCCCAAGTGGTGTCAAATTCTTGCCCCCAAATCTCCAAATCTGTGTGTCAATGTCCAGATCCACCCTGTCACTCTTGTTTTAATAAGTACCTTGTGCTATATTCTACTACTTGTTCAGTATCTTTTTTCCAACACTAGGCTCTAGGCTATAACCTCAGAGATACTGTGTGTCCAGTTCCAGACCACCGCAATAAAGCACATATTCCCACAAAGCAAGTCAAATGAATTTGTGGCTATCGCATTGCATATACAAGTTACATTTACACTCTAGTGTGCTCTATTAAGTGTGCAATACCATTGTGTCTAAAATACAACGTGCATACCCTAATTAAAAAACCTTATTGCTAAAAAGTGCTAACCATCATCTGAGCTTTCAGAGAATCATTATCACTGATGAGATTACCATAACAAAAAAAAAATAATGAAAAAGTCTGAAATACTGAGAGAGGGGCACCTGGGCGGCTCAGTCGGTTAAGCGTCTGATTTCGGTTCAGATCATGATCTCATGGTTTGTGGATTCGAGCCCCGCATCAGGCTCTGTGCTGACAGCTCAGAGCCTGGAGCCTGCTTCGGATTCTGTGTCTCCCTCTCTCTCTGCCCCACCCCTGCCTGTGCTCTGTCTCTCTCAAAAGTAAATAAACACTGGAAAAAAAAAAAAAACTTTGAAATACTGAGAGAACTACCAAAATGTGACACAGAGACATGAAGTGAGCAGATGCTGCTAGAAAATGGAGTCAGTGGACTTGGTCAATGCAGGGTGGCCACAAACCTTCCATCTGTAGAAAACAGCGTCTGGGAAGCACAGTACAAAGAAGAACAATGAAACGAGGTATGTCTGTATAAGCTCCATGAAGTCTGGATCACTGCCTTTCCGAATCATCTCTGAATCCCTCGGTTCTGACACATTTGGCATGTACCCTTTACCTAGGAAATACTTGTTAAGTGAAAATAAAAGAAAGCCTTCCCAGCTTCTCCTCTGGACTCCGGTCGTTGCTTTTCTCCTTTTGAAACAGTGGAAAAGCAAAGACAAGAAGAAAATCTCACGAGTAGGGGCTCTGGTAAAAGCGGCAGGAGGAAAAAGTTTGTTTTCTGTGGCACTCATGGTATTTTTCTAGAAACAGGCAATGTTCTATAGGAAATACTTTTCACCTACTGACACACCAAGTCTACCTGCAAACAGGACATGACTGTACCTCTTGATTTTAATTTTTATTATATATAACTCTCAATCTGGCAAAGTAGGGTTTCAACACGGCTATGATTTAAGATTAGATCAATAGCAATGATAAGATCCGCCCTGGATCCCACATGAACATTTAAATTGAAAGCCACCCCTCAGCACCTGCCACCTATTAATCAAAACAGCCTCCACCTCGAATGGACTAGACCCACAGCAAGTAAATGTTTAAATTTAAACTTAGAAAATAAAGTGTCATTTCCAACCTGTTTTGTACAATGTTCATCAGAAAAGAGAAGTCAGAATAACCACTATTATTGTTCTAACAATAAATGGTGTGTTCTTGCTCCTTTATGGATTCCTTTGATACGTGTGTTGATTGATGTCTGTCATGTCTGGTGCAGACTGTCCCCATCGAAGGGAGGAGCCAGGCAGATTTTCAGCAGGAAGTACATGTCTGACAAGCCCAGAACCGCCACAGAAATGTAACCCATGTAACAAACACAAAGACATGCACACACATACGCACTCCTCAGTATTTCTCAATTTCTTGTTCCTTCTGACTTAAAAGTTGAGATGATTGAGAAAAATTCCACAAAGTAGCTTATTGAAAATTTTATTTTACTCAAGATGTAAGTGTGAGGAGAATGATAACTGCCCATTTTTGTTTTCAATACATTCCAAAATATTTTCAAAAGATATCTTTGCATAGACATAATACACTTCCTACGTTGCATACCATTTTAATAATTTCAGAAAAGCTTGTAATTTCTATAGGAGGAGGTCACATATTTATTTACTTTATGAATATGCACATGTGTGTGCATACATACATGTGTACCCGTGCACTATATCCAGAAGGGTCTTTAACCATGTTGGTAGTTTCAGAGCCTTGGCACTCTTTGACTATTCTATGGGTAATTACTAAACCCTACTGGAAATTTCAATGCATAAAGATTACACTTCCCTAGTACATGTCTTCTCCTGTAACTGAAACATTAGGCATCAAGAGTCGGTTACATTTTCCATGTCCATAAATAATATCTTATGACACTGTATTTCCTGATATCTATTTTAATTATAAATTTTAGATCCAGAGAATTATTTTAGAAAGGGTGCGTATCCAACTTCTTCATATTTCTAGCCAGTATCTCTTAAACTGCCCCAAATCACTTAGACGATTCCTTTAAGACATCCAGAAAGGAACATGTCCAGTCTCCATAAAACCTTCAAAGAAGCTCACTGAAGTTAAACAGCTTCCAAAAACATTTGCTTCACCTGATCATGATTTTACATCTTAGATATCATTTGTACACCCATGAAAACAAGGTTTCTAAAAAATAGAAGGAAGGAAGGAAGGAAGGAAGGAAGGAAGGAAGGAAGGAAGGAAGGAAGGAAAGAGAAAGAAAGAAAGAAAGAAAGAAAGAAAGAAAGAAAGAAAGAAAGAAAGAAAGAAAACAAACAGGGTTTCTGACTATTCAACCAAGGCCTCTTGCAGAAAACTTCCCCCTCATTTGATAGCAGAATGAGTAACAGAGGAGAAGAGCAGACACAATGACAGACCTGTCCCCACTCCCAACGCCAGCCACACACAGACACACAGACACACACACACAGACACACACACACACACACAATATTGCTTCATCCTCCAAACTGCTCAGAGTTTCCATGATGCTGTTATTTAAGACCTACCTCTTAGCTCTTTTGGGGGGGAGGGGGTGTTTGTACAGGGGAGTTTGGGGGAAATGTGAGTAGGGAGAAAGTTTCTTCCAAATTCCCAGTGGCCGACACATGAAAAATGTAGTCAGTTTTTTCCCCCGCTCTTCTCCCCTTGGTCCTGTAGGACTTGCCCTCACCACCCATTTTTCAACCCACTATCATGAGGTAAGAAAGAAATCAAGGAAAAGGGGAAACTATTTTGATACCAGGCCTAACGCAGCAGATCGATAAAATATTAAAATATTAAAGTAAAAAATGGTAGAGAAATTCTACAGCTATATACAAATGGCTAACCTGACCGACACGTAAGCTTTCTCATGAGCACCCAATGTGTCCTGGAAGGGAGAGAAACTACTTCTAGAAAAAAAGTTACTGTCCTCACACACAAGAGCTCCTCTCTTCTATCTAGCCCCGCAGTGACAGTGAAGTCGGTCATTGGACGGCACAGGGGACACAAAGCATGGCAGGCTCTTTCTCAACAAAACCCTGATGTCAGACAAGGAGTGAAAGCAGCTCTGGGCTCACGCTGCGGAAATGTGCTTTAAGTTTGGCTGTGGTTGTCTTCTCCAACGCTCAAGGAGAATATGCTGTTGATTTGAGCTTTGGCATTTCCACTGCACCAACAGGCAGCTTGTTTTGAACACATGCTTGAGTGATTTAGACCAAGCTCTCTGTGTGACCGTAGCCCTCACTGGAAGTCCTAATGTTCCTGGCAAAGTATGGGCTCCCTAAGTTAAATGTACTGCCAACAGGCATGCGTAATTAGCTTGGTGCTAACTCCACCTCGGGAATACTAATTTTGTGCTTCAAATACTACTTTTATCTCTAATCTCAAAGGATATTAATTTAATCATCAATCTTCCTAGTACCTGTAACCTTTCTACTGGGCATGGAAGACAAAACCGAGAAGAAAATAGGCATCTTACGCAAGTTATCACTGTTCGTCACCAGCAAAGCTGGTAATAATCATGGCAACAAAATATCTGGATGCTTCCTCTAATCATTTAACAAAGTTTTTTCTTTAAAAGCACATGTAGCTTTTTTTCGAGTATATTATTCAAAACTCTGTCCTAATTATGCATGTTATCCATTCAAATGTTACTTGAAGCATAAAAAGTCAATTTAGATTAAAGGCCATGTGCGTGGTATACGTATGATAAAATGGGGCTAATTAAAAATGCATGACTGTGCAGTTAATCTTACTTTTGGGGGGTTGGGATCATTGTAAATGTTTGTTTTTTTCCCCAAAAGAAAAAATGCTGAAATGGCTTCAAAATGTTGATTTGGCACAGTGCAAACCTACACTGCTGTTTAAAATTACCCAAGACCTATCAGATAAGAGGAAACCACAGGAGGACCACGAATAAACACATTTCTACTTCTTGGAAAACAACCCTACACATTAAAAATTTGAAGTTTCTACGCTAGAAAACAGTATCTTTGAGCAATGATTTTCCACTTTATTTTTAAATTCCAACAGAAATTATATTAGCAGGAGCATAACATTCTAAACTTTTATCACAGGAGCCTCTGCTTATTTGGATACATTTAAAATATAAATGAACCTCATTTACTGGCACGCCCCCCTGTGCCCCCACCAATTTTTTTAAAAAGAAGAAACACATAATCTATACAGATAACTGGTTTACCTCAAGTATGTGCAGTGGGTGCCCTACCATCCTGCATCCGTTCCCCATCAGGACAGGGGCAGGCCTGTGACAAACACCAAAACCCGCTTGGCCGTGGGGAAGGGAGGTGCCAACATGTCGGGAAAGGACACGTTGGGGAGAGAGCCACATGTCCAGTCCCCCTCACAGGAGCATCCGCCTGGGAAAGACCCCCAGGATTATGCAGTGGATTTAACATTCATGCTGTTTCTGGCCACAGGGAAGTGCCACCATAAAGCTGTGACAATCTTATACTGCAACTGACAAAGAGGAAGAGACCTCGTGTGCCAAGCTCTGAGCTGGAGGCTTCCCATACCCTGTGCCCTTTAATCCCCACCCCAACTCCAGGAAAGAGCCATCCTAGGTAGCCCTCGATAGGGGAAGTGACTTCCCCAGCTCACGTGATAAGACACGACGCAGGGAGGACTGGAAGACAGGCGGTCCTTGTGTTTCTGCTCACCCCTCAACACTACATCACGACACGGTGCTCAGGTATGACTTGGAGTGGACGTCTCGATGCTTTGTGCTTCCCCACATTGATCCTCTGGAGAGTGGTTTCTGTCCCACAGTCTCTAACTCTCCACGCTCTGAAAGACCTTTGGGTTGTGGGAGTCCGAAGAGCCATCCTTCCCGGCCCAGGCAGGGACACAGAGGTCTAGCCTAATTGTTTTTCCTTCTCTAAACAGAACTTACTGAGGTATTTCTGGCTCTCCCTCAGGGCTTTAAAGTCATATGCCACACGAGTCACTCGTTTTCTCCAGAAACACCCGAAGTTTGTATCAGAACAAACCAAACACACATCATGGCTCCCATTTTTCATACCTAATCAGCATGAAAATCTTTGACTCTGTCTCTCACATTCTCTGATCTGGCTCCTCCTTCCCACATTCACCTCCCTGCCTTGCTTAGATGCTCTCTTCCTTGGCCTTGGGTATATGCAGGGAGTGCCCGATGGGCATGTCTCCACCTCTTCCCGCCAATGGCTTCTCCACACCATGGCCAACGATCCTCTCCCCCTTGGGCGGCCGCTGCTCCAAACAGCCTGCTATGGTCCCTCAGGCTGGACCAGGCACTCCTCCTCTTGGCCTCCCCAAACCCTTGCACACGCCATCTACTGCTGGTGCACAGCACCACCATTTGTTTCCGTGACCGTCTCCTTCTCCCATGGGCTTCCTGCTGGCCAGCACAATACAACTTTATATGTCTTTCCTTAACAGGAAGGAAAAATTAAAAAGATAGGGGTGAGAATGTTGGGGAGAAGAAGGAAGGACCATATAATCACCTCGTATCTCTTAGACTTGCATGGGCTTTAGCTATTTAATAGTTCTTTCAACAAATGCTTATTGAAGTTACACTCTGCTAAGCACTGAAAACACAGAAATGATTAAGACACAGCGGCTTACAGTATGATAAGAAGGCCCGGCAAGCAAACATGACCCTAAAATGATGACATAAGCACAGGTTCCCTGAGAACACAGCCTGGGAAGGCAAATCAGGCCTAAAGATTTGGAGGAGGCTGCCAAGATGCCAGAGCTGAAGGCTGGGGCCGCGGTCGGAGTCCAGCAGCAGGAGACACAAGGGAAGGGCAGTCCAGGCAGCAAAGTCACCAGTCAAATCGAGTGAACCAATTCCGGAGCCCTGACGACCGCACTCTGCGGGAGAAATAACCTGAAATGTCACCTTCACTCCCATCATGACATTACTTCCGTACACCAGGGCCATCGACACTCCTTTTAAATGAGCTCTGCACACGAAGATCCCCTCTATCAGACCATGATTGAGAGTATCTCCCCAGTACTCAGTGGAAACTATGGAAAATACTTTTCCATATGAATACTGGAAAGGCAATTCCATGGGGACTGAGTAAGTCAACACCAAACACTGGTGGGTACCAAACACTACGTTCTCCACAACTGAGAGATAAGCAGAAACAACTTTTGTTCAACAGACATGTAAACCGTAAAGAAAGAATGCAGAGTAGCTTGCTGCTGAGCGCACGTATGCATCCATGCTTACTCCTCAAGTGTCTGGACCCTGCTTTGCGTCTAGAGCTCACTTTCTTCCATCAGCGAACTCAGAGCAAGTAGGATGGACAACTTCAAACGCTCTGTCCTTAACTGCCCTTGCCAGGGGGCAGCTGATGTAGACAGTCTCCCATTACCCTCTTGTCCAGGCCTCTTTGCTGGCAAAAAGCACAACTGAATAAACAGACAGACAAGATCTGCAATGCATCAGCACTAAGTAAATTACGACAGTGGGAAGAATGGCAATCTGAGGTCTAAATAGTTTAAACAGCAATAATCTTTGCTCCACATAAGAAATCTGGCAACCACTGTATTTATGGGAATGCTTTTTAGATTCTGTGATTCACACAAGTACTCTGGAGCAGGACCGCGAAGACCCAACCAGAGTGCACCATAATCCGGGGCCTCAGGCTCCAAATGGGTTAACGAGAGACTACCGGCACAGGAAAATAATGTGTGTGAAAAAGATACCAGAACCAGTGTGCCCTGACCAAAAGGATTCATGGCTCTTGCAAGTGTTTATCATCTTCATTCTCTTTCCAATTACACAACAATAAGCACAGTTTATGAGAAGAGACACTTAAAATAACTGCCAACGACCTGCCCATCTTAGCAAAGGCAAGGACATGATGGGCTCTCTGCTGGTGCACAATTTCTTACCCAAGTCTTTGATTCGCCGCGTTCAATCCACTTTCTCATACAGAATCCAGGAATCGAAGGAGTTTCTAAGTACTGGGCAGAGACACACAATTTAAAGTTGCCCCACAGGGCCAGTTAGTGTTCTTCCCTTCCAAAGTATTCATTTCTTGAGTTCTTAAATATTTAGAAAATGGATAAAATATATGAAAAGATAGTTCTTCAAATGAAGACCGATCGCTCTGATCTTATAGTTTCTCCCCAGAAACAGAATTTACTTCAACCCGTTTCCTTCAAATGCATTATTTCCCTCATTTGCGGAAAGCACTGAGCAGAAGTCGGGAGGGGGTGATAAACCATGCTGGTTCCTGGTTGCACACCTCACTCGGGGCGAACCCAGTCCTCTGAAACGGTAGCAAAGGCAGGAAGCACATGGCATACAGCAGGCGCCTACATGATTCCGAGTCAGCTCCCTCTGGGCCCCGGGGAGCCCCTCCCCTGTTCCCAGGGCATGGTTCTCTCCCAGCCCCCCATGCTTCCCAACATGCAGATGCAAACTATACTGGCCTGAGCAGAGTCAGCTGGAAAAGCAAAGGTTTGCAGTACTCCAGTGTTCTCAAGCAGACATACCTAACAACCCCTGGTTCCTCTGTTCCAACCTTTAGTTCTGACTCCCTACTTCTGCTCCCCATTTCACCTGAGGTCCCAACCAGTACTTCCCACTGGGAGGGCTGTACAGACGTGGGCAATCACATACCCCTCCCCCTCCCTGCCGAAACCGGATTTGACCATCCACCGCCTACCTACTGTGCCAGTATGACACGAAGAAGTATTTGGGCTCTGACACCTAGACTACCTTGTTCGGCACCTGCATCACCTTTCTTAGTGACAAGCCTGAATTGAACTGATCTTCTTCACTTTTATTGCTTTTTCTAGTATGCGTTCTGTGACTGACATTCCGTGGAGTGAGAAGTTTAGCTTCTGGTCCCTTTTACAGAGAGCAGCTGGCACTAGCTTTCCCATCAGCCTTACACTTCCTGCTGCAGCATTTGTTTCCGTTACAATCTCGCTCTTCCTTCCTGTGTCGACTGATTTCTCAAATACGATTACACTTGTTGTTATATTTTATTTCTGTCAGAAATAAAAGTAAGACACACATACACGCCCTCAAAAAATAATAAGCAATCGGGGGGGGGGGGGAGGACCTGTATCTATACACATACCCAAACAGACACTATCATTCAGTGCAAAAGTCACACCACGTCTATGCTTACTGAAATGTCTGATAAACTGATTTTCAAGATCTGTATTGATTTGAAAGAGAATCCATATTCACCATTCACCGCTTAATAAAGTGTCTTAAAAAGTACTGATGGGGGGGGCGCCTGACTGGCTCAATCGGAAGGGCATGCAGCTCCTGATGTCGGGGTTGTGGATACAAACCCCACGCTGGGTGTGGAGATTACCTAAAAGAATAAAATCTTTAAAAAAAGGGACTGAGGGAGTCTTTGAATCTAGGTCCAAAACAGTACTTCAGACATCAACAGGAAGCAGTTCTTATAATTAATATCCCTGGGCCTAACAGGCAAGTTATTTCTTTAAAATAATATCCAATTTGACAATTTATTTTCACACAAACAGCCAGTCTGTCCCATGACTGGCTGTGAGAGAAACAGCTCTCTCTACGTTAGCATTAAAGGAGCAGAAGAATTTGAGCAGTCACCTCTCCATCTGCTTCTCTGTGGCAACAAACTGGTTTCCGTGCAGGGCATGACTACAGCAAAGCGGTCTGTTCAAAAGACATGAAACGGTGCCTTCAAGAGGCAATGGACCAATTACTAAAACTGAGCACTAAAAATAGGCACCAACGGCCAGAATAATAAAGTTTTAAACTCAAAAGGGTGTAGAGAAAATCCAAAACGGATTCTGGCTTAGGCCCAGTGGAGTGAAAAATGCTACTGTCTCCTATCGAACACTGATTCACTGACAATTGGAGGGGAAAAATACAAATTCCAAGAACTATGACGACGTTAATAATCATTTCATCGGCAGCAATATTCAGAAGTTGATTAGATGATCCTAACGGGTGATTTAAAGTGTAAGGAAAAACACCCTTAGCATAATTTAAGAAGATCTTCAGACTGAAGCATATTCAAGAGTTTCATGAAAGGCCTTCTCATGGCCTTTTAATAGCTCTTTCCAATTCCAATTAACTTGTTAAATGCCAATTCTCATTACCTCATTAGAAATCTAAAGCCAGCCCTTTCTGATTAAGTCATTAATTATTGTTATTAGCACAATGCCTGGTAAGAGTTTATAGACAGGCCAACACACATACGCAGCTGACAATTCTCCATACCAACAGAAAATATGGAGTAGATAATTAAAAGTAGTAAGTTGTATTCATATTTGGGATGCATTAGGTTATGTTTACTTAACATATCCCCCTTCCTAATTGTGTCACTGGGGTTAATATTTAGATTAGTATAATCTTTTTGTAGACCCTCAACAGAGCAGAAAAGCTGGTCAAGAGAACCCATTTACATGAAAAAGCCAGGCTGGTACTCAAGGAATCAGAAAGCACAAGTCAACTGGGAGCTGGGCCGCCTGCCAGGGTGAGGAGTTAAACCACCCGGCTCATGCATCCCTCAAACGTCTGCAGAGTCCTCCTGGGGCACCAATCACACCCGCAGGGGCTGCCTAGTCAGTCCCGCGCTAACACCAAACTGTTCGCACAAATCTGCCTGCAAGCTCCGCCCCCCACCTCCTGGACGGTGTGCTGCCCCCCAGCACTGCACAAGCCTGGCTCAAGAGACCCGTAAGCAATCACACGCAGGGGTCTGGTTCAAAGCTCAAGGTTGCCCCAGCTTCCCGGGTCAGAGGACACCCACCCGCTGAGCTGCAGGTCAGCTCTGCCACATCTTTCCTGAGACTTTAACCCCTTATCATCCTGAGTATCTTCAGAGAGCAGCCCTCTGAGCAGGTAGGTATGGTCCCCAAGGGAAGGTCCCCAACACCCTCAACACCGCCTGTACTTACAATGTTATACAGACTCCTGTGAATATCCTAGCCTCTCTGCGTCCCACTCTTTTTTCTTCATGCAGCCTTATAAATATCATCATGGGAGAAAAGAAGTCCTCGTGTCTTTCCACCCAAGGTGGTGGCCCAGGCTCTCGGTGGCGACCCTACCATTCAAGTAGCTCAAGTTTGAGCCGTGTCATATCACGTGTCCTGCTCTCTCACCTCTGACTTGAATCAGAGTCACAGTTTCCCATTTCTAGTACTAACTCCCTAGCTGTTGATAACAACCACCATTTAACTTACATTTTAGGTCACTATGTGAAAGCAAAGGCATTATTAAGTTCAGTCTCTTCCAGAAACCAGGTAAATTGCGAAAACTTATTTCTTTCTCTTTTAAACATATACATTTAAATATATATACATGCGCTTAAGTGACTGAGCCACCTGGTGGCTCAGTCAGTTAAGCATCTGACTTCGGCTCAGGTTATGATCTCGCAGTTTGTGGGTTCGAGTTCCACGTCGGGCTCTGTACTGACAGCTCAGAGCCTAGAACCTGCTTCAGATTCTGTCTGCCTCTCTCTCTGCCCCTCCCCTGCTCATACTCTGTCTCTCAAAACTGAATAAACGCTAAAAAATTGTTTAAATTATATATATATGTTTTTAATTTTTAGAGAGAAAGAGAGAGACTGCAAGGTAGGGACAGAGAGAGAGAGAGAGAGAGAGAGAGGAAGAAAGAATCCCAAGCAGGCTCTGTGCTGTCAGCACAGAGCCAGTCGTGGGGGTCAAACCCATGAACCATGAGATCATGATCTGAGCTGAAATCAAGAGTCGGATGCTTAACTTGACTTAGCCACCCAGGAGCCCGGCTAAAACTTATTTCAATGAATATGTTACTAGTAACATTTTGGTTATTTTATGGATTAAGGAGCTTGAAATATGTGAAGTTCTGTCAACTACTTCTTGAGACGGTAGGGTTGGTTCTGCTTAGAATTATATTTCTAATCAGAGGCAGCCGAATATACTATGTGACTGTGAAACAAATAATTGCAATGCTAGTGTAACTCTGCACACTCCAGTTGAGGACTAAAGTCAGCAAACGAGAATATTAACAGCGTCACATTCGTATCAATGATTTGGTGAAGACAGGGTATTATCCTTTAAAAAACCACAAAAATGTGACCAGATTTTGGCTATTTATCCTCCCTGTCCCAGACAGCATCTGGCACAAAGAGGGTGCTCCTAAACTCTGCCAATCCCACCCACACATCCTTCAAACTGGCGGGGAATTTCCCTGATTAAATGCGCTTGCAGGATTTTTACCTTACTCTAAATCATCACAGTGCTTAGTTTATAACGAACTGTATAACACTTTTAAAAATATGGCTTACATAAATTTTAGAAACATTATATAATCATATGCTGAAAATGCTATTTTTATGCGTGTTAATATGTCGTTCCTTTTCTCAAATTAGTGCATGTTCACAGTTTTTTAAATTTTTTCAACTGAACAGCTCAAGGAAAAGAAAGGTTTCCTTCCTTTCAGCACCTTCCAGTAGATAAGCCAAAGATAAACACCACCCAGTTACACTTAAATTGGCTTCTTTGGCCTTTTGAGGTCAATTTCCTGAAATCAGCCCTGTTTCCTATATTTCATGGTTGGTAGGAAATTTTAGCTACAGAAGGAAACAGGATGAAGTCGTCTGAAATTCTCTCTGCTCCGCCTGTGACAACTCCTCCCCCATTAGTCTAAAGGATCACCTCCTCCCTAATGGCACTGGACAGCACTCGCTGGCCTCAACTTCCCTGCAGCACTTCGCACATGAATACTCGCCGGCCAGCTGGACATCTCCAGGGGCCTGGTTCAGTGCCTATGGCTGAAGTCCTTGTCCTCCTGCCTGACATAGCGGCCCAGGCTCTCAGTGGCGACCCCACCATTCAAGTAGCTCAAGCTTGACCCACGTCATCTTGCACCTCCCGCTCTCTCACCTCTGACCTGAATCAGAGTCACTGTTCCCCATTTTCTAGCACTAACTCCCTAGTCTATGCCTGATATTGCTCACCTGGTTCAGACCCCAGTCGTTTCTCACTGGAACCTTCGCAGTGTCTCCCAGCCGGGCTCCCTGATTCTGCCCTTTTGGGGCAGAACTTACACCCCTGTCTCCACGCCATGGCCAGCACAATCTACCTAAAACTAAAGGTGTTCCCTTGTCGCCTCCACTTAAACCTTTCCCGGGTTCTTCCTCGCTCAACCATAAATTCTCACACGCAACACTGGGCCCTCAAGAATCTGGCTGCTATCTACCTCTCCCCTTGCCCTCCCACTTCCCTACTTCTTGGAAGGTCCCTCTTACTTTTCTTCACTTAACAAGTACTCATCTCCTGAGACTCACCTCAGGAGACTCAGGAGACTCACCTAACACTCACCTCCTCCAGTGTCTTTCATGGCTCCACAGTCGTGTTAGTGTACTTAGCCATCGCCTATCCAGACCATACACTCTGTGGATGTCTCCATCCTCCCATTTAGCCTGTGAGCTCCTTGCTCATAATCCAATGCTTCGCAAAGGGCAAGCCTTCAATAAACACTGAAGAATGACCGAATATGTGGAGTGAGAGCCATCGATCTATACCAGAAAATAAATCAGAGATCTCAGCTGCTAAAGTAAACTCTGATACATTCCCCAAGGCAATTGTATATTTTTCCCATTGTCATCAATTTCAATGTTTATGCTACTTCTCACATTCCTGAAATAACTTCAATTATTTTTAGAATATCAAGGCTATTGAAAGCAATACTTCTATCCTCTCTCCTCTTTGTGGCAAAAATTCTTTGTATCTTCATCCACAGGAAAACAAGTCCCTCTGTGATTCAGTTCATCCATGTTAATGGGATCCTGGCCCTCCCCCAGCCCCCTCTTCCTTTATCCACTCCTTCACTTCCAGAAATGGTCCTTAGATCGAGCCCCTCCTGTAAATTCGCAGAACCAGGTCTTCATCATCGCTCCCTTGGATTATTTTCACAGCCTCCTAACTAGTTTCCCCTCTGTAGCCTCCCCCTTTATTAATCCACCCTTCATACTACCTGAGCCCTAACCACAAATCTGTGCCCTGAAATCTCCTCACGTGAACAAGAAAAAAGTTTAAACTTCTTAGCCTGAAATTCAAGGCCTTATAACATCTTGCTCCATCCTATCTTTCTAATAAACTCACCTTCCTTGGTGCATTCTAGAATCACCCCAATCTGCTGAGTACTGATCATTTCCTAAGAAGCTATGGTCTACCACATCTCTCCAGTCTTGCTCATGACGGTCCTTTCACCTTATTCCTTTGCCAGTTTGAAGACTCCCCACTCATCCTTCCAGAAGACCCGGTTCAAATAAGTTTCTCCTCAGGAAAAACTTGCAAGTTGCCCAATTACAAATCATGACTATTTTTAGGGTTTCCATAACATTTAGTTTATACACCTAGCATGGCATGTGAGATTCTGGATCTATCTCCATTATCAAATGGAAACTCCTTGAAAGAAAAGTCTGTGTATTACACATCTTTGAGTAGTCGCTGCTTAAGGTAAAGCCTTAAGGCAAATCAAGTGCTCAAAAAAAAATCTTTGTTGAATTATGTTGTCTTCGTTACATAATAAACTCTCAAAGGCAGGAACAATACCTTATTCGTCTCTGCGTTTTTAGGAGCACCTACCACAACTCCGAGATCAACACAATTTGTGGAATAAAAGAATGACCCACTTTGGGGGCAAATACACAGAACAGGTGAATGAGCCAATGTGAAATATTCTTGAAATGTAAATATTTCCAAAATGATTTAAACACTTCAATGATGGATTTCTTCTGGCCTGCAAAGACTAGAGTAGGGGTACTCAGAGGAGCCCATCGGCCAGGAATTCTGTTGCTGGTCCACTGTGAGATGAGCCCTAAAATGAAAAATAAGCCTTTAGAAATGTTTACGACTACCTAACGAGGCTGAGACATCCACGCATAGCGGCAGGGGCTTGTCTCACCGAACAGGGCGTTGGTTGGTGTTGGTCTTGGTGAATGCAGTGCTAAGGGGTGTGGGGGGCCAGAGCTGCAGGCCAGTCATGGCAAAAGGACCACATGTTGGTCTGTGACAAACCAGAAATGAAAAGAAAAATGAAAGGTCTTTCACCAGAGACAGTCTGAAAACTACAAGCAAGGAGGATAATGTAACAACCTCGCACGAACCGAAGCCCATTTCTCTGGGTGCACCTTCCATATTTGCTGGAGACCTTTCTCCCCACGACATAAAACGTTACATACAGAGTAAAAGCACCTTATGTCCCTGCCCAGTCTTTGCGTCCTCCTTCCCTCTCAAGAGACAGCCTCCAATATGACTTTTTAAAAAGCTATGAAATCGTGTTCAGCTTTGTGAAATTTTCCTGCTGCGGTTTTAGAGCAATTAGAATTCCTTTCACACACAACAAAATTAAAATTTAACAATGTAAGTGTTATTTTGAAAACTCCTGTCTATTAATATTATGTGAAAACCTCTGTCTGTGACCCTTCAGCAATGACTGACGGACCTGAACTCCAAGCAAAGGGATGCCTGCTACCTCGACCTTCAGAGGGAGAAAGACCTTCAAAAGCCCATAACTTGAAAAGAAAGATGAAAGCGCATGTTGCCAGGGCGTAGAAAGAAAAAGATCCCCACTGACTTCCACTAATAAAACAGGCTTTCCAAGAACACTGGGCCGATGAGACTTAACTATAAAAGATGCTTATTGATGTCAGAGGTTAGCACGGAGAAGACACAGGAGGGAAGAAATGGCGGAAGTGGCAAGTAGAAAGCACGGGCTTTCCACGGTTAACCGGCTGGGCACCCCAAAGCCACCCTGTCTCCTGAAATTCAAACCTTCTATTTCTGCATCACTGCCAACGCATTTCCAAAACATCCACTGCTAATCAAACTTGTGTGGCTGCCTCCTTATCGAAACTTTACGAAACTTTAATTTCAGCCTCATGAGCCCTGCAGCTGCAAATTAACTGAATAAAATTTACAAACATTACACAGTGAGATAAAGCACTTTCAGAGTCTTTCCCCTGTTCAGTTGACTTAGTGCCCAGCACGCCAGTTTTGCCTGACATGAGTTCAGAGGCCCTGGAAACCTTCCTAATCCTACTCAGTAGGCCTTGTGCCTATTCATGGAACCATGTTAAACCATATCCGGAAAATTAATAAACCTCAGATGGGTTTAAGCACTCAAAATAGTCCTGATACTTCTTGTCATTTATTATATTTAGGCACCCTGTGCAATGGGAGAATCCTTCTCAAAAGACCACAACAGTTGGAGATAAAATCCCCGAAGTTATTGGCATGCAACAAAATATCTCATTTAAGATTTCTGCGGCCTCAAGCCAAAGCCAAGAACTAAATTCACCGAAGGTGAAATTACCTATCCTTTGGTTTAATACAGTATTCCCCAAACGATGTTCTGAACTCCTCCATTTCCCTGTTAGCACAATTTTTAAAGAGCAAGGGGAGTAAAACTGATTGCTCTCGTGAATGCCAGGCAAGTTAGCTGATCAGTGCTTACGTGTCCCTACATCACACTCACAGAAGAGAAGACAAAAGACTAGTAAGTTCTCAAAATGAGAAGTCCCGGTGCCGCAATTCATTTCTGATTTCCATGGTTACCTAGGAAGAATGGGAATGCCCCTCTGGTTGGTTTTCACGGAACAACAGTCACCCCTTCCAACTGGGGTCAAGTCTATCAGCTTCCATTTTCATCAACTGTGTCAGCAGGTGGAGGCGCTGGAGCCGGGCAGAGCCGCGGGGCGCAGCCACCTCTCCTACATGCCTGTGAGCCTCTGCCGTGCGTGAGACCTGGCTGCGGCACAACGGACTACTGGCCGACTTCTGGGGACTTCTAAAGCTCTCTGAGACACTGTTCTCAATGGTAAAGATAACAACAGGGCTCAAGGAGGGGGTGAATGTGATATGAGACAAAGTACCCCAAAAGCTGGGCACATAACAGCCTAGCAATGAAAAGGTCTTTGAAATGTAAATATGTCTATCTTTCCCTTCTTTAGAAAACTTGAAAAATATATCAACATATCCCACTGTCAACTGTTGTCTATATACATGGCCTTACCCCAGAACCCAAGCAAGATCACAAAGAGATTCATTTTATAATGTAATCTCAGAAAAGATCAGAATATCAGTGCTGATGGCTAAGAAAGTGATCTCCCTGTCCTTGCCCCACCAGCCGAGGAAGGGATACAGCCCCGGAAACAAATGCTCATGTTTTCCTCAGTAATTCTGCATAGTAGGAAAATAATCTAATTCAAACAAAGTCCGTTAAATAAATAAAATCCCAACACTTGTCTCTATAGACAAAAAGCAGATGGTAACAATACAAAAGATCGCTAATGCTTTGGCAAACTAATCTTTCTTCCAAATACCATTTAGAAAAGGCCACCGGACCGCCAGCTGTACGGATGCCATGGGAAACCTCTGTGGCAATTATAAGTGTATGTGACTCAAGACCAGAACCACAGAGCATAAAAAATAAATACATAAATAAAACTCCCAAGTAAATAAATCTAGAAAGAAATTATTTACATCACAGAGCCATAGGTTCAAAGGGCCAAAGTGAAAGAAGAAAAAAATGTATATACATCTCTCTCCACTTTATTGTGTAATCTCAAAACAGTAAGAGATTTAGTGAGTTGTCACCAATGAAACAGTCAAGTCTAAGCCTGGGCAGTTTCGGGAAAAGGAAGTCCAGAGAAACTTGCTCACATGACGAGCATCAAGCTGGCTTGTAGAGCTGGCTAGTCTTATTTCTGACAAGAAACAAACACCTTCCTGGACAAAGGAAGAAGTCAGCAGAGGAAATCCTGATGCAGGTGGCTGACGCGTTCACCCGGCCACCTAAGTGCTCACCAAGCACCTACCACGTACCAAACACGATGCCAGGGGCTAGAAGGGTGGCAACAGCAGTAATGGAGTGAAACTAGTTCCTGACCACAAGCAGACTATAGTCCAGGGAAGTCACGGACAGCTACAGTACAATGTGCAAGAGGCGTGTTAGAGAAGGCCCCGAGTTGGCTGTGAACGCAGGTGTCCTGGAAAATAGCCCCAGTTACAATTTCAACAATCAGAGATTATGCCTTCCCAGAACTAATGCTATCGACATTCACTTGGTCCCTAAAGTTCACCCTCTAAATTCCTTGCTTGACTGAGTTCTTGATGTGCCTCTAGAATGTCATCCCAAGTGACTGACCTCACGGTCAGGGCCCACTTCTTACCACCTACCTGACACCTTGTTATTACATGCTTCCTAATCGGCATTCTCCTTTCCAGTGGCCACACCCTTCAGTATTTACTACTCAGCTTCTACAGTATTTTCCACAAACAAGAATCTGATTTCACTCCCTTGCTTAAAAACCTCCAATAGGTTGGATAGGGGATGAAGTTCAAACTACTAGCATAGCTCAGCCCGATCAGCAAGGAAAATACTAGCTTTACACCCCTCCCCAAGCAAGCTAAGGCAGACAATCATGCTGGATTAGCATTAGGAGCCCACACTGTGATCTCTCAGGCCCCCACTGCCTTTTACGCGACGTCCCTCTTCGCGAATGCCCTTTCCCCTCAGCCTTGCCCAGACGGTTCTTTCTCTTTCTTCTGATGCACCCCCTTCCCTGTACCTTCTCTGGCTGCTGGCACGTCTGCATCTCACCCTGTGCGGCTGCGACACTGCGTATGCCATACGACTGTATTCAGTACACTGGTGTGATTTTATTGGTCTTTTCTCTTCCTAGACAAGGACCGTGTCTTAATCGTCCCCCAGAACCTAGCACAATGCATGACACGAAGAATATATTTGATAAAAGTTTGATGAATGAACTAGGAAAATTACTCATCCACTCTAAATACAAGTTCTAACAAAGGAAATTACTACCTATTAGGCTGGTACTGTACCATCTTACAAAGATGAAATTATTCTGGGCCCGATAAAAAAAATACAGTTAATAGTCCTGGAAACAGCCTGAATGAAAGGTTTTGTATCAATGGACTCCTTCCCATTCGGCGGTGCCAGCCTGCTAAGGGGCGGCCCCACAGCACTCACTCGGCAGCCTGCAATGCATTTAGGGCCCGACTTAGCTCAAGGGAAAATATGGTCGGTATCTGACACACTTACTTTTAAGCTTGAGGCCAGAATTTATTAGAAAAAAAATAAATGGTAGGTGTCCTAAGAATCAGGAAGATTTTCTTTTTAATTTCTCTCTGCAGCTGAAATCTCTGTATGGGCAAGAAAACGTTAATTTCTTGCTTGCTCCCGGCAAAGTCATTAACCTGCATTTAAAAATTCTGGCTTCATCGACAGCCTCGCACATCCAGCTGTCATCGGGAAGTGAACAGAAGCCTCGGACAGAGTTCTGACTTACTACCAAACCACTGATTATAGGTCTCCTGGTCTCCAAATTGGTTTGGTTCACTAAAACAAATTCCTCCCGGGGCGGCAGGTGGACACGAGGGGCTGCTCAGTGGAAAGCAGAGGCAGCCTTGCTGTGAGGATGTCCATTTGCCATCTTGGAACGTGGAGGAAGAAGCAGAGACTCTGGCAAGGGCTCAGGAGTGAGGGCCTTCCTTGCAGGCTCCAAGGAGCCCCCATCATAAGCTACAGGAAGGCCGAATCCTTGGGCTGAGAGTAGGAGTCGAGACAGGTGCTGGTGATCTGGTTAATACTGCCAGGGCTCCAGCTGCTGCCACGGTGACCCACACAACCAAGCTATTCCTCAGTCAGCGACATACACCTCCCTCCAGGGTAGACAAAGTCTTAGGAGTGGCAGACCTCGCCAACAAGTGAGTGGAAACTGCAAATTACATGCCTGTGAGCAAGGGCCACGGGTCTAGAAATCACAGGTCAAGTTCTGTCTTGGCTTAGTCTCCAAATAGATGTGCAGCCCTGGACAAGTCAGTTAACCACTAGGGGACTCAGTCTTTTTGTCTATAAAGAATCCAATTAGATCACCTCTTAAGTCCCTTTTAATTCTAAACTTCTATAATTCCATGTTCCAAATGGTAAAAATGAAGACACTAGGATGTTAGGTATTTCTCAAATACAAATTTCAGAGAGAAGCCTTCATTAGGATGTTTCCTCCATCACTGCCCATAAGATAAATCACCAAATCCCCTCCAAAGAGAAACAAATATAAAATGCAAGAGAAATGACAATTAGTCCTTACCAAAGACCCCTGACCCTGGCACAGTGAACACAGCATGACATTCAAACATGGTATTCACACAACAGAAACATGCCTGGGGCTTTCATACCCTCCCTTAAGTTCATCGAGAATTTCATCCTCAGAAGACGATAACTCACACACTTATGTCTCTGTTAGTTAAGAGAATCCAGGTGTCTTCACCACTGATACACTCCAAGGGTCCCGTATAACCAGTTCTACCAGGTTACACTTACCTCAAGTCTACTAAGTTTCATGCCTTCCTGTTTTAACGCCTCATTAAGTATCTCGAAGGTAAGCCACATGGGCGTGAGGCCCTCTCTACACTAGACCACCAATAAATTCCTACAGTGACAGAATTCAGGGCAGTCTGGAAAATCCCCTGCTTTGCCTTAACACTACTCCGGGTATCTGTGCTCCCGAAGTCTACCTGTGGTATAATCTATCATTCCTCCGTATAAGCGCCTCTGTATCACGAGGAGTGGTTTTACTCATGTGGCCATATCTCTACACATGACTAAACTGTATGAAGCTTTCCTCTGGGTTACTCTTGACGAGGAGGAGTGCCCGATGTTCACCAAACAGTGGACATCCACTTCGCAGCCCACAGCATTCTGCTAATTTATGCAGTATCACGGTCACAGTGGACCCGTGACAGTACTTTTTCCCATGTTACTTCACCATGTGTGGTACACAGATCAGTTAACAATAGGTCTGCCCAGTTTAAGGCTAGTCCAAGACCTGGCTTATGACAGATCTTCAGGACCTGCTCATTAACCAGCTCTTATAGGCCAGAAAATTTATATAAACTGCACAGAAATTCGTTTTGGAAGAGTACTGCTTATATTACACTATGTTTAACCTCGCAAAAGAGTCTGTTCTTTTAATGAGGCCTGTTTACCCTGGATACAGTAGGCAGCATACTCCCTACAAACTTAAAACTGTTAATTGCTAAGTCACTCTGAGATTAAGAACATATTACATATCATAACCACCCTGAAATTTACAATTATGAGTTACATCTTCAAAAGGAAAGATAGGGGTGCCTGGGTGGCTCAGTCGAATAAGCGCCCAACTCTTCAATTCGGCTCAGGTCATGATCTCATGGTTTGTGAGATCAAGCCCTGTGTTGGGCTCTGGACTGACTGCACAGAGCCTGCTTGGGATTCTTTCTCCCTGCCCCCCCCCCCACCTCTCTGCTCCTCCTCCACTCTCTCTTAAAATAAATAAAACTTAAAAAGGAAAGATAAGATAAACTATCAGGCAGAAAGAAAAACAAACTCCCATTTTCTTGTTGTTGCCAAAATCTGAGCTGTCTCTCTAGGATTTCCATTGACCCTTCTGAAAAAAATTCAATCTTTGTCAATTTTGGAAGAAATCTGAAAGTGACCAAATATTGTAATAAGTTCTAGGTTAAATTTTTGGTTCTATAATGATTGTATTACTTTGATTTCCCCCAAAGCAATTCTTTTCCAGAGACTCCTTAATTAGATTCATAATGACGTTCCTTTAAGAGAAGTCAATAACAATACATATATATTTCTACCAAAAAAAAAAAAAAAAAAAAAAGAATAACAGCTACCAAACATTTAAAATGAGTTCAGGGGCACCTGGGTGGCTCAGTCAGTTGAGCATTCAACTTTGGCTCAGGTAATGATCTCGCGGTTCATGAGTTCCAGCCCTGCATTGGGCTCTCTGCTGTTAGCTCAGAGCCCACGTGGGATTCTCTGTCTCCCTCTCTCTCTCTGCTCCTTCTGTGCACATTCTCTCTCTCTCTCTCTCCCCCCTCCCTCTCTCTCTCTCTCTCTCAAAAATAAGTAAATATCTTTTAAAAATTCCTGAAACAAATTCAACAATATATCTAAAAACTCATTCACCACAATCAAGTGGGATTTATTCCTGGGATTCAAGAATGGTTCAATATTCACATATCAACAAGATACACCACATTAACAAGAGGAAGGATAAAAACCATATGATCTTTTCAATAAATGTAGCAAAAGCATTTGACAAAGTACAAAACCCATTTATGATAAAAGCCCTCAATGTAGTAAGTTTAGAGGGTACATTTCAACAGAATAAAGACCATATGTGAAAAATACACAGTTAACATCATACTCAATGGTGAAAAACTGAGAGTTTTTCCCCTAAGGTGAAAAACAAGACAAAAATGTCCACTCTCAACTACTTTTATCCCACTATAGTATTGGAAATTCCAGACAAAGCAATCAGATAAGAAACAGAAAGGCATTCAAATTGATAAGGAAGAAGTAAAACTTTCATTTGCAAATGACATGATACTATATACATAGAGAAAAGCCGAAAGACTACCAAAAAACTACTAAAACTGATAAATGAATTCAGTAAAGTTGCAGGATACAAAATTAACATACAGAAATCTGTTGCATTTCTATACATTAATAATGAAGTAGCAGAAAGAGAAATTAAGAAAACAATCCCGTTTACAATTGCACAAAAATAGTAAAATACCTGGGAATACATTTAACCAGTGAGGTGAAAGAACCATACTAAACCATGAAACACTGAAAACTATAAAACATTGATGAAGGGAATTATAGATGACACAAATGAAAAGATATTCCATGTTTAAGGACTAGAAGAACCAACATTATCAAAATGTCCATACTACCCAAAGCAATCTATAAATTCAAAGCAGTCCCTAACAAAACACCAACAGCGTTTTTCACAGAATATGATGAAATAATCCTAATATTGGTATGGAACCACAAAAGACCCCAAATAATGAAAGTAATCTTAAGAAATACGAACAAAGCTGGAGTTAGCACCATCCCAGATATCAAGATACACTACAAAGCTGCCAGTATCTATTGGCAAAAAAACAGACATATAGATCAACAGAACAGAATAGAGAGACCAGAAATAAACACATGATTATATGGTCAGTTAATCTACAACAAAGGAGGCAAGAATAGACAATGGGGGAAAAGACAGTCTCTTCAACAACAGCTACAAGCGAAAGAATGAAACTAAACCACTTTCTTAACACCATACACAAAAATAAACTCAAAATGGATTAAAGCCTAAACGTGAGGGGCGCCTGGGTCGCTCAGTCAGTTAAGCATCTAACTTTGGCCCAGGTCATGATATTACAGGCCATAAGTTTGAACCCTGCATCATTCTCTCTGCTATCCACGCCAAGCCCCCTTCAGATATCTGTCCCCCTCTTTTTCTTCCCCTCCCCCCTCTCAAAAATATCTAAAAAAATAAAAAGACCTAAATGTGAGACCTAAAACCATAAAACTCCTAGAGGAAACCACAGGCAGTGATTTTTTAAATACCAGCCATAGAAACATATATGTAGTTATGTCTCCTCAGACAAGGGGAACAAAGGCAAAAATAAACCATTGGGAGAACATCAAAATAAAAAGGTTTTGCACAGCAAAATAACCATCAACAGAATGAAAAAGCTACCTATCAAACGGCAGAAGATATTTGTAAATGACATATCTGATAAGAGGTTAATATCCAAAATTAATATAAAGAAATTATACAACTCAATAGCAAAAACACAAATAATTCAATTGAAACATAGGCAGAGGACTTGAATAGACATCTTTCCAAAGAAGACATACAGATGGCAAACAGATGCATGAAAAGATGCTCAACATCACTAATCATCAGGAAAATGCAAATCAAAACTACAATTAGACATCACCTTACACCTGCCAAAATGGCTTGAATCAAAAGACAAGAAATAAGGGTTGGCAAGGATGTGGAGCAAAAGGAACCCTTGTGCACTGTTGGTGGGAATGCAAATCGGTGCAGCCATTACAGAAAACAGTATGGAGGCTCTTCAAAAAATTAAAAACAGAATTACCATAGGATCAAATAATTCCACTATTGGGTATTTACCTAAAGAAAACAAAAACACTAATTCGGAAAGCTACATGCACCCCAATTATTATTGGAGCATTATTTACAACAACCAATATATGGAAGCAACCCAAGTGTCCATCCATAGATGAGTGGATGAGGACACACACACACACACACACACACACACAGTGAGATATTACTTAGCCATAAAAAAGAGTGAGATCTTGCCATCTGGGACAACATGGATGGACCTAGAGCGTATAATGCCAAGTGAAGTAAGTCAGACAGAGAAAGACTAATGTTATATGATTTCATTCATATGTGGAATTTAGGAAACAAAATAAGTGAACAAAGATGAAAAAAGAGACAAAAAAGCAGACTCTTAAATACAGAGAACAAATAACTGGTGATTGTCAGGGGAGTGGGGGGAAATAGATCAAAGACATTAAGAGTATACTTATCATGATGAACACTGAGTAATGATTAGAAGCGTTGAATCATTATACTGTACACCTGAAACTAATATAACATTGTCTGTTAATTATACTTCAATTAAAAGAAAAAAAGGATCAGAGCTAAATGGGTCTAGTTGTTCTTCCACATGCTACTTAAGACAAGGCTTCTAGAAGATCTGTACTGTGAATTATGTGTGCTTTGAAAGCTCAAATTTTGAGAAGTTTTGTTTGTTTGTGTTTGTTTTGGTATCAAAATACAAAACCAGGAAAGCTAAAATAGTAATGTTCTTTTTAAAATATACCAGAAACTATTTCATTTAATGCTACCTGGGCTTCAGTAATATATTTTTACAGAAATAGTTCTGCTCCTAAAAGCATAATAAAGATACTAATGAAGACCAAACTTTTTCACAGTTGTTTAAAAAAAAAACAGAACAAATTTAATAGAAACAGCCCATCCTATTTTTCCACTAAAATAGCTTCCAAGAAAAATACATATTTTAAAAATCAGGGCTTAGAACTGCTTTTCACGCATTAAAAAGAATAAAACCCATCACCAGTCTGAAAAATTATGTGAACTAATAGCAGTGTCTATTTAGGTGGCTACGAACTAGATAAATTAATAAAAAGTGTCACGTGGAGATAAAGTCAGTCTCAGTAGGAAGAAATGTTTAAAATATTTTTCTGCTCTTTGATGATCTGTTGAGAGCTGATAAAACGGAGAGCTTTGTTTTCACCAAGAAATCCAAAGCACAAAAAAGTACCAGGGTGGTATCTTTCTGGTTTTGCTAAAATAGTACAAGGAGTGACAGGGAACGTCTCTGGCCCCTAAACGTCTTGAATTGGAAAGCCACAGCCTCTCACGTTATATTTTAGTTTTCTATTTACACATTTCTTTCCCCCTAAGACAGCGAGCTTCCTGTGGGCTGGGATATCGCCTCTTGTCCATCCTCCATCTTCGGCACCTGCCTGGTCACGATGGACAGAGAGACTCTAAAAGTACAGCAACTCATTATCTCATCCTTGGACCTTTTCAGAAGAAAAGGGGGAACAACAAACATATTTTCTTAGAAACAGCCATGTCATTTTGCTCTTCAGAATGCCCAACCTGTGCTAAGTCACCATCAAGGGGCATAAATATGGTCACCCTCCTAATGCTCCCTGTAAACCTGTTTAGGAATTCACAAAGGAACGAGAAGCCCAGACAGCGTGGTGGCAGTGGTATTTCTTGGGGATGGGATGCCCCTTTTCATGGCAGGGGCTACAACCTGAACTCACACCACTGCTAACAGAACTCCAATATCAAGAGGAAGGGCAAGCACCAAGTTCACAAGGGCTCCGAGAGGGGACAGCTTTAAGAAGTTAGATAGAGACCCTTGAGCTTCCAGCCAATTTGGAGTAACAGGAACTGAAGTTACCCTTCCATATGAAACACCCAAAAACCTGACAAAATATATGAAAAAACAGCTTTTGTGACACTGAACATCAGGAAACAAAAACCAGGGATCGCTGAGAGAAATGAACAAAAAGAATGCTCCCGCTTCCTAACCTAAGACACATTCCAGACTGCGGTACAGGGACAGAGGGTGGCCAGGTGAAGCCTGGTGGATTCCCCAAGTTAAGGAAATGCTGTTGAGAGTATGGGGAGACCAAGAAGGTCAGAGTTCACAGGTCAGAACAACATAAAGGAAAGAACTACACAGAGACAAAACTCCAAAAACTCTGCCAATGGTCTCCCTTAAGCATTAAACAGAGTTCTGACCAGCACCTGCACAGGCAGACACCAATCAGGCTTCTGCCTGAGGACAGAAGCAATTGAAATGATCAGAGGGAACAACCCAGGTACTCAAAAAAGGCCAAGAATAGTGCTCTCCCCACCCACCAGAGGAGAAAACCTCCAGATTCAAAGGGCATTGAATGGAAGACTTGAATGGGGTATTGAATAGAAGCCTTGCCTCAGTAGCTCACCCTAGACTAACACTGCTCCTAGTGATGCCTAACAAATCTTAAAAAAGCAAGACTCCCTCAAATCACAGTGTTCCCAAGTAGCTTAACTGTGTTCCAGGAAAAAGGCTCACTAATCATCTCAGGGAATACAAAAATATCACCCATGAGGGTAAAATAATAATGTCTAGCATTCAATCAAATATTATTAGGCAGAAATAGAGCAGTGGGGAGCCTGGGTGGCTCAGTTAGGCATTCGACTCTTAATGTCGACTCAGGTCAGGATATCACAGTTTGTGGGATCGAGCCCTACATCAGCTCTGTCTCTGCACTGATAGCGTGGAGCCTGCTTGGGATTCTCTCTCTGCCCCTCTCCCCCTCAAAAATAAAGAAAGAAACATTAAAAAAAAAGAAAGAGAGCAGGAAAATACACTATATTATAAACAGACCCAGAACCAACACAGATATTAGAATGAACAGAAAAGGACATTAAGAGTTCTTATAACTACATTCCTTATGTCCTCAAAATTAAGTAGATACAAAAAAGACCCAAACTTCTAAAGGTGAAAACCACAATATCTGAGATGAAAACGTACTGGATGGGCTGCATGAGAAGTAAGACGGTGCAGGAACAGAGATCAGTGAGCCAGAGGACGCAGCAATGGCAACGGAAAATATCCAAATTCTCACACACAGACACACACACACACACACACACACACACACACACACACACACACACTTTTTTTAAAGGGAAAGAGCACCAGCCAACTGTGAAACCACCTCCAAGAGCGAATATAGCTGCGGGGAAAGAACAGTAGATTTCAGCACACTGTCACTGGACAGTGGTCCCACCGTGTAGACAGGGATGTGGTCTGGGGTCACAGATGACAGCAAAGGTAGATGAGAGCAAACCCACAGTTGTGTACAATTAGCTCTTACCAACGAACAACTCTGACGCAGGGAGAGAATGGAAAGGACCAGGGTCAAGAGGAGATGGATGAGATGAGACACTAAGTGCCCTGAGTCAGAATGAACCACAGGCCTGTGGGTGGAGCAGTGTGAGATACACACACACACACACACACACACACACGTGTGCACACACATGCACACACACATGCTACTAAACACTAGGCCATGCTATCCATCTCTACCATAGGAGTACAACCAACACTTTTCACTTTGTAAATCACACTGAAGCCATTTGTTTCACAGCTTACCTTATAAAACAGGGTTTTAACAAAGAAATCAATAGGTTAAATTTACCACAATATAAAATAACACACCTGATGGATATAGAACAGAACTGTAGTTTTATCCTCATTGGTTCCATTGCAGAAAGAGACACCTTGTGACTTTAAGATTCTTCTTCTCACTTGTAAAGCAGTGAAAAGAAGCATTTCTTGCCTGTTAAGCACTACATATTGATCTTTTTAATTTTTTTAATGTTTGTTTTTGATAGAGAGAGAGAGGCAGACTGCAAGTGGTGGAGGGGCAGAGAGAGAGGGAGACACAGAATCCGAAGCAGGCTCCAGACTCCGAGCTGTCAGCACAGAGCCTGACGTGGGGCTTGAACCCACAAGCCGTGAGGTCGTGACCTGAGCCGAAGTCGGACGCTGAACCGACTGAGCCACCAGGTGCCCCCACATTGATCTTTATCTTAAACACAGAATATATCGAAATACCAGATTGGGTTTCAGAGAGAAGCCCTTAATTATGCTAATCTACTATCCTGAATCAGAGAGAAAGAAATATTGAATATTAATGAGAAACAGAAGAGCTTTCATACATAGTAAATAAAATTAGTTAGCCAGGCCCACCAACATGATTTAAGCCATCCTTTGCAGAAAAATAGTATTGCTTCAATTAATTAGGTAACACATTTTCAAAGGTCAAGAGCATGAAACCAATCAACTTCCTTAGATTTCATTCCTTTCAACAAAGAGGGAAAACATTTTACAAAGGCAGTATTTAAAAATAAAACAACACAAAAATTAGACCATTAATTCCAAAACCAAAATTTAGTTAAAAGGCATTAAGTTCCCTTTGTTTTAACGAGAAATGGAATGGTTTTCCTTAGAAACCCTAACTCTGATGGATAAACATATTACAAGAAACCACAAAAACCCACTGCAGCATCTGCTTTTCTATAAACACACAGAGTATCTTCTGGAAAATGAGCCACATCGAAAGCTGAACTCCATTAAATAATCTACTCTACATTCGCTGTTCCAATTGTAGAAGAACAATAAAACCCACAAATATTATATCCATTTTGCAACATCTTGTGTAAGTAAGCCAAAACTAACAAGCAGAAACCCAAATCATGTTATTTTAACTTTTTTCTAATAATATTTAGGCTTAAATAAATAAAAAAAATATTAACTTCAGCTTTCATTTCCTTTTCGTATATTCATAGTGCACGATCGCTTCTTTTGGGAGGAAGCAGCCCTGGACATTGGCTCATTCTGCCTGGTTTCTCTGCCACGCCCTTCTGCGAAAAGAGACACAGGAAGCGTGTTCCCCAGATGTCAAAAAAGCTCAAAGCCAGGCTAACACAAGGCAAAATGCAGGCTGCATTTTTTTTAAAGAAGTTTTGCATTTTGCAACAGAAATCATTTCATGTGCATCCGGAAATCTGATCTACGAGTCAGGTTTTACAAACCCGGTGACGACAAGGGAAGGTTCCCCTCCCCCACAATTACTGTGCTCAAGTAGGAAGCAACTTAGGAATCCATTTTAGGAATGGATTAAGGAATCCAACTTAGGAATCGTGCCTGCAGCCAGCAATCTCACATCTACGGTAAAAATATCGCTACTTTAAAAACTGGGTTCCTTTATTCCTAGGACACAGAGGAACAATGTTCCTCACCATAGGTCAAAAGCACACATTCTCCTTATGACAGGATTCCGTTCTGTGAGGCACATATAAACTGATAGTTAAATTGTCATGATATCCACCTCACCATCACCACAAACTCATACATTCCTATGAGGCAAATAACAATAACTATCAACGCTGACTATGAACTTATAAAAGAATGGGACTACAAGAAAAATAAGCGGTTCTAAAAATGCCTATATATTATCAGTAACCATGGATATGAACCCAAAGCACCATAAAATTTTACAAATAATTATTTTCAATATACAATAGAGAATAAATTTAAGGAACAAAAAGTAGCTGAACACAACTATGCCTTCTGGTCTATTTTTCCGAAATTCAAATGTTAGAGAAAAAACTCAAAATAAATGAAGCAAAAGACATCATAAGTGCTATCCTGAAGGCCACCCAAAGGGAAAAAATTCAAAAGCCGATGAGGGACGCCTGGCTAGGTCAGTCGGAGGAGAATGCGACTCTTGATGTAGGAGTTGTGAGTTCAAACCCCATGCTGGGTGTAGAGATTACTTAAATAAATAAACTTTAAAGAAATTTTCAAAGCAGCCTATAAGATTTTTCCAAGTAAAGGATCCAACAAAACATACAATCACAGGAAATATAACTCAGTTCCACCCTTCATCTCAAATACCCGGAAGACTCACAGAGACACCCTAAGACAATCCCACGGGGGAGTTGCACTGCTGGTCCACGCTGAATATAGTCCACCTTCACCCAATGATCAACTGAACCAGGCCAGAACTATCACTTCTGCCTACTCCAGAAGCGATGGGAAGTGCCTACTTCAGTGATGGGAAACATCAAAAAGAACAAACTGCGGAGTACCTGTTTCTGCTCCCTACATCTGCTCTAACAAATCCTCCACTCCATCCCCTCCCAGGGAAACCGTTACAAACTCAAATCGGAAGGCATTCCACCAGGTGACAGAGAACACCATTCACTTTCAAACACCCATTCCCCCTTCCTTATCAAGAGACCTTTGCCTTTAAATATATATCTGTGTTATAGGGTGCCTGGGTGGCTCGGTTGGTTGAGCATCTGATTCTTGATATCTGCTCAGGTCGTGATCTTGCTGCCATGGGATCGAGCCCCACGTGGGGCTCTGCACTGAGTGTGGAGCCTGGTTGGGATTCTCTTTGTCCTTCTCTCTCTGCCTCTCCCTCATGTGCATGCATGTGCTCTCTCTCGCCCTTTCTCCTCTCTCTCTCTCTCAAAATAAATAAACTTTGTATGTCTGTGTGTGTGTGTCTTTGTGTGTTAAATAGAACTGTTGTGTGAAACTTAAGAGCAGCTTACTTAAAAGACATAAGGCATGTACCCTCTTTGGCTTTTCCACCTTTCTGCCTTCTTCCTCAAGGCAGTAATAATGGGTGATGTTCCATAGCCGCTTTCAACCATGAGGCACCTGAAAGGGGAAAGCCAGGCGCTGCACAGCCAAAGGGCACACAGAGCCAGGACCTCTGAGGACTTTTTGAAGCTACTCCAGCCCCGGAATTCTCATCTCCAGGCTTGTTCATACGAGGGCATAAACTCCTGGGTGTGCACCCCTGTAGCCGGGCTCTGCTTCTCATGGCCAGTTACGAGTTCTAATAGTGCACTGGTCTTCAACGATTCTCCACCAGCCATCAGCTGTTCCAGACCCTGGGCCTTTCCGGCTTCATCTCCTGTCACCCTACTACACCACCTTTCTTGGAACACTATTCCTGACCCTGCCCTAAATGCTCACAGGTCAGGTTCCTCTGCCTGAAACCACATCCCAACCCACCCACTATGGGCTTCCGGAATTCCTGGCCCCACCATGCTAAAAGCAAGGGTCATTCCTGTGTGGTCTTTGCCGGCCCTCCCTCTCCCGGCCCAAGTGGGGGTCTCCTGTGCTGTCTCTCTTCTCACCCTCCACCAGCATCGCATTCTCCGCTCTACCTGTTGGATTTTAATAGTCTGTATGTGTCTCTGTCCTCACAAATCCCTGTGCTTGAGGGCAGGAAGTAGGGCATGTTCATCTCTATTGCCTATTAGCATTCGGTATAGTGCCTCGCTCATGACTTTGATGGGATGGCCAATATTTTGATTTATAGATAATGGGTCACAGGCCAGCCACGTTTGAATGTGATTTGTTCTGTGAAATCATTATCCGTAACCCAACCTCTCCCTCCTGGGTGCCTCCAAAACACTCTGTACCTACCTCTGACTCATGCGCTGGGACAAGCTACCTACACATGTGTTTCTCTGCTAAACTGTGAGGGCCAGACAGACGGGGACCACGTATCGTCCAAGCTGGTATCCCGGCACTGAGCACTGCACCTGACGCACAACACCTGCTCGATAAATACCCAGCATGGACCACACGTGACTGAATGTCATTGCTACAGTGGGAATACCGATGAGTAAGATGTGGTCCTTGCTTTGAGAAAGCCTGTGGCTAATACTAATCAGAAAGTATGAATACACCTTCTAAGACAGATCAGGCTGGATCTGCAATCTTTAGCCCGTTTTATGGACTAGTCTCTAACTATTTTGAAATACTAAAGACAAAAGTAATCTTTTACTACCGTTTAATCCTAACACATGATATTTCTTCTTTAATGAGTATTTTGAAAACCCACCTAGTAAATGTGTAGCAACAAAGAACCACTTGGAAATTATTCTTGATGTTACAAATAGAGCCAGACCATGGCGCACCGAGTTTCTTCCCTTGTGTTCCTTTTACTTTACTTTCCAGTATTATGGTGAATTTTGAAACCCCACCCTTTTGTCAAGGACACCACTTTCCTAATTACTGGTCATTTTAATTGTAATCTTTAAAAATGTAAGAACAAATAATTCTTTAAAATATGCCTGTTAAAATAAATAGAGGTTAATTTGAGATACTTTTGGCCTAGATATTTGATTTTTCAGTTTGTTCCCAGACAAGTAACAATGTTGATTATTTTTCTTTCCTGTCCTAAAATTAATAGCAGCTAATGCAAGACTCTTTTAATGCAGAATAAAGACCTGCCCTGTAGGGCAGTAACCACAAAACGACGGCTGCAGTAAGGAGAAGAAGGTACTGTTCCGGGAACCAGCCCTAAAATGAGTAATCAGTGGTTTCATTCTGGGATAAAAGACACAGTGTTAATGACAGCATCTGGGAATATCACCCAAGCCCATAGTATCACAACACAGCAAAGAGTTTTATTAAGGGATTTCTAATCAAACAAAACGGCATGAGCTAATTAGAACTTTCCGTGTTCAGAAGAAAACTCCGGTTGCCGTTACCTGTATCCTCTAACATAGTAAGCTACTTCTCCTCCAGGGAGCTACTGTGATATTCAAAAATACTTCCATTTTCAAGGGAAAATCCCCGTTTATTTTCTCAAATTTCAAAAATAAACATACTTTGTAGAATGCCTGAGAAGGAAGGCCTGATCCTCTAGAAAGAAAGAATTTAAAAAGGGAATCTCCAATGTTTCATTGAGTCAAGTAGATGCAGTATCAAGAATACATACCAGTCTTATGGAAGCATATTCATACATGGTGGTAGAAAAATTTTGAAAACTACTCCTTGCTGCTAAATGACAAACTGCTAAAGCTCCAAACATTTGTCATGTATTTCAAAAATAATTCACCAAACATTAATCCTATTAAACGTTAATGAAATATCCCCAGTCGCCAAGTAATTTTTAAAAATGTACCAACATTAAAGAAAACAATCACATACTTAACAAAAAGACATGCGTCATTTAACTCGTAGCTGAATCTTTGCATTGAACTCTGGGTGGTTATTCCGGTCAGCCCCCGTTTATGACATGGCTCCAGCTCAATAACCAAATGCAAGATGGCAGCATGGGTGGGGAGTAGGCCAAACCCAGCTGAGGCCCTAACCAAGGAAACCAGGCGAATGTGCCCCCGCTGTCCAGGACTATGTATCTGTACTAGAAAACACATGCAGGGGTGCCTGGGTGGCTCAGTCAGTTAAGCGTCTGACTCTTGATCTCAGCTCAGGTCATGAGCTCACGACTCAGGAGTTTGAGCCTCACAACAGGTTCTGTGCTGACAGGATGGAGCCTGCTTAGGATTCGGTCTCTCTCCCCATCTCTCTGCCCCTTACCCCTTCTTTCCTCAAAATAAATAAAATAAACAAATAAACTTTAAAAAATAAAAAATAAAAAACACAGGGCGCCTGAGTGGGTCAGTCGGCTAAGTGTGCGACTTTGGCTCGGGTTATGATCTCGCGGTTCTTGAGTTCAGACCCATGTCAGGCAATGTGCTGACAGCTCAGAGCCTGGAGCCTGCTTCAGATTCTGTGTCTCCCTCTCTCTCTGCCCCTCCCCCACTCACACTCTGTCTCTCTCTCTCTCTCTCTCTCTCTCTCTTTCTCAAAAATAAACATTTTTTTAAATTAAAAAAATAAATAAAAATAAAACACACAGTGCAAAATATAGCAATTATCAACTTCATGCAAATCCTGTGGTTCCCAAAGGAGGCATAATTTAATTCTACAAACCATCAAGCCAGGCGCCCCAAGGCAGTCTGGTTTTATTAGGTCTTTTGGACTTAATATACTACCTGTAGAAAACAATAAAAATACACAAAAATGCAGACCGCCTTGGGGCGCCTGGCTTGATCTCAGAGTTGTGAGTTTGAGCCCCATGTTGGGTGTAGTGATGACTTTAAAAAAAAAAAAAAAAAAAAAACCTCTTTAAAAATGCATGGCTACCAAACTTTTCCAGTTTGTTTTCTTCTGAGAAATGCAAGATGTTATAAAGGAACTATCACAGCCATACACCTCCAGCACCAAAGGCTGGAACTAATTCTCCATCTGGTACCATCAGCTTTTCTTTCTGTCAGTGCCTCACACCTATCAGGTCATCTCCGCCACCCCTGTCGCTGTCTTCCGTCACTGTGTTCATCTATAAATATGTTACATTTTCTTTTTCATCTCTACGTTTCAAATCCTTTTCAGAATAAAATTTTTATTTGTATATACCTCACTGCTTAAAAGCATGCCTTATGAATAACAGTCAAGAAATATTTGTTGGATTAGTGATAAATCCCTCTACTACTATCATGATGAAAGCAGCACTCAGTTCCAATAAGTGAAAAATAACCTGTATTCTGGTCTTAGTATTGTTACAAACTGACTACTGATTTGGGACAAGTCACTAACTTCTACAGGTTTTGGTTTCCTCATCTGTTAAATAAATGTGAAGTTGGCCAAGGTGACTTTTAAAAAACTTCTTTCTGCAGTAAAAGTCTGTAACTACATGTATGGATTTTTAAAAAAAGAATACACCAACTGAATCAGTGTCTAAAATTATCTGAAGGTAATTAAAGAAATTACCTAATACTGAAAAATGCTGAGGGGCACCTGAGTGGCTCAGTCAATTAAGCATCTGACTTCGGCTCAGGTCACGATCTCGTCGTTCATGGGTTCAAGCTCCGAGTCGGGCTCTGTGCTGACAGCTCAGAGCCTGGAGCCTGCTTCAGATTCTGTGTCTCCCTCTCTCGCTGCCCCTCCCCTGCTCGCACACTGTCCTCTCTCTCAAAAATAAACAAACATTAAGAAGTGGTGACGGGCACCCCAAACAATAGACAAATACCAGTAGGTGGTCTGAAACTTAGATGACCAGAGAAAAGAACTCAACAAAAAACAGCTCTGTAATCTGAAAGGTATGACTGGTACCTGGGGCTGGCTCAGCAGGAAAAGCATGCGACACTTCTGGGGGCACAGGTCCCACGGGGCGGCTTTCGATCAGCAGTTCTCCATGGGAGTGCTACTGTTCCTCAGGGCAATCCTGGGTGTGTTAGTTATCACAACGGCTCTGGTCAGCCTGGCGCCAGGCACGCCGCAGAAAACAGTCTTGGGAAACAAAGAATTATTCTGCATCATGCAAGTCTTTCCAATGTCCCAGTAAGCTTTCCCATAGATGCACAGCTCCTGTTTATAATTATTTAAATTTAGAACCCAGCTCCTCTTTACTTACAGACACAATGTATTGCTTGTACATTTTAATATATATTGAATTTCAAAGATTGCAACTTCCTTGAATGTAAATGGAAGAAGGATTATACTTTGTTTTGTTTGGAACAACACCAAGACTCGTTCACCATTTTGGAAAAACATGTCACCAACTCCACCAACTCCCAGTGTTTAAGTTACTAATATAACACACCTGTCCCACAGTACAGATGTTACGTTTGCGTCACAGGGATGGAGATGACACAGTAGGTGTTGATGTTACATTTACGGTGATCCTGTGTACCGGTGTCTACTTAGGCCTCATTTCAAAGTTTCAAACACAAAGAACTTCTGCCAATACTCGGTTGAATGTTGTCTTACTTTGCTTAAGCCAAACTTCCTTCTTACAAGCAGGTTCAAACATCCGATTACTTCATTACGTTTCCTAGAATGGTCACGAGCAAGGATTTACACAAATGAATTGACAGTTATCTTTATTTTTTACCTGTATCACAATTCTAGCATTCTTTTACGTCCCAAGTTGTGGGCACGGGTATTTATATCATCTATCCATTTCCCTTCAGAAGTGAAGGGGGACATTCCACACTGTTGTAAGGGGAGGACGGCGTATGTCACAGGGCTGCTAACGACTACGTTGGCTGCACCACAGAAAAGCTAGAGCGCATTCTGACATTCCCACAGAGACAGACGGAGGGCGGAAGTATCAAACGCTGCCGCGGGCCCGAAAGGGCGCACGCGCCTGGCCGCGCAGCACAGGGACGCGCCAGCGGACCCGGGAGGCGCGGGCCCGAAGGGCGCCTTCCCGGCTCGGTCGGGCGCTGCCAGTGCGGTCGGCGGCGGCCGCCTCTCGGCCGCCGAAGAGGCAGCAGCGCTTCCGTCGGCGCGCGCGGCTTCCGTGAGCCCAGGTGCGTCCAGAAACGCTGCGGGGCGACGGTTCTCTATCACAAAGCATTCGGCCAGAGGCAGCTGGGAAATCCTCGGGCTGCAGAGCCGTTCACTGTTTCCTGCTTTATTTTGTTTTGAAAGAACTAACTTGTAAACTACACTAATCCGTAAACTCACTGCAGTGGGGCAGAGACACAAAAGAGACACGAGTCGGGAGGAGAAGACGCAGCTAAAGCGGATGTATGTACGGCGTATTGGAATTCCTACGATCGGGGTTACATTTCATTAGTATCAGCATTAAGTACTGCATTGTCATCATCGCCAAGTTGCGCTATACATGGCTACGGCAGAAATGCAGACATAAAGCAAGACCCTATTTGGTAGAATTAATAATATTAATCATCAAATACCGTCAATTCTTTGTTCAAATGTCATCTTAGTGAGACCTAAGGTGACCCCCTATTTAAAACTACAATCTAGGGGCGCCTGGGTGGCTCCGTTCGTTAAGCATCTGACTTCGGCTCAGGTTGTGATGTCACGATTCAAGAGTTCCAGCCCCGCGTCAGGCTCTGTGCGGACACTTCAGATCCTGTCTCTCTTGCTCTCTGCCCCTCCCCCACTCACATGCGTGTGCACACACGTGTTTTCTCTCTCTCTCTGTCTCTCAAAAATAAACAAACATTAGGGGCGCCTGGGCGGCTGAGTCAGTTAGGCATCCGACTTCGGCTCAGGTCATGATCTCACGGTTCGTGGGTTCGAGCCCCGCCTCGGGCTCTGTGCTGAAAGCCAGCTCAGAGCCTGGAGCCTGTCTTTGGATTCTGCATCTCCCTCTCTCTCTGACCCTCCCCTGCGCTCGCTCTCTCTCTCTCTTCTCTCTCTCAAAAATAAATAAAACATTAAAAAGAAAAAAAAGTTTAAAAAAATAAACATTAAAAAAAATAAAACTACAATCTATTCCAGAATCCTACACTCCTTAATCCCTATAATGATGCTCAATTTAGTCCCATAGATCTGATCAATTTCTATCCTGCTACATAATTTATTTATTACGGCTGTTGCTGCCTCGTTACTAGAATATAAGCTTCATGAGGGAAGGAACCTTTGCCTGTTTGGTTCACCTTATGTCCAAGTATCTAGAACAGTGCCTGGAGCATGGTTGGCATCCGGTACATATCTGTGAAATGAAAATATCACCTTCCATTTACTGAATGCCTTCTATGTGTCAGACACATTAAGTGCTTTACCCAGAGGAATCTTATTTAATCCTTACTAAAAAAATAACTGGTGACGTAAACATTATTACTTGCCATTTTACAGGTAAGTGAACTGGAATTTAGAGAAATTTAGAAAGTTGTTCAATAGGGTACAGCCGGTGGAGCCAGTATTCAAGTCAAACCCAGGTGGTCTGACCTGAAATCTATCCTACAATAAACCCAATGGACCTTAGTAGAGCTCAGACACTGTCCTTCTCCCCTCAGGAGATGAAAGAAGTCTCTGGATTAGTGAGCCTCAATGTTTATTCCATGTTTGTTCATTGAGGCCCCCAGCAAAATACACAGTATGAAAAATAATACTTAATTTATCTGCATTCCTAAATACCTCAATTTGGGGATGATGAAAGGTTTCGTAGGTAATTGTTGACATAACACCTTTAAAACAAAGAAAGACCTGCACCTTAAACATTCCTGGAGACAGAAGAAACTTTATTCACCCGATGCAGTAAAAATGGAAATGAGCAACAGAGGAGAGCACGGTTGATCTCGACTTTCCAAACTGACATTTTATATTTTCTGATTTGGTCAAACTATCTTTGAGGGACTCACCTTTTGACACTCGGTGCCATTTCCTTCCAGCCCCCAGCATCTTCTGCTGCACGCTCGCTGTTCACACTAGACCACAGGGAACAATGATGGTCTGCAGCTATTATTTTGCCATTTAATCAAAGCTGAATAAAAGCGCTTGTGCGCATAAGGAAAGAGAAATGTGTCGAGGGGCTCACTGGAGGTTATGTGAAGAGGCTGCCAGGAGAGGACTCATCTGTGCACGTAAGATGAATAATTTCTCCACCAGGATTGAGGATGCTCTGAACATGTTTCTTTCTTTTTTAGGACCAGAAGTGGAGATAACAATTCCACAGCACCTGTTAGCCTGCTTCATGGCCTCTGTCTCCCTCTCTCTCCGCCCCTCGCTGGTGGGGCGCACACCGTAAATTCTCGACATGTAAATAACCATGAGACCAGAGCAGAAAATACTTCTCTAACACGGCCTTCCCCAAACTATCTCAGGTATATTAAAACTTACGGTTCTGGTAAGTCAAACATACCACTGTAGATACAACTACTCCAATTTAAAGGCAGAGACACGGAACCTGAGGACATGCACAGGTGTCACAATTCTGGCAACAAGAAAAGAGCATTTCCAGAGTGCGGGCTCTTCAGCCACGGGTGACCACAAGGCACGGGCAGAGTGACTTCGTACTGTTCGGTTTTTCTAGCACCATAGGACTCATCCAAGTTATTGATGGATGGAGTCCATCACTTAGGGGAGGATATAATTTAGGATTAAAGTGTTAATACTTAACATATAAACAAAATTTATCCCCAAATCCTTAGGCTTCTCTGTCCTTCCATGTACTATTTCCCAGACCTCCGTATCTTCAGTGTTACAAACAGAGGTAGAATTCTCTCAAACTGAGCTTACCATTCACAGGTACTGTACCGATTTTATAAACCTCAAAACCTGAAACTTTAGGAGAGCCTGGGTGGCTCAGTTGGTTAAGTGTCTGACTTTGGCTCAGGTCATGATCTCATGGTTCGTGAGTCCAAGCCCCATCTGCACTGACAGTGAGAAGCCTGCTTGGGATACTCTCTCTCTCTCTCTCTCTCTCTCTCTGCCCTTCCCTTCCCCTACTTTCTCCCTCTCTCTCAAAATAAATAAATATTATTTTAAAAAACCTGAAAAATTAGAATTACAAAACACATAATGAACAGTGACTGTGTCCCACAGGAAGACCAATTTATGCTAAAGTGTACTGATTCTTATAGTGACTGCCCTTTTAAAATACAGAAATACATCACGCAAAAAAAAATTACAACCTATATTTGTTATTTGAAAAGAAGTTATAAACTTTAGGTGAAAAGTGCATCTTTGTTTTCAAAATCCAATTTTTACTCTGCTTGGATAGCAGAGAATTTTAATCTCTTCCCAATCCCAAGAAGAAAAGGCTACCTAGATTAGAAGCAGTAGTTATGTGCCACTCACTGCGCTTCACATGGCTCTGACCTTTTTGAAGGAACCCAACTCTGCATTTCTGTTTCTCCTGCCGCAACTACTGCAATGGATTGATGGTTGGGCTCCTTCACTCTGGCGCCTTGACTTTCTAATCTATTATAGACGCGATTACCAGAATTATCTTGTGAAATCATCATGATCATGCTATTCTCCTGCTTACAAACTTTAAATTACTCCCTATTTACTACAGATAAAGTCCAATTTATGTACCAGAACATTCAAGAAACCCCATAATCGACGCCTGCCTCACCTTTCCAATTCCCCATCTCACAACCAAGCTCCACCTACCCAGGCTCCAAGGACAGGAACACGCCACATCCTCTCCACGGGTCTAGGACTTTACTCACATGACTCCATCAGTCCCTCCGCTTACTGGCCACGGACATGTAAAATCAACCTTACCCCACACATAACCTATTTTATTTCACAAAGACACCCTCAATACTCATACTCAATTGTTCCTTTCTTTGCATTCCCAGCACACAGGTTTTATCTCTAGAACGACGCTTATTTTATTATGGTTAGTATCATAGGTGGTTCTTGGCACTGTCCTCTTTCCTGCTACTATATGAGACCAAAGACCCCATCTTGTTGAACTCCAGATGACCAGAAGTACCTAACAAAGAACTATGTATATGATGTGTTCACAGTCAAAGTTTGCTGAATCAAAGAATGAATGAATCATGCAATCAACCACTCAATCAGTAAGAAGGGGAAAAGGCAAAGCTTTGAGTCAAAGACAGGGTTTTGAGCACCTGCACTTACATATGTCATCATCATCATGGGTTTCTCAGGATACAAGAACATACCAAAATTGTGTGTGTGTGTGTGTGTGTCTAAACATGTGCACATAGGCATATATATACAAAAACACATGGACACCCCAAATCTAGTATTCAGTACCATTTATACTTGCTCAAAAAATGAAATACTTCATTATAAATCTACCAAAATATATATAGAACTGGTATGATGAAAACTACAAAACGCTGATGAAAGAAACCATAGAAGGTCTAAATAAATAGAGCAACAACGCATCATGTTCATGATTGGAAGACTCACCATAGTAAAAACATAATCTCTCCCCAAATTAATATGCAAGTTTAATGGGGGCACCTCAGTGGCTGAATCAGTCGAGCATGTAACTCTTGATTTTGACTCAGGTCATGGTCCCAGGGTCCCACATTGGGCTCTGCAGCAAGTATGGACCTTGCTTGAGATATTCTCTCTCTCTCTCTAAAAATTAAAAAAAAAATTAAATTAAAGGGGCACCTGGGTGGTTCAGTTGGTTAAGTGTCCAACTTCAGCTCAGGTCATGGTCTCATGGTTCATGAGTTTGAGTCCCACATCAGGTTCTCTACTGTCAGTATGGAGCCCGCTTTGGATCCTGTCCCCCTCTCTTTCTGCCCTTCCTCCACACGCTCTGGCGCTCTCTCTCTCTCTCTCTCAAAAAAAAAAAAAAAATATATATATATATATATATATATATATATATATATTTGAATGAATTAAATTTAATTTTACAAAGTCAAAAAATTTATAGATACAGGTTTAATGTAATTACCATCCGAATCCCAGCAAAGATCGTTTTAGATATACACAAGACTATGCTAAAATCTATTTGACAATAAAAAGGAACCAGAATAGCTAAAACAATTGGGAAAAAGAATAAAGGGAGAGGCATCAGTCTACTTGATTTCAAGATATTACACAGCAACGTGATCAAGACTGTATGGTATTAGCAGAGGGATAGACACACAAAACAATGAAACAGAACAGGGTCCAGAAATAATGATAAAATCCTTGGCTCCAGGAGTAGGCAAAGAGCTAGTAGACTCAACATGAAAAGCACTGTCCAGAAAAAGAAAATATTGATAAACTGGATTTCATCAAAACTTAAAACTTTTAGTCTGCATAAGACCAGCTAAGAAGATGACAAGACAAATTACGGACTAGAATACACCATTTGCAAACCATGTATCTGATAAAGGACTAGTATCTAAGATACAGACAGAACTCTCAAAACTCAACAGTTTGAACAGAACATTCAATTTAAAGCATAAAAGGTAACTTTCCCAAAGTATGTCATTTAAGCCAACTCAGCTGGCATGACTGAGGAAAAGGCAGAATGTCATGAGCATTCCACTCCTAGGCTCTTAGAGCTCTTGAAAAGGACAGCTGGTGCAATTCGCACCAAGTCAGGAAAGGATGAGAATGTTCTCCATAGCAGATCTCTATATTTTAGTAAATGGAGAAGCCAAAAAGAAGGCTTATTTTTTAAACCAAAATAAACCTTTTTTCCAAAGACTGAATATTATTAAACTTGCTATCTGATGATAATATCTCATAGTCCTTTCAGTGGTTTTCAATTTTGTTTTTCTTACTTGAGAATGTATATGAAAAGGAGAGCCTAAGAGGCCCACCTGTTACAACTGCTGACCTCACCTAAAATAACCCTATGATTCCTGATTCACATCATCACTATTGGCAGCTACTAATGAAGAGGGCTGTGGCTTTACCAGAAGGAGCAAGGAAACCTCTTTAAAAAATTAAACCTTCTCTCTCTTTCATGAACATATTTAAGAAAAAACACCAAAGAGAAAGAGGGAGAGCAATAAACGCAACTGCTATCAAAATAATGCTTGGAAATATTTCACTATCCTAATTACAGCCAAGTAAAGTTAGCAATTGCTGCTGTAGCTATTATTATTATTAATTATTATTATTATTATTATTATTAAAATTATACCCTAACTTAAGTTTTCATTTGAAACTCTAGAATTAAACTCTGGCCATCAATAAGCTAATGGTACTTCAAAAAGAACATACTATTTTTATGATCAGGTATTTAAAAAATGCATATTTGGACCAAAAGAACCCATTTCCATATACAGGCAAAGATGGCCCTGAGGAAAGGAGCAGTGAACCTTCAGATAAAATGACATTTTAATCTTCTTTACAAACTACATCTCTTACCTAGCTTCATGAGCATGTCAGCTCACTTTGTCACTTGCTGCATTACATTAAGAAAAATGCTTTTATTTTCCCATCTTTCCTTCTGGAAGTGGCATATGACTGACATTTCAAGAGGAATAGCCTTTACTTGAAAATACTTTCTTTTAGAAATAATAACTCCAAAGGTATATTCCAACCTAAACTCCATTGTCTTAATATTTTACATTGGGGATTTTCATATAAAACATTTCATAACCATACATGATTTCACCTCAGCTAGATCATTTATGTAATTTATAAATAATCTAGATAATTTATAAATTTTGTAGGCAAAATTTAAATTCCACATCTATATATATATTTATACTATAATATAATATAATTTTCATAAGATAAATTAACAGATACTATTCCTATGCCCCTCGCAGGTCCACTAGCATGCTTCAGGATACATGAACCTTTTGAAATTACACACAAATTCTATATGGGTGTGTATATGTGCTTAGCTTTTAACAGTTTCTCAAAAGTATCTATGAGCCAAAAAAAGTAAGAACCCACTGGCTTTTTCCCAAACGGCCATTATATTATTTACCTACAAGTAGCATTCTGCAAAGGGGACATAATGCCCTCTAACTTTTCCAGGGCTTAGGTAACTCTAGCTTTCCATTTATTCCTACACCTCTATGCAATTGAAATGGGTCTACCAGACAATCTCCCCCCTCACTCCTTTTTATTGACTCATTTTTAATTTCCACTCAAGCAGCAAATAACAGCTACTTTTAGAGGGTGCTTATTTGCATGTTAATCCAATCTAAAGATCTAGAAAATGTTCAGTCGAACCACAGAAACAAAGCGGGCACATCTGCCAGAGGGGCTGCTGTCTGGTTAGTGCTCAGGTGGGCAGGAGGAGCTAGAGATGCAAGAGAGCTTCTCCGACTCAAAACTGTATCAGTATTTAGTGCACAGAAACGACTAGGGTTTAAAACTCCAATATGCTCATATGAACTTAAAAGGGTAAATCTCCCGTCTTGATAGGCTGAAGAGCTACAATGGTTCAGTTGGCTTTTCAATCCGAACCTGTTTAACGAGGTCTGTCTACACTGCTTCTCCGTATGCTATGTAGAGTGGGGGCCTTTATCCTTTTCATTCTTCGGTATCTAGTATCGGACATATTAATGCTAATAGTTTTGATTAATTAATACCGTGTGACCTGATTAAATTCTGTAATTTGAACTGTCAAAAGCGATCCCAATCTGGACAGCTTCAGTGTGCTCTAAAAACGATAGAGGGTCATAAAGAAAATGAGCCATCTTCGGGACGTGTGGCAAAATCGTCCAGCGAACCATCATTTTCAGTCACATTCCTTAAGTCATTTCATAACAAATCAATGCTAATAAACAGAGGAGTAATTGGGCAAAGAACATAAACTTGCTTGAAATATAGAGAGAGTGATACCAGTATCAATCATCCTAAAGCTTCTTAATTAAAATGAATGCAGCAACCGTCACCAAAGAGATCTAGATAGAGATCTACACATACAGAAACAGAACAGGAATACACAGTTGAAATTCTTTGCATGTTGAAGCCAAAATGAAATTTAAAAATTGTTTTAATGTTTATTTTTGAGAGAGAGACAGAGACAGAGCATGAGAGGGGAGGGACAGAGGGAGACACAGAATCCCAAGCAGGCTGCAGGCTCTGAGCTGTCAGCACAGAGCCTGACACGGGGCTCAAACTCACGAACCATCAGATCATGACCTGGGCCGAAGTTGGACACTCAACCGACTGAGCCACCCAGGCGCCTCTAAGCCAAAATGAAATTTTAAATAAAAGAGAAGCACATAAAATCATACAAACATAAGGAATTTCTAGGGGTCATCTATTTGTCATTCGAAGTGTCTTAAAGGTCTCTAGGATTATAAAATGCTTTGTTAGGTGTAAAGCTTTCCAAAATCATCCTCTGTTTTAGGCAAACAGGAAAGAAAACTGAGCGAGAAAAGAAGAGGGTCCCCAAGTCTGGAAAGGCCCACAGAGAACAACACTTGGGCACATCAGATCCAAGGCGCAGGTCCTGGTTTCTTGATCAGTCATGTTCTGTGATCTTCTCAGAAACGTGAGGAGCTGCACATGTTCCCAAACTCCCAGGGCAACACAGTCAAAACAGACTGGATGTGGTTAACATCCGTATAGGGATGCTTAAAGCTCAGGCCAACTCGTACAAATATGTGGATCTTCTTGGTTTGCAGTTTCTATCCTGCAATAGCATAGCCATCCAGGTGAGGAGTAGATCTGCAGATTTCAGTTTGATATCCACTGTGAAGTATCAGTTCCAAAGGCATACATTCCTCATGCTCAGATCTGAATGTTGAAGGAAAGGCATACACTTTAGACACCGTGGGGAGGAGCCTGGAGACAGTGCAGAAGAACGAATCTCACGTTGTCTCCACTCCTGCTTTGAGACAGACTCTTCGTTATTTTTGGACACTTTACAGAGAGGAAACAGTGGCTCTGCAACGGTGATAGATAGATAAATAGATAGATAGATAAATAGATAAATAAATAATAAATAAATAAATAAATAAATAAATGGCACAGAAAAGGAGGCATGTAAGTGGGGCCTTCAGAGCACCCGGGGGTTGAAGGGAAGAGATGGTAAGGAGGCTGGGATAAAGAACTTGAGCTCTGCAGATTGGGCAGAATGAGCAAAACAACCGGTGGGCAATTTTAAGATAAGGAATACAGTTTTTTGAATGAATGAGTTAATGAAAGTATGAACCAACAAAGGAACCAGTGAACAAATACACGAATAAGTAAGTGAAGAGTGAGCCTATAAAAGAATGAGGTAGATGAAAGGTCAGCTGGAACAAAGATGCAGATAGGTCTATATGCCAAGCGATGAGTCTGAAGCCATCCTAAGGAACGGATGAGAGAGGTACACCTTAGAGTTGTGCAGCACGTAGTCTGACCAACTGTACACACAGACTTGCCTAAAAACAATGAACATTCATTGAAAGTCTTTATAACTAGAAAGTAAGTGCTTGAGGAAGATTAATCAGGAAGCAGGTGAAACGTAAGCCACAGAAGCCTTCTAACACAGGAACTTACAGATAAACTATAAGCCATCCAGGAACCACAAACTAAATGACTTTTCTAACTACAGAAAACCAAGGTAAGATATGCACATAATAACTAAAATTTTGGAATTAATGACCACATACCAAAACATCTATGCTTTTATAAAATACAATTCAGTGGTTCTTACTTAGTTTAGTCACAAAGCGGTACAAACACCGCCACTAATTCCAGGACACTTCATCACTCCGTCAAAAAAGACCCTGCACCTATCAACTCTCACTCGCCACACTCCCTCCCTCCAGCCCATGAAGTTAACAATCTTCAATCTTAATATGGATTTCTCTTTTTCTAGATCTCCCCAAAGTGCATACGTGGAGATCTGCATACAGCACAGTCTCAGTAGAAGATAAATGATTTCTTACTAAAAAAATAACCCAACAACAACAACAAATAATAAACTTCCAAACTCAGGAAGTATCAAAGAAGATGATTTTCTTTTCTACCTGCTTGATGTGGCATTTTTACTCTCCCTTGGTAAGTAGCAATTTTCAAGGGTCATTAAGGTTTTTAAAGTATCACCTGGTTTCTCAATTGCAAAAGTTTGAGGGGTTTTTCCCTCCCCTTTGGCTATCATAACAACTTAAATATAGTGGCCAGACCCAAAGATGGTTAAAGTAGACGGTGCACAACTAATCACCAACTTCAGCACCCTAATTGATCATGATCAATTGTTCTCAGGCCGCAGAGTAGAACTGAAGTTCCAGAGATACACAGGTATTGCTCTGTAAGTCCCCACACGGAAGTAGCAGCTTGTAAAGTTCAGTTGATTTCTTTTCTGTTTCAATTTCAATTAAGAATATACCGCCATTAAATGTTGTATATAACTCTACTATAGGGTTTGGGATTCTTTGGTATTTGGCAGCACATTTTATTTTTTTTCCATTTTTTATTTTTTTAATATACTTTATTGACAAGTTGGTTTCCATATTAATTTTTTTAATGTTTATTTATTCTTGAGAGAGACAGAGAGAGTGGGGAAGGGGCACAGAGCGAGGGAAACACAGAATCCCAAGCAGCCTCCAGACTCTGAGCTGTCAGCACAGAGCCCCATGCGGGGCTCGAACTCCCGAACCATGAGATCATGACCTGAGCCGAAGTCAGACACTCAACTGACTAAGCCCTGGAGCCTGCTTCAGATTCTGTGTGTGTGTGTGTGTGTGTGTGTGTGTGTGTGTGTGTGTCTGCCCCTCCCGCGCTCATGCTTACTCGCTCTGTCTCTCAAAAAAAAAATTAAAAAATTTATTTTAAAAAAGCAAATCTCCAACATTTCTCTGAGATTATTATTACTCTGATTTTAGAAGACATCTCATTTGGATTTATAAGCCTCTCCGTCCCTACACACACACATACTTTTTCTCCCCGTATTCTTCTAAAAATGCAAAATACCTTCGTTAAGAAAGAAGCTATTCCTCAAGTTAATGAGATCAGTCTGAACGAAAATGATTGTGACTCTTCTTCTCCCCATTCTGTGACTACGACCTAAGAGACTAAATTTACAAATAGGATAGATGTTGTACACGGTCCTTGTCTTTCACACCCCCTCACCCCTCAGCGCTGCATTCTGAGGACCAAAACATATTCACACTCCACCTCCAAAAGACATTGGTATGGACACAGTTGTTTTAATGATATTTGGCTTCTGGGATTAAAAAACAAACAAACAAACAATCCCAAATTAAAAAATATAAAGAATATGTTTAGGCCAGTTCACCTTTTCCTAGCGACTATTTTAAAAAATCTGTTTTCTTTTTTAAAAGTTTAAATGCTTCCTACAGTGCCTAAATTTCTTTGAACTGCTCTCCATAGACAGGTACAGGTGAAAACTCTTTTCTGAAGGGTTCAGGCCTTTCAAGTTTGTTGGGCCCAATCTAATCCCTTTTGTGTCTCCACTACAACTTTACAGGGCTACAGGGCGGGCAGACAAGGAGACTGTGGGGGGGTAGGGAGGGAGTTTTACAGGCACTGCCATCACCAAGAGCCTCAGCCTGAGCCCTTCTGGATGCGGGTTCCTCTTCCCCCCTCCCAATGCCCACTCACCCTGAGGCGATCTGCCATCAATAATTCAGGATCAGCTAAAGGAGCAGGCTCCGATCACTACGGAAAATGGCAAAAGTCACAGCAGGTTCCAGAGGACTGACTGGGTATTATTATATTAATATCTGACTTAACTGCCTCAGAAAATTTAATTTTTCATAGACCAAACACCTAAAATTAACCTTTTGACCTTATGTTTATAAAAGATCTTTCCCAAAGGAACAAAAAGTATTTAAGAAGCACTTTTAATAAAAGCAGGAGGCTAAAATGAATATCTAGGAGATTTGTTACAATCAGACAGAAAAACAGAATTAGAACTTAGTTTACCTTCCATCTACCTAAAAATTCTTAATTATTTTTCGCACCTTTAATGACTATTTTCAAGAGCACGTTATAGGGGCTTTAAAGCATACTTTCATTTTTCAACTGCCAATTCCCCATATTCAAGAAAAGGAATTTTGAGTATTCTGCACCCTGTTTCTCCTTCTCTAGCACTTCCTCTTGTCCATTAATAGTGAAACAAGCAAACCGCATCACAGCGGCTGATTATGAAACATATTTCTTAAACAAAAATGATAAATTCTGATTTTCTGATTACCCATCTATGTCTTTAATTCAAAATTCTTGTTAGGTGTCGATGTTGCACAGAAAATCTGAAATGGTTAACAATGGTGTATTGTAGAAGACCTTCATGATAGGTTTATTTCCCCAATTTTGTTTTATTCAAGCTGATGTCCCACAGAATTTGAATTTTTCAGCATACCCTGAGGGGAGAAGCAGCCAAGAATCTTGCCAGAAAGTAAGGAGTGGCTGATCAAGGCTTTTAAACATGCCACAGAGAATCCTCACAAAGATACAGGAGAGTCAGCTTTAATTCATTTTTCGGGACGTAGCCCGCCCCCCCCTTCATTAAGCCCTGAGAGGCTTTCCATTACTTACTGGTTGATCAGAAGACAAACGTTAAGAATGGATAAATCATTCTTTAATTACGTACAAATAATGTCTAAAGCCAAGATCTCCTCTAAAACGGAAGAAGGAAGAACGCATGAACATATGAAATAGGAAGATGTGCCAGCAATGGCCAGTGAAGTTACCAGTACAGGATTCTTCTGCAAACGCTTGGTGACCTGGGAAGAGGGTGGGCTCTGGAGACTGGGAGCAGGGGGTTCAACTCCAGCTCCACTGCTCTGACATGTATCATCCTGGGAAAGAAACTTTGCTCTTAGCCTCAGTTTCCCCATCTAGAAAATTATTAAAGGTACTCATCTTATACAACTGCTTCGAGACTAAGAAAGAATATAACTCATGAAAAAGACTTCACACATTGTCCAGCAGACCACACAGTTCAATAAAGGTTAGTTGTCCTTGTTAGTACCAGCACTGGCAGCAGCTGCACAGCGCAGAACCAAGGGGCAATGGCCAGAAGGTCGTGTGCCCCCATCACCCTCACCGAACAGATTGCTCCGCGCTGGGTCACTTCCCTGTTAACCAAAGCTTATGCTTTTAAGCATCCTTTTTTTTTTTTTTTCCATTCCAACCACCTAGAAGAAAATACTTTTTAAATGCACATCGTGGTGCCTGGCTTAACAGGGTAGAGAGTCCCCTCCTTGGAAATTCAGCACCATGTTGAAGACCAACAGTTACCGTCCTGTGTCACTCACGACAGTACAGAGGGGCTGCCAGGGCCCACGTGGGAAGCCTTCAGGTGGCCTATCCATTCAACTGCCAGGCTCATCTTGAAGCTGGTGACTTTTTTTGGAAAACGAAAGCTCGAACCTTTGGGAGAAACTAAATCTCCCAGGGCCACATGCAGCTAATAGGTCAGGGAACAATCACTTGAACCCCAGGGTGTCTGGCTTGGGAATCAATGCTCCTCCCATATTCCACACTGTCCTCAGTGGTCTCCGCATTCAGGCTACACAGCACTGGAAACTCTGCAAAGAGCTATCAGGATTTGAATTCCACTTGACTAAGTGTTTGACAAGGTTACGGGACACAGCTACAAAAAAAGCTAATATTAAAATGAAGACACATGATTGTTTCTCCAATTTTGTCTTCTTCGTGTTGATATTCAAAGAAATCTGAATTTCTTATGCATACCTGGATGGGGGGGCAATGTGGTATACCACATAAACACATGGTTTTTCTATATAATGACCCTCCACTAAGCATCTGGAAAGCCTTCTGTCCACTGGCAAGAAACTGACCAGCTGGGACATTTCTGTAATTCCTCGCTGTCGCTGTCCTCGGCCCTCCTTCACAGCTGTGCGGCTAACAGCAGCAACAATGGCTTGTGTCTATCAAACATGTCCAGCATGCCAGGAGCTGTGACGAGTCCTCTACACACTGACAGCCTTCCTGAATGCCCTCAGAATTTACCAACACTCACTGCCTTCTTGAATGTCCTCAGAGTTTACCAAGTGAACGGTTAACATGCCACTATAAATGCATGCTTTTAAAAATCCGCATTTAAACTTATTAAACAATCCAGAATTTCTGAACCAATGTAAAAACACTGAAAATCTACATTTATGATTAGTAGCTATATCTCCTGGATTCAAAGGCAAAGAATCAGGTACTGGTTCCCGTTTAAATCCCGGTTCCCGAGCTCTACATTCTGCGGAGGCGCCGCTCAGACAGAAGCAGTAGAGGACTGACTTTGGAACACAGTTAAGTTTTTGTAAAGAAGAAAAATTACACTTAGGTTTTTTTTTCTCTTTCTCAAAGTTTTCTTTTTTAGTGACTCTCTCATTATGAATTTACCTTTAAGCAAGAAAGAAATGCTTGAAGACAGTCGTTGCGGATGACCAGACCCGGCCACCCTGAACTCTAAGCACAACAGCATTCTTTCCTTAAGTGCCAGAAGGACAGGGCTCACTCTCTCAATACTGAAACCGACTCTACTCCACCTTCTGTCAGAGCCGGCAGGCCCAAGCTCTAGCGGGCACGCAGGAGAAGCCTGTTCTCAGAAGTAAGTATACTGTTCATTTCTGAACATCTACAAATGCGAACTGGTCGGAACATCAGGGAGAATGTTGAAAGCAAAGACCAAGGGAGGGGCTTAGAGATTGTAGTTTGACCCTTTGGGGGCTTCTTCATGGAGACAAACACAAGGACAGCAAGTTCTGTGCAAGTCACACTATCTGCGCAACCAGCCTCTGGTAGTTGAGGGACACCCACGCGGAAGAAACCGTTGCTGCCACAAAGTGCAGGAAAATCTTGCTACCATGTGTTAGCAGGGAAAGAAGTCAGCCTGGACCACAGTGTGCTTTTTAAAGGAAATATAACTGTGGTATATTTACTACACACACACACACACACACACACACACACCCTTAAATCAGACTGACGGTGCAGAGGGACCTGGGACCTACTTAAAAGATAAGGAACATTTGTAAGTCAGACATCATTGCATGAAATATATCCTCCCCAAAGGCTAGACAATAGGTGCCTTTCTTAGTATGTTTAAATGGTCCACTGCAGTCTTGCTCATATAACAGCACTCCAAGCTAGATTCCTTTTGTATTCTGAAAAAGAAAAAAAAAAAAAAAAAAAAGCCAACGCAGCCCTATGAGAATCATCATACATGTCGAATTAGTAAAGTCTAAATATTCCCAAGATGTTGCCTATTTCTGATTGGGACTCCTTAAGAACTCCCCTGGCCACTGTACCTCTCAAATTTGCCCGATTAGTCAGTCAGCAACATTTATCTACACATCTGGATATTCAACCCCACAGAAGGGCACTGCACCAAGATACTGAAAATGTGACTTAATGCAGAAGAAAGGGTAACTTTCCCAAAGCATTTACACCTTCCAGTCAGGCATTTCCTTCCTCACAGAGCAGCAGCACGGTTAACAAGCTGCTTCAAGACGCTCCTATAGAGATTTCTAACTTTAGCTGGAAAAAAAGCTGGAGGTTTTATCTTTTCCACTGCCTGACTGCCTGACTTACTAGAGCCCAGCAAGGTTCTCCCTGCCTGGATCGACAGGCTCTTGGCAGAGCTGACAAGAGGGGATGGATACACCTCCCCAGAGTATTACTGAGGATTTGGGAGGCTGCTACTGCCATATCCTTGGTGCTCCCCAGTGCAGTCCTGGGCACTACACCATTTCCCCTCAGACGCAGCAGAATTCCGAGATGCAACCAGCTTTGAAATTCTAACTGAGCACCTCTCAGTTCAATTCCTCCTCTAAGCAATACTGCAGAGGCAGTGTATTTTTGGTAGCTGAAGCTCATTTTTATGTTTGCAATAGTGTCAGTTTGATTGACCCATTATTATTAAACTACAGTTTTTAATGAAACTCCATTTCACCATAACATCTAAAATACTACAGCTGAAATTGATTAATTATACCAGAGAATAAAGTAATAACAGACTACCCTATTTCAAATAATAATAGGAAGGAAGCTGTTTTATTCTTCTAATTATATAAGAATGGACAGAGTAATATGCCCTCTCTATCAACAATTTCAAGAATCCGCTTTTATCTTTTTCTTTTCTCGAGTCAGTCATTGTTAATGACAGGAGAATATAATAATTTAATTAGCTGACACTGACTGGCAGGCAATCTATCCACTTATTTTTAAATTGGAACCACTACATCAAGCCATCCAAAAGGCAGGCTTTGCATAACTAATAACCTTCATAAATAAGACCTTCGGAAATCTCATGAAGATGTAAAACATTTAGACTTGGTCACTATGTTCCCACTTCAGTAACGACCAAGGACACGGACTTTAGCCCGCTGCATACATACACAGCTAATTTTGAAATCATGAAGCAAGTGCCCTGGGTAGCACAAAACTGCCAAAAAGTCAACTTGGCCTCCACTTCACGTAAGCATCACTTACTGATGTCGAGTGATTCGGAGATGGGGCTCTGTTTGTGAGTGCCATGGAAAGCAGTGCAGGAGACAGCCTTTCACTAACATACCGAACATAATTAAAGGGGAATAACTTCTTCTTAAAAGCAAGATGTGGCGGGGTGGGGGGAGAGGGACAACTGGGGAGGTTCAGTCAGTTAAGCATCTAACTCGATTTTAGCTCAGGTCATGATCTCACAGTTTGTGAGTTCGAGCCCCGCATCAGGCTCTGCGCTGACAGCACAGAACCTGCTTGGGAATCTCTCTTTTCCCTGCTGTCTCTCTCTGCCCCTCCCCCCTCTCAAAAATAAACAAACAAAAAAAAAACACAATGGAAAATGTACTTAACAACCACATGTCATTCTCACAGCCTTAAGATAAAATATATACTTAACCTTCCCGAAAACAGTTTGCAGTCTCTAAAACACAGTTATTCCTCTGGTAACTGGAATTAGAAAGCATGGGTGTGTTGTGTGTGGAAGTATGACTCCTGAAAACTGTACAAGTCTTCTCTATTCAGAAACAAAGGCCCATGGAACTGAAAATTATAAAATGACTTTTAGAAAGGCTTACAACTTCCTTATAATGCTAAGCTCCTTGGGATTAGATTTGCTTTAAACAGAAATAGCAATAAAATAATTACTTAAACTATGACTCCATCCTCAGTTTACAAGTCAATTTTCCTACATGTACAACTTTACACGATCTGGACTAGTCAAACTGGAGCTACTCTAGGCAGGAGGTGCTTTTGGCTCTATAGGAAACCAACATTCTGGCGGTGTCCCCGAGAAAGCGCCAACGGCCTGGGCTCTCCAGCTGCGGTGCTGATTATTAGTGTGTACACTGGAATGAACATGGGCTTGAGAATCAGATCTGAGCTTCCATCCCAGCCCTGCCACCGTAGCTACAATGTGACCTTGATCAAGTTCATTATCTTTTCTGAGCTTCCAGTCCTTGTTTGTAAAATGAAAGCATGATATTGACACCTACCTAACAAGGCTGTCTTGAAAATTAGTTACAAAGTATAGAAAGTGCTTAGCTGCTCAATAAATAGCAACTTTTATTCTCATAATGATGATACATTAATTTTGGCTAATGATACTCACTGAGTTGTCAGGATCAAATTAAACAATTTCAGGCAAGTGCTCAGACAGTTAAAGGCACTGGAGGCCTCTTAGCTTCACAGGATCAAAGACAATTTTTAAAGTGCGCTTAGTGCCCTTCATTTGTTTTGATCATCAAAATGTGGTTATCACGGAAGTACTACATTCTCTCCCAATGTTCCTACCATCGAGGAACCCACAGGCTAACAAGCACACAGGCTCTGGAGTCAGTTGACTGAGTGTTCACTTCAAGCTCAGCCACCCCCTAGCTGTGTCACCTTGAGTAAGCAGCTTAGCCTCCTGGGAGCCTTGACTTTCTCCTCCAAAAATGCAGGGGATAACAACAGTACTCACCTCACAGGCATGGTGAGGGGTAAATGAAACAACTCCATGTAGATTTCTTTTTTTTTTTTTAATGTTTATTCATTTTCGAGACAGAGAGAGGCAGAGCACAAGCAGGGGAGGGACAGAGAGAGAGGGAGGGAGACACAAAATCTGAAGCAGGCTCCAGGCTCTGAGCCGTCAGAACAGAACCCGACTCGGGGCTCAAACCCATGAACCGGGAGATCATGACCTGAGGCCGAAGTCGGATGCTCAACTGACTGAGCCCCCAGGCGCCCCACTCCATGTAGATTTCTTAGCGCAAGGTCTGGCACTAGTAAGCAGCAGTGTGTTAGCTGTTATCACCTAATGAGTGACGATACAAGAGAGAGCATATCTGCTGCATAAGGAACTGAGGCTCAACCTTTGTTTCTGTCCCTCGATAACTGTTGTTTACTGTATTCCAAAAACACATATAGGAGAGAAAAACATACTTTGAAAATGGCACAGTGAAAGAGAAGAACTTCCTAACCCACATGCATGGGATCCCCCACGATCAGCACCCCCCCACCAGAACGGTGCCTTTGACACAACCGATGAACCAACACGGGCACATCGTCACCCACAGTCCACAGTTCATTGCACTCTTGGTGTCGTATGTTCTGAGTTTGGGCAAAGGTATAATTATACATATCCATCCGTATGGTGTCACACAGAGTACGCCCGCTGTCCTAAAAGTCCTTTATGCTATGCCTTTTCATCCTTTCCCAACGTCCCCCGGCCTCTGGCAACCACTGATACTTTTACTGCCTTCGGAGTTTTGCCTTTTCCAGAGTGTTGGAGTTGGAATCATGCAGGACTCAGCCTTTTCAGATCGGCTCCTTATTATTAAGTGAACTTCGTAATATGTATCTACGGCTCTTCTGAGTCTTTTCTTGGCTTGATAGCTCCTTTATTTTTAGTGCTGAATAATATTTCATTATAGGATGTAACCCAACTTCTTATCCATTCAATTACAGAAAGCATCTTGATTCCTTCAAGGTTTGGCAATTAGGAGTAAATCTGCTTATAAATAATCCATGTGCAGATTTTTTGAAAACATCAGTTTTCAACTCCTTTGGGTAAATTCCAAGAAGTACGTCAATCATTATTTACTAATAAATACTTGAGTATTTGCAATCCTAATCAAAGTGCTAGTTGTGGAGGATATAATGATCAACAAGGTAGAGGGTACCCCTGGCCTCAGGGAACTTCCATGTCCGGGAGAAACAGACAAGAGAAAGGACAGTACAAGATGGTGTGGCATCTGGTGGCATGTGATCTGACAGGAAAAATACCCAGGGCCAAGGGGGCACCACATGGGCAGAACAGGGACATGAATAAACAGAACTTTTTAGAAGTCAAGAATACAGGGAATAAAACTGCTGGTAGACATTACCTCACACTTGGCCTTTCCCTAAGATCAAAATTTCCAGAGCCATCCAGTGGCTCAGGACATTTGAGTACCAAGCATTTGAGCTCCAAAAAGAAGGAAGATGCTTCTGGACTGAACTCGGCAGAGCAGGCACATGTAGGGTGACATCACAGGTCCAAAAAAGAGCTCCCTGCGCAAACAAACCTTTGTCTTCCCACCAAGTGCCAACCTTCTTAAGCGAGGGGCAAAACCCCTTCCACAGCTAAGGAGGAGACGGTTAAAGCAGATGGCTTTCTTAGGGCACACCGCACGTGGAGCTGAGGCAGGGTAAGGCATGAATGACTGACGGGAGACCTTTCCAGAAGGTGGGTTTTGAGAAGGGCGGAGTCAGAGGGACTGGAAAGGAAGCAGGGAGAACCGAAAGGAGGAAGACTGGTGAGGAATCTAAACAACGGAGCCAATATGTGCGTGCTGTTCGGAGCCAGGCACGTATAATTGACCTGTAATTAGCAAGACGCATTCTGAGAGGAGGGAAGAGACTGACGGCAGAGGAAAGAGAAAGAAGCGGCTGACATTTCACATTCCCCAAAGCGCTCCTAACCCCGGGAAGGCTAAGGGTGCTGTCCACCAAACCCCTGAAGCAAACTGACAAGGAGCCCACCGATGGGCCTGTGTGGCTTTGGGGGTTAGAGTCTGGCCGTTCCTCGTTAATCTGCGCAGGGGGATGACAGTGCCTGGCAGAGGGCAATCTGTCCAAGAATAACGAGATTCCCCCTCACTTCCTGCGTCTTGGTGTCAGAGGCACCCAACGTATTTACAGTATCTCATTCTGCTTCCAGCCGAATCTGATGTTCGCTGATCAGGTTAACGCCGGAGATACAAGACACATTCTTCCCGGTAAACAAACCGCCGCGGCAAATCCGAAGGGAACGGAGGGGATGCGGCTCCCTTAATTTCCCAGGCCTGAGAAAGGCTCGCCTTCAGGCGTAGCAGCAGCTCCGATGATTTGCTGCTGGAGAAAGGCCATACCCCAGAGGGTTCGTGGCATGAGCCGCAGGTACAGCGGGGGAGCAGCCCTCATTTAGTGTGAGACAGGAGGGCTGTGAAAGCGCCCGGTGAAGAATATGCCCTTATTATGCATTGAAAGCAATATGAATCAGGACGTGCTCTGTGGCTATAATTCCACACGATGCTTTAGAGACCAAGGCTGAAGGGTGGAGGAAAGACGCAAGGGGAAGAAGGGAAGAAAAATCTTAGAGGTAGAGAGCACCCGCCGGTCGACAAGCACAGTGCTGGGCACCATCTCAAAGAAAAGGTTATTGGTGACACAATTCTCATTCCTCGCCACCCTCCCCACCCCCGCCAACAACCTGCTGGGATCAGCCCTTTACCTGTGTAACAACACGTAAGGACAAGCCTGCCACCCCAACGACACTGCGGCAGAGTTCCTGCACCACCTGACCACCCAAGGGCATGTGAGGCACTGATCTGGTGCTCTCGGGTGGGTCGCGAGGGAACCCAACACCCCAGGGAGAGTCCCAGGACAAACGCACTGGGTTTAGCAATGAAGTACTTTGGCAGCGAGTCTTAGTACAGTGCTGGGGACCAAGGGACGATGTGAGTTTCAGGAAAAAAAAAAAAATAATGGGAGGAACCAAGAAGTAAAACCAAGGAGACAGACACTTCCTTTCAGAAGCTTCTGTAAAGGGGGCCTGGGGGGCTGAGTCGGTTAAGGGACCAACTTCGGCTCAGGTCATGATCTCACAGTCTGGGAGTTCGAGCTCCATGCCAGGCTCTGTGCTGATGGCCTGGAGCCTGGAGCCTGCCTCAGATTCTGTCTCCCTATCTCTCTGCCCCTCACCTGCTTGTTCTCTCTCTCTCCCTCTCTCTCTCTCAAAAATAAACACAAAAAAATTAAAAACAAAAAGTTTCTGTGAAGAGAATTGGAGAAATGAGCCACTAGCCAGCCAGTCGAGGGTGTGGGGTTCAAAGGGGTATGGAAAATAAGCAATGTCCGATTTAAAAAGTACCTCCTGCTGCATTCCGATTAAATGATAAAAACACTTAGCACTAAAATGAACCCAGGAGATCTGAATTGAAGCCCTTATTTTCTGTATGAAGAAACAGACTCAGAGAGGTTAAGTGACATCTTGCCCAAACCACAGAGCTAATGAAGAGCAGGACTGGATTCTGAATTCAAGAGTCCATCAACATCACCGAGCCTCTACTCACTCCGTCGGGCACCCCCGTTGCCCAGTCTCTCGATTCACTGTGACCGGTACCCAATTTTACTTGTGCTTTTGTTTTCAATAAGACATTTCAGAAGACCTTAAAGGTATCAGATTAACCAGAAATGATTTTTTTTCCTTTTAGAAGGGAAATTTTAACTATCTTCACCAACAAAGGGATTAAGTCTGTTCTGTGACAGAACTGCATTAAAAATAATGAGGCAGATAAAGAAAAGCTTTTTTTATTTTAATGAATTCAAAAGCTGGAAGCATTACTGAGATGAACAATGTGTTCACTGCCCTAATCCAATATAATCATGTTTAAAAAATTATTCTGTTTAGGAATTTTCTGCTATATCAGACAAAATCCAAAACATGCCAAGTAGAATATTAAAATTAACTTCAAATCCTGAGTGCCTTTCAGATACAGACCAATATTCTAAGAGCCATCTTTAAAAGCACCACATACAGACATGGAGCTTTGTGATATACAAAGATGTCCTTCTGTCCACAATTTAACTTGAAGACTTCTACCATTTAACCCACATCCTAAGAAATTCATGATTCTACACATTTAAGTTTACTCTATGCCCAGGGGCACCTGGGTGGCTTAGCTGATTAACTGTCCAACTCTGACCTCAGCTAAGGTCATGATCTCACCGTTCGAGAGTTCAAGCCCCATGTCAGGCTGTGCACGGACAGTGCAGAGCCTGCTTGGCATTCCCTTTCTCCCATCTTCTCTGCCCCTCTCAAAATGAACAAATGAATGAATGAATAAATAAATAAATAAACGAAAAAACAATAAAAAAAACTTTAAAAAGGACACTCTATGCCCAATGTGGGGCTCAAACTCACAACCCCAAGATCAAGAGTCACATGCTCTACCGACTGAGTCAGCCAGGGGCCCCTACACATTTTTTAAAAATCTGAATCAATCATTTACTTCTGTGTATAAGGAAGCCCAGTTAACTTCTCTGTTATGTTTCATCTGCAGCTATAGAAAAAGAAATTTAGTTTCTGACTCATCTCACTGGGGTTGATTCTAGAGAAGAAAATACCATAGCAACTTTTAGCATGAACATATATTTGCTACACAAATGTTTTAGTCTTTCAAGTCTCAGAAGAAAACATTATCTGTTCTTTCCCACACAATTTGAATGCAAAGATATTCCCCAAAGAAAACATAACATACAGGATGCCAATAATAATACTCCTTTCTTTTCAAAATATATCACATTTCTTGGCTATTATGTTCTCACCATTCTGCTAACACCTTGACACATCAGGCCTAGATATTAGTATCGGGTAACTGTGGCAGCAAAAATTACAATGGGGAAGCAAAGTTCACTGCATTTCACTCATTCACTCATTTTGTCTTTCTTACTCTGGCTCTGTCATACTGAACACATTATTTCAGCAACAAAAATAAGCCGCCAATGTCAGGTTCAACTTTAATTTCAACAAGAGCACAGGAGTAGAGGGGTGCCTAGGTGGCTCAGTCAGTTGAGTGTCTAATTTCCACTCAGGTCTTGATCATGCAGTTCATGAGTTTGACCCCCAACATCAGGCTCACTGCTATCAGCACAAAGCCGGCTTCAGACCCTGTGCCCCCTTCCCAGCTCATGCTCTTTCTATCACCCCAAAAAAAAAAAAAAAAAAAAAAAAAGCACAGCACTAGGTTACAATTAAACTTGGAGGAAGAGTTAAATCCACCTCTTCCTACAGATTTGTGATTAAAACCACTTATTCCAAATTACTCCAAATTACAAATCTTGTCCCAGCTATCAAAAAACGATTATTTCATGTTCAACAACCCCCAAAATCTCACTAAAACTCTAGTCTAGAATACAGAACATTAATCATGCAAAATCTTGTAGACCCCAAATTTGTACCAGAAGAATATAGCATAAATTTCAAAATTAATGTAAATATTAAATGGATGAATTGGTAATTGAGCCTTCTGTAATCAGGAGTCAACTACCTGATTTATCATTTTCTAGATTCTCCCATTATCATCTTACTATCTATAGTCTGTCAATGCTGGTGTTCTGAGTTTTCACAGGAATAAGGAAAAGAAACCATCCCCATCCTCTAGGGAGGGCTAGTGAGGTCTGATGATGCATGTTTTACACCTACTGGTTAACGTGATTTATTACTATATTGACAACTCTAGACATACTAATGTTTCTGTCTGCATACAGCATAAGCGTAACCCATGTGGACAAAGTGAGACCCCACCAAGGATTTTTGCTCTGCAGAAATGGAGGGGACAAACCAAGATGGCTTGTCTAAGGAAAAAAAAGCCTGACCCAACCAACAAAGGCAGCAGAGGTGGTGACACCGGGAAGAGACCACAGGGAGACAGAACCAAAAGAATACTGTCCATGTTACCATGGTTACGCCCCAATGGCTACTTCCCCGTCTAGAGCCCTGCCCCAAAATGAAGATTTTGAAAATAATGCCCCCAGTTTACCCTCCTGAAAGATACTGGAAGAATCAGGCCCATTTAGAAGCATGGATCCAGGTTGAAATGATACTCTACAGAAGTTTCTTTATTATTTGAAGGGAAAAAATTAGTCCCATAACGTCCCATTTTTTCTTATACGTCATTAGGTCCTCCCCATACAGGATAGAATTTCTATTAGGTAGTGAGTCTTTGTAACATAGCAGAAAAAGTATAGGGTTTAAAGCCAAGCAGTTTAAAATCCGAGCTCTGTTACTTCTTTTTTTTTTTTAAGTTTATTTATTTGTGAGAGAGAGAGTGTGCACGAGAGAGCAGGGGAGGGGCAGAGAGAGAGGGAGAAAATCCCCAGCAGGCTCCACACTGTCATCCAAGCACCCTTGTTACTTCTCAAATACAGTGCAGTGAGTAAGTAACTTTAATTTCTGACCTTCAGTTTCCCCATTTGTGAAATTCAGATAATACACCTGCCTTGAAAGGCTATTCGAAGAATAAAAAATATGACTTGAAAGGAACCCAGCCTAGAGCCCAGCACTGAGTAGACACTCAGTAATTATTTCTGCATCTTTTCCCCATAATCCCCATCCCACCAGCAGATGGGTGCAAACGCCCACTTTCTTTGGTGCACCTGGGGGGCTCAGTCAGCTGAGCATCTGACTCTTGATTTCGGTTCAGGTCATAATCTCACGGTTCGTGAGTTCGAGCTCTGCGCTGCTAGTGTGGAGCCTGCTTGGGATTCTCCCCTACCCCGTCCCTACTCAAAATAAATAAATAAACTTAAAAAAAAAAAAAAAGAAACATTTTCTTTAAGGTCCATTTCAACCCTGAAGGCATATTCAGCACTCCACAGAGGTGTTTTAAGAGCCTGCATTGTGTACACCCAGACACTGAGACACATTTAGCCAAGTTTGACGTTCGAGGAGACCTGCCCTCCAACTATTTTTCTGTGGGAGGAACAGAGAATCTTCTAGAGGAAATAGTCATCCTGAGGGAAGAAGCAGATGCTTGCGAATTTGGTCAAGGGACAAAGGAGGAATAAAGAGAAGAGGTAAGTTTCAAGCAGACCACCCCGACCCCCGTGGGGTCAGAGGTCGGCACCCTTGGGTAGGGTTCAGGGAACAACCATAAGTGAAGAACTGTACTAAAGCCGCAGTTTCTGGGAGCACAAGGCAGCGCGACAGCCTATGGAGCCCGCGAAGCGCCTGAGGTGCAGGATGAGCCCGTGGGATGCTGGAGCGGGAAGCAGACAGCGAGCCGAGCCGGGACGAGAGAGCGGAGGAGCCCCCAGCAGGTGGCCCACGGCTCCGGAAGGGAAAAGGCAGCTGCGGCCCTTCTTCCTGGAGAACAGGGGGGACGACGCTGCAGAGGGGACGACGCTGCAGAGGAGACGCCTGCGAGCGCCGCGGGGGCGGCGGTGGGTCGACCTGGAGGCAACGCCAGTCGGCTGCGCGGAGACAGGTCGTGCCAAGAACATCCTGCCACTATTTGCATCCGAACAAGAGTGTAACCTCATAAAGCAAGAATTCTGGGTCTTTAGGCGAATGTCACCTCAGAGTAGATGTTTGTAAGAGGCCAGAGGAAGGGAACCAGGATTTTCTGCGTACTTACTATGTTACAGGCAATGAGTAAGGCTTCTCATTTAACTGTATGCAATCTCATTCTGAAGAAAAGATTAACAATTTTATTTGATTAAATTTACTTCCCTCAATGATGGCTTTTGACGGAAAGCAGATTCAGTTTTGATCATCAGGCTATATTCTTTGGGCGTATCACCAAAGAGATAAATTACCCTGGAATTCACATCAAATATTTTTACTGATTTATTTGGAAAAACATCACTGTGTAAACCAGGAGCTCTCAAAGATCCTTCCAGAGGATATGAGAGGTCAAAATTATTGTCATAATAGTGCAAAAATATTATCTGCCCTTCTCACTCTCATCAGCTCATGTGTGGACAAGAGTTTTCGAGAAGCTACACATTACGTGGTATCGTAAGAGTGGGTGAGCAAGCAGATAGAAGAAATAAGTTGTCATCTATTAAGCCATATATTAAAGAGATTTGTAAAACTAAAACAGTATCAGTTTTTCTCACTAACTTGTTACTGGTTTTGAAAAGTTGTTTTTCATCAAAATATTACATCAAAGGTTAATGGATTTATTACTTTAAATGCATTACTTTGAATTTCTCAGTTTTCACTTCTAACACTGTAATGATTGCTAGATACCCCTTTCAAAACGTATCTTTGGACCCTCAGTAATTCTGAAGAGTATAAAGAGATCCTGAGACCAAAAAGTTCCAGACTCCGTGTAATACCACAGCCCACCTTTCTCCATGAGAACTACAGGACATCAAGAAACGGTCTGACTCCAAGTCACCCTGATCTCACCTGGGATGATGTAAAATCCAATTCTCTGCAAACATCAAGAAACGTGTCCCTTCTTTTGCCTCTCCCAACTGAGGTGTGTTTTTTCTCGATTATGAAGGAAAGCATTTTTTAAATACAGGCTGTTAACTTGGGTGTGGTGCGGGGCAGATTTGTGCTATTGTTTCGGGGTTTTTGTGTTGCTGTTGGGTATTCTTGCTCTATGGAATGCAAAGTTCTCCTGAACCACACGGAGAACACTAACGAAACCAGTTTCGAAGTTTTCTCCTATTTCCTCAATTGTCTGGAGTGAGTCGCTGATCCTAGCAGCTGACAAGGCTCTTCACACGTGAAGGGATCATTTTTCTCTGTAATTTGGCCTCTACATCCTCCAGATTGATCCGCCCTCCCAACCCGGGTACGTCACCGCTCGGTGCCTCCAGTGGGCCTCCCTGGGTACAACCAGAGGATGAAGAGGTTGGCCCATGAGTCTCCCCCTGGCAGGGGGGGTGGGGGGGGCTCTACAGGCCAAAGAGTTTTAATAAATCCGTCACCCATCCAGTGTGCCACAGACAACGTGAAGCAGTGTTACTGCCTCGCGTCTGTCCTTCCCAACATCTCCTCCCTTATATTCTGTCCCTGGTCCAATGACTGAGTGAAACTTGAAAAATCTTAAGTATTTACTGAGTGCTGCTTCTATAGGTAACAGAAGGTGTACAGATGGAATAGACAAACCCCGTACCCTACGGAATACCTAATACGGCCAGAACTTTTTAAAGAAAACAGGACAGCCCAGGACAAGTAAACTCACAACCATGTATTTTGGATTAAAAACCTTGCCCACCCCCTCTGGGCGCACTGTGACTGTCCTCCTATTATGTAACCACCCCGCTTGCACTCAAGTCCTATGATACTCAGTTCTCCAAGGATACCAAACCGGTGACCCCTGTCCCTGCCCTAGTTTAACTCCCTTTCCCACCCACCGGGACCCAGGGGGCATCATCACAACCCTTCTATTATCAACATCAACTCCCTCGCTCTTTGCATTTGTGTCTCAGAGCCTCGGCAGAACTCAACACGGAGCCACCCACTGTGTACTTCTCCTGCTCAACCCAGCAAAGCACAAGTGAGCACGGGCCCTAGATGACACAGTTGCTTGTTAACCGGAACAGTGAACAACATAGCTAACCTTCCTGCACCCTCTGCAAAGTGGAGATGGTAATAACAGAGGCTCACTTCAGAGCGTTGGTGTGCAGACTGAGCGAGTTACGACACATAAGGTGCCTGGCACAGAGTAAGCACTTGATAAATGTTCGCTATTTTTATTTGTGATAATATCAGGCTGCTAAACTCTAATGGAGAAAGTCACGGAACTCCGTGTCTGTGCCGCTACACAGGTATGATGCCCAGTTTATCCTTGTGACTGCCCGTGACCCTGGAAGCTCATCACACAGTCCAGATCTGTCCCCTCAGTTCCCTCACCCTCCACCTCCGCTCAAGCCCCAACCTCCTGTGCGTGCCCTTCTCCCTCAGCAGAGAGTCTTGCTTCTGATTTCAGAGAAACAGAGCCGGCCATCAACTTTCTACCCCAACCCCACGAACAACACATGCGCCCAACTTTGACCTTCTCCCCCTACTGAGAACGGCCCTTCCCCCTACTGGGATCACTGTCAGCCCAAGTCCTACATTTCACCCTCCCGTCTTCTTTCCGGATGGGGCTCCGGCGACCATCATGTCTGCCTTCCCATCTTCAGTCCCTTTCTCCCCCAGTGACTACTTCCCCTCAGCCTACAACCTGGCTCCAAATCCTCCATCCTGAGACAAAGTGAAAGAAAACCCGCCTCTAATCCCATTCACCTCTGGCTACTTTCGTTCTCCCTTCACAGCCAGGCTGACAGAAAAATTCTCTGCACTTGGTGTCTCCGTTTCCCGAATACCCAACACTGTACAATATATATACTGTGAGGGCAGCAGGCACTACGACACGCTTTGGCTTCCTGTGACCGCTTACACCCGCAGTCCACAAGAATTGAGGTTTGTGCTTTTCGCTGCTCCTCTACCTAGATCATTCTCTCATCCACAAGCTGTGTCTCCAGTACACGGCAAGTTCACCAACAGCCAAGCACGGGCCTGGTTTGGTCTCTATACGCAAGCATGGAACAAGGTACTGAGCCCGTGCTTGCTGAAGGTCTCGGTGAAAATCATTAGTCCTGGTGCGTCGGAAGCCTCCGGTGCGCCATCCTCTCTTAGTCCGTCTCCACTGGCAGCTTCAAAGTTCCTCTGTCAAGGACGTCTTTGGCACAGTAAGATATCCAGGAGTCGAGGTTCCCATTTAGCTCCATGTTTTGCACGGGTGGGAAAGCTGTTTACACAGGCAAAGTGATCCTGGCCTTCGCCTTCAAAGCCTCACCCCTGTGCAAGACGGTGCCCGGTACGCACTCCAGGGATACACGACTTCATCGGTGCTGCTGCTGAAGCCAGCAGCCCTCCTGGTCATCTGTCTTTTAACACAACCTCAGACCACTGTCTTTTCCTCTTTCTTTTAAAGACAAGAGGACAGTACTTCATATTTTATAATTATCAAAGTATTTCCTGAACCTGAGAGCCACAAATTTTGCAAGAAACACCACAATGCAGAAGGAGCTCTTTCTTGCTCTATTGTTTCTACATAATTAATTTATGACATGACAGTGTATTAAAGAAATGAAGTTTCTACAAAATGAACACTATACTGAACCAGCAAATAATTAATGACCTTGTTTTCTTCACTCCCAAATTCCTTTACCCTAAATGAACCATGCATCTCATGAAGAGTCTGAAAGTAATGAAGACATTTAATAATGATACTACTAATAATAGTAATTTCTGGCAATTAGTCTGATATTACTCTAAAAAAGAAAAGATTACTGCTTGATATTTAGTTTCTTCTCTATGGCAAAGTCCAATTCTTTGAGGACATAAACCACATAAACTTTTCATCCCTTTCGTTCCACATTTTTCTCGATTCAAAGCGGCTACCCACTAGGAATAGTCCACTGATTGTGTCTATCCATTGTGATTAAATAAATATATAAAAATTTCAGCCATTCAACCAGCTCTTCTCTATAGTAATCCAAAACTACTTTCACCATAAAGTAAAAAGTTAATCAACCAAATACCTTGATCAAATAATTTCTCATAAAAGCTGAGAAGGAAATACAATCACTCATTTACAAATTCATCTCTCACACTTATTGTGCTAGATGCTGACAATATCATAGTGAGTAAGATCCACTTCCTGTCCTCCAGATTTTTCAGTCAGTAGTAGAGGCCGAACCCAAACTACAATGTGGCAACCATCTTATCTGTCCTCAGCGATGGTGGTTCTAAGGACTGGGAGGTCTTTGTCATTAATATTAAGGTCTGGCGGTTTGCCTTGCCCCTCAACTTCAAATACCTAATTTGATTTTTAACATGCTTACTACATGCAGACTTTCTTGGGCCTTCTCATTAATTCAAGTCAATTTAGCTAATAATACCCTTTCATCATACAGGCCTTAGTCCCATGAATCTGAGAAATGGGTAACAAAAAAGTGAAAGGAAATAAAACAACATGAAAAGGATTTTATAAATCCTGCTATTTGGGTGGGGGCAGAGGACAAGCAATTCAGCAGTACACAAATTTGAGCTGTTCAAAGAGTTTAAGCTCTAAACAAAGGAACCTGCAGAATGACATCTGTTAATACTCTAAAGCTTATAATGCTAAGTTATGCGGAAGATGAGAAGATGTTTTCCCATAAAAATAAACTCTACATCACAGTTACAATGCAAGGCAAAGTCACAAAGACCATTTCTCTGGTTCCTTCTATAAATATTAAACTCCTGTAAAGCACTGTGCCAAGAATTAGGGATATGAAGTGAAATAAGACCCAACCTCTGCCCAAAGGAGCTTTGAATCTAGTAGAAGAAACTAAATTAATCTTTATGGAAGGATACTCTATGTGTGCTATATTCACAAGGTGCTTTGGAGAGCACAGCAATGGGATGCCTGAATCAGACTGAAGAGGGGGGTGTCACAGAACGCTTCCATGTAAGAGGTCACGTTTGAGCTGAATTTGAAGGTCAAGTGGAATCTGCTACACTAAAAAGGAAGACAAAAGGTACTTGATGGCTGCTCAGAAGATGGAGGTGATCAGATGATGGAGGTGGCGGCACACTGATCAGATGATGGAGGTGATGGGACAACGGAGGTGGCGGCGCACTGATCAGATGATGGAGGTGATGGGATGATGGAGGTGGCAGCACACTGATCCAGTGATGGAGGTGGTTGGATGATGGAGGTGTCTGGATGATGGAGGTGGCAGCACAATGATCTGATGATGGAGGTGATGGGACGATGGAGGTGGCGGCACACTGATCCGATGATGGAGGTGATGGGATGATGGAGGTGGTTGGATGATGGAGGTGATGGGAAAATGGAGGTGGCAGCGCACTGATCAGATGATGGAGGTGGTGGCACAAAGAGGCCTTGAATGAGTTGGGTGTCTGGTCTGGGTAACTGATTCAACGTGAGCACCATCCATGGAGATATGAGGGCACAGTTGGAAAGTGAAACCTCTGTCTTCCATTTGTCTGGAAGAGCAGGGGATTTCTACTGAGGGCTTCTGTCAGCAAACCTGAAGAGTCATGTGGTGTGTGACAAAGGAGAGGTGCGGCCCCAGGCTCCATGGCAGTAATGATGCACAGGTGTCACTGCCTCTCCTCCTGCTCCACACGGAATCACAATCTCCACTTTTCCCTGTGTACAGCTTGAGCTTTGGCCTCATCAGCACAATGTGCCTGAGGAAGGTCTGGTTACCGAGCCACAGTGCGCTACAGATGAGAAAACCGAGACACAGAGATGGTGAATCACTTGCTCACCGGCACACGACAGGCACATGGCCCTGGCCCAGCATTCCATGCCCCTCGCCACATGGTTAACACAGCAGAGATCCCGTTTCTTACAAACTCAAGCTTTCCAAAGAAGGCTCTCAGTCCCCAAGACGTGTCCTTTCTGGGTAGATCGTGAAGGAAACAGATACTGAGAGACGGTCCCTCCCAGCTGCTCCGCTCATTCATGCTCTCCATTCTGGGCAGAAGGCCTACTTTCACAGTAGGATCCCTCTGCAGCCTCCCAGGTGCACCTGGGCAGCCCCTCCGAAAAGCCCGGCATCTCCTTGGTCTTCCTTTCACAGGGCTGCCTCCCACTATCGGACCTGCTGCGAGCTGTCGTTGTGGTTGGTCACACAGGAGATCAACACAGGAGCTACGTCACCTCCTAGGGAAACTGCTTTGAGAATCTGCAAGCCAGGCCATGTATCACGGGGCTTCTAAAGTCTGGTGTCACAGAACCACATGTCACTGCATTGGGGTCTGGACCTACAGTTCAGATGGAAGATGAGCTTTATGAAGAAGGATGTGGCCAGTGAGATCCCAGTCGGCCGAAGATTCCAAGAAACTGAATGCTTACGTGATTCGAGGAAACGGGCCTGTTCTCCACTGATTGTGCACAGACTGGAGGGGCAGTTGTACGTGCAAACGGAGAGGGAAACAGACCTCTAAATAAGTAAAGAGGCGGGGAAGCACAGGTTGCAGAATGAATTATTAACACCTGCACTGGTCTGCACTCGAGGGTCTGACTGATTGCTGAGCGAAGACATCCTCTCCTGAATGCTGCTACTTTAAGGTAAAAATAGACTCCTTATTCCCCCAACTCTCTTTCTCCATCGTTGATGAAAAATGAAGTCGCTCCATTGGTTTGTAATTGATGTGCCTGACACTAAAATTTCATCCTATGTTCCTCCATCCTTTGAAACGTGCGGTAAGAAAAGAGGACCGTCTTGAGGTGCAAAATAGCACATTTTGACACGAAGCCACTGAGATATACGTGAAAGAGTATTTCTACAGGAGCAGAAATGCAGTTCTGTTTGAAAGGTTACCCACATTTCAAATTCCACTTTGAGAAAACGCTTTAGGATAAATAAACGAAAATACAGGGCTTAAAAGAAGAAACTGTGTTTTTTAAAATTTTTTGAGAAATGCCCAGTAAAAGCAGAGTGAGATATAAAGTTTTGTCTTCCCTGTTTCTATACAAACTATTGAAAAATATGAAAAGCTAGTAGGTGCTTAGAGTTCTAACACATTGCAATACGTGCTCCATTTACTGATTTGAATTACATAAATGTACAAACGAGCACAGAATATATAAATATGCGGATTTATAATCACTCCAGTACCATTAATTCCACTTCCATTTTTTTCTTTTTCCAATAAACTGACGAAATCAAGGAAGTTACTGTTTAATCTAGATAATATGTTTTCTACTTATTTGAAGAAACACTTACTGAGCCCCTACCTTGAACCTGACACTGCACACAGAGCCATGAGCAGAGCGTGACAATTAGCAGTTCCAGCAGTAAACAGACAAGGTCATTTCAGAGCATGTGAACATCGCGGTGACCATGAAACAGTGCTGTCACAGGCATGTGAAAGGCAGAGCTACTTTAGGTGGGGTGACCCAGGAAGGCCTCTCTGTGGACACCATTTTCAAGTGAGCTCTGAATAATGAGAAGGAGCCAGTCATAAATTTTTTTTTCATATTTAAAAAAATGATAGGGGAAGAAGATGTATAACAGTCAGGCTTAAATTCAGCTGCTTACTTCATAATGTAGACCAAATAAAATGGCTTATGCTAAGAGGTGGCTCTTTTTCTCCCAGAGGTTCCACACTGCCATGGGGGCGCCCAAACTCCTCATGACCTTTCCTTTGCCCCCTGGCGGCCTGCTTTCCCCCTTCTGCTCACCCAGAGGGTCGCTCTGTAGTGAGCATTACACAGCATTCCAGTGAATGAGAATGAAAAATGGGAAGGGCACGAGCCCCAGCCAGCCGAGTCAGTCCTTCCCTATCAGAAAATCAGGTTTTCCAGAAGCCCTGGCCATAAAGCCCTACTTACATCTGCTCTGAACACGGTCCTGCAGTAAAGTAAAGTGGCTTGAAAAGGTGCATGCTTTGAACTTGCATGGGCTTTTGCGCACACACGCGCGCGCGCACACACACACACACACACACACACCCCGCCAAAACCCTGCAATTCTGCTAGTAGGAAGAAAGCATGAATGGGTGTTGACCTGTGACAAGCAGTGTCTGCTGAAGCATTCTAGACAGGGTGATGGCAAGTGCAAGTCCCTGATGTGACAACCAACAGGTTGGGCTTATAAAACAGAACTGACCAGCCTAGAACCCGTGTCAGGATCACAGAGAGCACAGCCCAGAATTCAATTAGTGAAATGAGAGCCACCGGTACTGAGGGCTCCCTAGGTCCTACATACAGTGAACTCATTTAAGTCTCCCCCACAACTCCATGGAGGGGGTACTACCTTTATTTTACAAATAAAGAAGCAAGTGCTTAGGTCAAGTGACTTGCCCAAGTTCATAAAGTGAGGAAGAAGAGACACAATTATAACTCAGGTTGATCTGATTTTTAATCCATGTTCCTAACCCTGCTGCCATCATTTCTCTGCTTCAACCATATGCCTCAGAATAGTGAACTGACAGAATTCATTCTTCCAGATCCATTCCTGTCATTACCTGCTCTCCCATTCATTAACACGTAAGAGATGTGCTTCTTTATTTTTTTTTATATTTTCATTTATTCAGAAGTCTAGATAGAGGGATTTCCATGTGATTCTTTATCTAATATTCAAGAGAAGGAAAAAAACTCTAAAAACTGAAACTATCTCTTTCTGACATTGAGGTTTGGAGGTGTGAACCTCGTATTAGTGGGAAAATAAATCTCTACACGGCTGCTTTTCACTCTGAGACACCTGGGGAGGAAGAAAAGAAGGCAGGAATTTCAAAGCTCCTGCCAGTTCTTCAGTGCTGGGAAACATTAATGAGCTTCTGGATTTGCAAAGGTGGGCCCAGAGCCTAAGGATGTTTGAGAGTTAAATTGCTCTGCATAATGAAGTAAAGGTAATTGAGTTTCCCAAGAATCGGAGAATAAAGAGGCTGAGAAAATGGAGAAGGCAGGGAGCGTGGAAGGCGCGTGGATCTCGCACGGTTCCCGCACGAACGGTTCCGTGTGAGGGCAGCGGGTGAGGACTGTAGCTGACCCTGGTGGGCAGGCAACGCCGCACGCTCAGAGATCAAGGACAAGTGCAAGCCATTCTACAATCTGGGAAGATTAAAAGGGGGCAGTGAGTCTAAAAGAACCCCACAGGGGCTGGCAGGGCTCCTCCGAGTTCTCCAGGGCGCAGGGGACACAGGCGGGGCTGCTGGCTTAGGATCCTACCCTCGGCCCCAGGTACTGCCCCGCACGTGGAGACAAAGAAAATAACATCAGAGGAGCCCAGAGCTCCAGCAACTGCTTTAGGGAACCTCTTCCCTCCATCACTCTTCTGCAGCCTACACCCAGCACCTCACAGCAGAGTCACTTGCAAAGGCAAATGCAGCCAGCCCGGGCACACGTGGTGCCGTTCCCCTCGCCTGAAAGGTCTGTGTCCCCACACAGCCTCTGCTTGGGGCCCAGTGGCTTTCTGTGTGACCTTCAAATTCCTGTGTGTTATCCCAGCACTTGTGACCGGCCCCTGCCTACCGCCCAGCCTCACCTGTGGCCCTGAGCACCAGTAAGACAGAGCCACGTTCAGTGCCCTCTGTGCTGCACTCTGCCACTCTCCCTGCCCCCACACGGCTGCGCTCTCTTCCACGCCTCATCTACGTTCACAAAACCATCTTCTAGGAAGGCTTCGAAAAGCAGTTGAGGCATCATGGGCTCCAGAAGCCTCCCGCCTCCACCTGCGATTCGGAGGGCCGCCCTTCCCCCTGCCACGCCCACCCCAGCACCCACCCTCCAGCGTCTTCACCGAGTGCTGGTCGCCCCAGCACGCGTCCACAGAGCCTCGCACTGTGCCTGCAGGGTCATAATTCAATAAATTCTTGACAATAAATGTATGACCTTCTTATTACCTATTTATTATCTAAGAAGATAATAAGACACAGATCTGCCCATGAAGACTGTATTTCAAATGAATGTCAGGCCAGAATGTGTCTTCCCACACTTTGATTTTTCCTTCAACACAGCGCTGTACCTCTCCTGGCCTCAATCCAGACCTTCATGTTACCCTTGCCCACTTAAGCCGCCAACAACAACCTTCAGAACAAAAATAGGAACAATCATTGTGAAAAGTTCATATTCTTTCATTCAACAAATAGACATCAGGGGCTTCATACATGAGGCGTGGTGCGAACTGGAGATTCACGAATGGATAAAACTGACATTACTCCTATCCTACTAGAATTCAACCAATGAATAAACGTCTAACATGTTACGGTTGTGATAAGTGCTCTGTGATGAAAAATGAGAGTGTAACAGTTTAACTATTAGACCTAATCCAGTCTGGGTCTGGGATGGGAGGGAGGCTTGCCCAGTACCAGTGTATACGGATTAGGGCGGGCTCCCTTTGCAAACAGGAGTTTGCCAGCAACGGGGTATGTGTGTTTAGGGAAACGTAAAAAGACGCCTATTACAAGGAGCGATGAAAGCCCATGGGCAGCCTGAAGGAGCTTGGAGAGTTTCAGGAAGGGCCAAGAAGACCGTGTAGAGGCCCCGTGAGCTCCCAGCACGAGTGAGGTTGAACCAAGCTGCAACCTGTCTGGCTGGCGAAGCGAAGTTAGTTTTTCCTTGGTGAATCATTAGAGAACAGGCCACATCGTGGAAGCAGCGTTTCTAACGTGAAAACGCAGCGAGACAGTGAAGCAATGCTGGACAGAGATGACTATCGACCGAGGAGGAAGCATCTCCAAGCTGGCTACACGAAGGAAGATTCTTACCTCAATTACTCCAACAGAACACTCTGGACCTGGGTTACACTAAAGAGAATGAACATAATGGGGGGAGGGGGCCTAGGGGGAAAGGAGCCTGTCAGAGCCTGGCATGAGTGACCCTGGGAACTGCCTGAGACACGGCCTGGGCTGAAGCCAGACAGACAAGTAATGCTGAAGACTCGACAACCGATCTGAACACAAGAGCCACTCGGCACGTTAATTCTCTCTAAAGGAACGGAATGGCTGTGAACACCACGGCGTTATTTTAAATTCTCATCTCCTGGGCACCTGGGTGGCTTAGTCGGTTAAGCGTCCGACATGAGCTCAGGTCATGATCTCACGGTTAGTGAGTTCAAGTCCCGCATCAGGCTCCGTGCTGACAGCTCAGAGCCTGGAGCCTGCTTCAGATTCTGTGTCTTCCTCTCTCTCTGCTCCTCCCCTGTTTGAGCTCTGTCTCTCAAAAATAAATAAATGTAAAAAAAAAAAAAAAATTTAAATTCTCATCTCCTGTGTATAAGGACCTGGAATCTTTGTGTGATCTCTGAATCCAAGTACATGAGGGGCCCTTTGTTTTCAGTCACCATTACAAAGTAACTAAGCACTTCCTAACGGCTGGTGGTGGCAAAAATCTGAATCTCGAGATCAGATTTCTAACTTATGACGCCTAGCTCGGAATCACCTCAAACTCTCAAACGCAATCAAGTAAGAGGGTTATCCCAGATGTAAAGACTCCTGGTATGTCAGGATTCCCAGAAAAAGACGTGAACTATACCATATGCCTGCATAATGAACAACTTAGCCTTACTTAAGTGTTAAAATTGTAACTTTTATTGAAGACACTATGTTACTAGGTATGTGTGTTAAGCAAGGAAAAATTATTTTCCTTGGTAGGGTGCACACAGCTTACTTAATACATATCTTAAGTGGCTTAGGGGCTAAGAACATAATCCCTTCAGCTATCTGCCTCAATTACATTTATTTTATTGTAGATACCTACTGCACAGTTAATCACCTTCATCCGTATTGTTAACCTGATCCTTTAAATATTCATACTTCCAGCACAAATTCTTTTTTTGCCGTTCTTTCATTTGCAAAGATCTTTGGAACATTAATGGTTAGAGAAATAATGGATGCCATGTTCCTAATATTATAAATTATTGTGACTTTTATACTCAATGACTAGTTGTAACTTGAAAACTCAAAACCACAACCGTAAGTGACTTAAAAAGGACAATGAGAACAGAGTTCATTCTCTGGTTGCAGGCTGCCTGACATTTCCCAGACTGCCCGGAATTTTGTAAAAAGAAATGACCTTGAAAATAATTAAGTGTATCAAGTGGTAAGGCTGCAGCTCACTGAAATATGACAATATGTTCATATCTTTATAATGCTGCTAAGCATTCATGAACTAGAAAGAAGCTTTATTGCTCGTTAGCCTATACTTGTATTTTTATAGGCTTATACATACTCACTACAAGGCCATTCTAATCTTTGTTTACCTATATCCCTCTGAACTTGGAAATAAAGGCAATCAGGTCTCAGCCCACTAGACTGGGAAAAAGATCAGATATTGCAAGAGGCAAAAGAGGCTGGTTGATTTTTTTTTCAGCCCGTTTAATTAGAGTGCTCTTAGTAAAAACACAAATTCAAATTAGCTTTCTCGGCTCAATGCTTATTAATTTAAACGCTCTTTAAAAGGGAACATGTAAGCATCTTGATAAATAAATTTAGCTGCAGGGCTCCTGGGTGGCTCAACTGGTTGAGCCCGGTTGAGGGTCTGACTCTTGATTTCAGCTCAGGTCATGATCTCACGATTCGTGAGATCGAGCCGCGTCCCGTGTCAGGCTCTGTGTTGACAGTGCAGAGATTCTCTTCAGAGGGATTCAGAGTGTACTTGGGATTCTCTGTCTCTGTCTGTCTCTCTCTCTCCCTCCCTCCCTTCCTCTCTGCCCCTCCACTGTTCTCTTTCCCTCTCTCTCTCCCCCCCTCTCAAAATAAAATGAACTTCAAAATAAATTTAGCTGCTGTCACTTTATAAAAGGAGTAAATGCAACAAAAACAAAAACACAACAATCACAAATGAGGGGATGGACAGAAAATACTTCCAAGACCTAGATGCCATGGGGCCCACGATGCACCACTGAGCGTGCCCCGTGAGGTGCTGGAAAGGGCTGAGGGAAGACCTGTTCGGCCACACCTTAGGACCTCAGGGCACAGGAAGACTGACAGACCCCAGGAAAATCAGAATCTCCGAGGTGGAAACCAAGCTGTCAGAGTAATAAAGAAGCGGATCCCCCGAATAAAAGCAATGCTCAGGAGGGAAGGCCCTGTGGGAGTTCAGTCCAACTCCCCAGCTGGGTCTCCTCCCTCCTCCTGCTCCAGCACAGTCATACCGAGCAGTTTAAATGTGCACGAAGTGCTGAACGGGTTTCTCCCAACAGGTCCCTTTGAAAGGGCTTGAAGGAGGAGGTTATAAAAGTAAGGCTGCTTCTCAGGAGGCGACGGAATGCCCTGGAGACCTGACATTTTTAAGTGCTATCAGGTCCAGCCCCAGTGAGCCGAACCCTTTAGGCTTCATCCTTTCCTCTTTCTGCGCCAAAAACAAGGCTGGAGGTGGGAGAGAAGATTTCTTACAAAAGATTGTAACTTTCTACTTAGCACATGCAGGAGCAGCACTGGTGGGACTGGCATGAAATAAGAATTCAACAGCCCTGGGGCCCCTGAGTGGCTCAGTCAATTAAGTGTCTGACTGCGGCTCAGGTCATGATCATGTGGCTTGTGAGTTCAAGCCCCTCATCGGGCTCTGTGCTGACAGCTCAGAGCCTGGAGCCTGCTTCAGATTCTGTGTCTTCCTCTCTCTCTCTGCCCCTCCCCCACTCACACTCTGTCTCTCTCTCTCTCAAAAATAAATAAACATAAAAAAAATTAAAAAAAAAAAAGAGCTCGACAACCCTGATTCCCAGGAATGTTCACAAGGAGTGCACATGGATGGGGAAAAGTTAGTAACGGAGGACGCCAGGCCTGTAGAAGGGCTGCTGCTAGAACCAGAATCTTAACAAATGAGCAGGGGACCCTTACTGCTCATATTAAGTAAGTACCCACCATGTGCAGGTGCACGGTCCTTGCAGAAACAAGACTGAAAATGTCCGTGCTCCCGTGAAGTTTATATTCTTGTAAACAGTGGCAAATAATAACAATAGCATCTTTGGGAGTGATTAGGAAAACATCTACCCATCAGGCCATGCATGTACTCACGACAGACTGAAAGTATCATGTGCACCAGGCTCTGTGCTGGCTGCGGGGAGTACACCACGGTAAGTGAGACATTAGCAAAATCTGGCAATCGGTCACACAGATGGTACATGGACCTTCAGGAATGAATGAGGTGACCCAGAAAAAGGAGGAGGGGAAAGAAGCCCACAAATATGGAAGGTGGTGGTGCAGGAAGAAATGTGGGGGAGTATGGTGTCACTCAAGCCAGTGTTAAGCACTTAAGCAAAGCGTTTCAAGAAGGGAGTCATCCAAAGTACAGGCCCAGTTACAAAGTCAAATTCAAAGAGGAGCCAGTATTCGCTGGGCTTAGCAGCATGAAGGCCAGAGCAGCTCCGAGTGACTCGTGCACCAGAACACTGGCAGACAAGCCAACGACAAGGAAATGAAGACTAAGAGTATGGACAGTTCTTATATAAGGACTCCTTATTTTTTCCTCCTCTTCCTTCCTTTCTCTCTTCTTGCCTTCCTAAAATAAAACAGACTTAACCATACATAAAGGCTGAAAAGAGAAAATATGGAGAATAGCTAACTGGTGGAGTGAGGTCCCTAAGAGAATAAAAAAAGAATGGGATCTAGAAAGCAAAAGGAGACACCCATGGAGTACTGAGGCACAGAAGGAAGAAAGATATTGCTGAGGGCAGGGCTGGGGTGGGGGCCACAGGTGGGGTGGGAGCGGGGCTGGGGAGCACGACTGGGTGAGGGAGAGCAGATGGGGTGGGAAGCAGGGCTGGGGAACACGGGTGGGGAGCACGGCTGGGGCGGGGGAGCAGGAAGGAACGACAAGTCTGAAGAATCTCTTAGGGAACGGCCGCAGGCTGGGAAGACTCTCAGACACATCTCGGCGCAGGCAGAAGAGGCGCCCAGGGCCAGGTAACTGGTATTGTGGGCTAGGCAAGTGGACGACTGGTCCAGGTGGGGGTTCGGTTGGGGGCCGGCAGCGTAGCTCCGATTACTGAATGTGCCTCCCACAGGTGCGCATAACACCTGTCCGACTGGGCAGGGAAGGAACTCCCTGGGGAGCACGGAGAGCCGCACGTTTTTAAGCAAACGTTTCAAGGATCCCGTCAAGCCCGGGGGAACCCAGCCGGTGCGGACATCAACATCGAGTTCGGTGCCCTAAGAGGGCTGTGCGAAAGCAAACGGGTGTCGGCGCGCACGTCTGAACCGCACCGCCGAGGACCCCCGCCCGGGGGCCACCCGCCACCACGCCACCCCAGTCACCAGGCTCTGGGCGAACCGCTTCACCAAGCTTTCCTTTCGGTTCTTTAGAGAAAGTACCGGGTGCTCTCCCTTGGGCTCCTCGGGGGTGCTGTGGGGCTGGGCGCGCTCTGTCCACGCTCCGGCTGCGCAAGGAGGTGCCCCGACCCGGAAGACCCTTCCGGGCCCCACGCTGGCGCGTCCCCGTCGTATTCATGAAAAGGCACAGACTTGTCCGGCTCTTCACAAGCGTCCCTCCCAGCGGCTCGCGCGTCCCCGCACGGGACGGGACCTCCGCCGACCACCAGAAACACAACGCGGCGCTGCCTGAACGCGCGGCCGGGCCGGCGCCTCCCCGCTGGCCGCTGGCCGCGTGAAAAGGCTGATTACCCCTCACGCACCCAGACGCGAGCCCTTCATTTACCGGGTGTCTGCTCGGTGGGCGCGGAGCCTTCGTGTCCTGTCTGCCCCTCCGCGCTGGTGATTCTCGGGCCGGCAGGCTGCCAGATCCTGGAACCACGTCAACCGAGCCGCTGTCCGTGTTAAGTTCTCGGCTTACGGCTCGCGCCGCGGCGCAGGTGAGCCTGCTCCAAGCAAGCTGCTAAGGCAGAAACTGCGGGCCCGGTGACGCGGGGTATCTTGGCCGTTTTACTGTTTTCATTCTGTGTTGAGGTGAAATCCACACAAAAACAAACCCTTTCAAAATGAACAATTCACCATCTCCACCTAGCGCTACAGCACTTTCATCACCTCAGAAGGAAACCCGATAACCCTCAAGCAGCTGCTCCCGTTTCTTCCTTCCCTCAACCCCGACACTGGCAGCCACTAATTTTGAATTCTGTCTCCACGGATTTAGCTGTTTTGGATATTTCATATAAAGGGAACATAAAATGTGCCCTTTCTGTTTGGCTTCTTATATTTAGCATGTCTTGAAGATTTCTTCCATTTTGTGGCATGTACCATATCAGTACTTCATTCCTTTTTACGGCTGAATAATATTCTACTGTGTGGATACAACACAGTTGAGTTATCCATTCATCCACTGATCAACCTTTGGACTGTTCCTCCCTTTTGACTATTGTAAATAGAACTGCTATGAGAATATGTGTATATGGACTTGGTAGGGACTGGTTTTCAATCCTTTGATATATAGTTGACCCTTGAACAACACAGGTGGTAGGGAAGCCAACACCCCCCACCATAATAAAAAAAATCCGTGTATAACTTTTGACTCCCTCAAAACTTAACTATTATTGGCCTACTATTGACCAGAAGCCTTACCAATAACATCAACAGTCAACACATGCTGTATGTTACAATGCATATGTTATATGCTGTATTCTCACCAAAAAAAAGTAAGCTAAAGAAAATGTTAAAATCATGAGAAAATACACCTACCGTACTGTCTTTATTGAAAAACATCCTCTCATATAAGTGGACTCAGGCAGTTCAACTTGTTCAAGGCTCAACTGTATACCCAGGAGTGGAATGACTGAGTCCTATGGTAATTCTGTTTAATTTTTTGAGGAACTGTTTTCCACAGTGGCTGCACATCCCCACCAGCGGTGTACAAGGGTTCTAATTTCTCACATCCTCACCAACACTTGTTCTTTTTCCTTCTTTTTTTTCCTTACAGCCATCCTAGTGAATGTTAAGGAGTACCTCACTGTGGTTTTGACTTGTATTTCCCTGATGACTAATGACGTTGAGCACCTTTTCATGTGTTTAATTGTCACCTGTATACGTCTCCACAGAAATGTCTATTTAAGCCCTTTGCTTGTTTTTTAATTGGGTTGTTTGTCTTCCAGTCATTTTCAAGCAAAGCAGCCTCTACTCCTCTCTAAACACCAAAAGGAGCCAGAAACAGTGTAGCAGATGAGAGGTTATACTCTGCAACCAGGGTGCCTGGGTTCACTCTGCAACTTCGTAGCCTGACAAAGTAACCTTCCTGAGCCACCAGCTCCTCATCTGTAAAAAGGGAGGTATTAATAGTGAAAGTCATGGATGTGTGGTGCATTCAATAATTTAACCAATGTAACATGCTTACAGTAGTGTCTGACACAAAGTAAGGCTATAAAATGTTTCAAAAACCAAGAAGCCTTGTAGAGACAGCACTTGCATGAACTCACAAGTGTGTTCCCCCAGAGACGGGAGAAATATATGAACGTCTGCCAGATGCAGCCATGTAAAAGGACGAGGAACTTCAGGAATAATTCACAGTACTTAGTGTCCATGTTAAATCCGGAATAATCTCAAAATAATAAAAAGCAGTACATAACATACTGTTTTTTTTTTAATCATTTCTAACAACAAAGGAAACACATTCTTACACTGTGGCAAGAAGGCACAATGCACATCTGTGAACCAAGTTTGGTGACACAGATGCTAAACCAGGGACCAAATCTTCTGAGCCATCATACATCCCTTGGAATGAAAAAAGATGAAAAAAGTTTACAGGCTGCTGTATTTTATAATTGCGATTTCTTTGAAACGCCTATCTATCACTGAGTGAGGGTAATAAACCATAGCATGTGGTTGAGAAGGATCAAGACTCCCTCCTTTCTGTATACAGAAAAAATCCATTGCGTCCAGAGGAATCGTGTCAAGGAATTCACCTGCTCAGGTCCAAAAGCCATAGGTACTGTTCTGCGAAGTCCATGTTGCTGCCATTAGGCTTTGCACAATCTTAAGAAGGGACCGTGCAAGATAACATATGACATCAATCCTCTGTCAATGTACAAAGGCCTCTGTACTCCAATTCTATCCTATACTTGAAAGGTAAAGGCTCTTCCAGGGAGGAGTTCAAAATCACCTACCACATACTCAGACCCAAATAATACACAATTTCATACTTGTAATGTGTCCTGTCATTTTGCATTGATTTAATAAGGAATGAAATCCTCTCTTCTCTTGAATTCTTTAGGGAGCTTGGGTATTCTAAAAGCTTAAGTGCCCTTCCCCCATCCCCTCCACCCAGCAAATTTAGACCCTGACATACTAATTATCTTGGATAGCAATCCATGAGCTCAGAAAAGGACTGATGACAAGGAGCTGGAGTCATGGGTAAATTCATGCTTACTCTCAATACTGAAAAGAACGGATAGAATGAATGGAAGAGGTGGTCAGAAATTAGTTAATCAAAAGGCAAAATGCCGAAGTTAATTTACCAGAGACAAGGGCAGTTAGTGAAAGTTTCTTATGGTGCAAACAAACAAACAAAAAAGAACAAAACTTTCTTTCTTTGAAAAACCTCTAATAATATGATGTATGAAATGGGCAAGCTTAAGTGAACTTACTCTTAAAAAAAAATCATGTTCCTGGAAAAGCAAATAATAGAAAAATCCTGGAATGTTCTTTCATCAAAATGAAATGTTCTTTCTTGTTACAGAACACAGTTAAAGAGAGACGTTTAAGACGCAAAATAATAAAATGCACTACATCGTGAGTCCCAGATCCAAAGACATGGCAAGAAATTTCAGGTCTAAAAAGTACCTATATGCTGGCGAGGATGTGGAGAAACGGGAACCCTCTTGTACTGTTGGTGGGAATGCAAACTGGTATAGCCACTCTGGAAAACAGTATGGAGGTTCCTCAAAAAATTAACAGTAGAACTACCCTATGACCCAGCAATAGCACTGCTAGGAATTTACCCTAGGGATACAGGAGTGCTGATGCATGAGGGCACATGTACCCCAATGTTCATAGCAGCACTTTCAACAATAGCCAAGTCATGGAAAGAGCCTAAATGTCAATCAACTGACAAATGGATCAAGAAGATGTGGTTTATATATACAATGGAATACGACTTGGCCATGAGAAAGAATGAAATCTGGCCATTTGCAGCATCGTGGATGGAAGTGGAGGGTATTATGCTAAGTGAAATAAGTCAGACGAAGAAAGACAGATACCATAGGTTTTCACTCATATATGGGTCTTGAGAAACTTTAAAGAAGACCATGGGGAAGGGGAAGGTGTGAGGGAAAAAAAAGAAGTTACAGAGAGGGAGGGAGGCAGACCATAAGAGACTCTTAAATACTAAGAACAAACTAAGGGTTGATGGGGGTGGGGGACAGGGGAAAGTGGGTGATGGGCATTGAGAAGGGCACTTGTTGGGATGAGCAGTGGGTGTTGTATGGAAACCAATTTGATAATAAATCATATTAAAAATAAATAAATAAATAAATAAAATAAACAGAAAAATAAAAAGCACCTGTAAATTGGAAATAATATTGATCTACAACTTTAGTAAAAACCAAAATTTGTTATAGTTTGATTCTGAGCACTATATTTTTGTCTGGTTTGTTTTTTTGGCCATTGCAGAAAAACATAGAAATCACAGAATAATACAAGGGAGGAAAAAAGGCAATCTGATATATTATGACTTAAGGAATATTTTTGTTGTATTTCCTGTCAAAGACTTAAATAATATATCTTGCATTGTCTTAAAACTAAGAATTGATATTTCCTACCAAAAATATCAGAATGATGTTACACACACATCATTCAATTATAACGCACAATGGTTATTCTCCCATATTATTAAATATGCTTAATAGCTGCATGTAACTTCTCTTTACTTTTACTTATAATTTATTTAACCACTTCCGCATTGCTGAACTTTTCTTTCTTTACTGCAAAAAAACAAAAAACAAAAAAAAATGTACAATTACTAGTTTCACCAACAAGGAACATTATGGATATTAATAATGATAGACTCTTAATAAATACTTCTAAATTTGCTTTGTCCCAAAATATAAATAAACTTACACAACAGTAGTAATATGGAAGTGCCTGCCCTACTAAATTCTGGCTAACATTTGCACATGAACAATTCTTGTTAATTTCTGCCAAAGGGCATCTCACTATTCGCCTTTCTCTGTTAGTAAGGTTTAATGCCTTTCCGTATATTTATAGACTAACTGTACTTTTCTGTGGATTCTCTATGTATTGTATGGTACACCAGCCTGCCTATTCATTCTTCCAAATGATCACTAATTATTTGGGACAATGCCTCAAAAACAGTTTGGAAAGGCCATCAACTTCATAATGCTTAGTTTTACCATCTGTGAGCATACTATGCCTCTACAATTAATCTTCTATATTTTTTAAAGCTTGTAGGTCTTTTTGTATTTTCCTTGAGGCATCTGTAGCCTCTAACGACTTTCCTGTGAGACTTCTCGGCACTCTTATATGCAAAATACATGCTACTTTCCAAATCACTCTCTAAGCTTTTCATTATTTTAACCAGGAAATTTTCTATTATGAAACAGGATTCACTATTTACAAATTACAAGTTTCTGAGTATAATTTTGTTTGCTGTCTGTTAGTTTTAATAAGATTCTCTGTTTTTAGTTTCTAAAAAGTTCCAGTTTCCACTTTGGTCCAAGAGTTACAGTTTTCTAGTTCCCAAGCAATAGGTGCAGTTGAACCCATGCTGCCTATATCCACCCAAGAATCAATTTTGACAAATGTTTCAAAGGTAATTGAAGAAAAAAAAAAGGTATATATCTTTTATGAAAGATACAAAGCTGATTCCATTTAATGTTTTTTACCTTAAATTCTATTTATAGGACACTGATACTGATAGCCCTTCTTTTAGTTTTACTTTGCCTGATTTGCCTCTGCCTATCCTTTTACTTTAATTACACTTCTGTGTTTAGATGGAGTGAGTGCCGTCACTTGTAAACAGTCTATTCTAGCAGCTAACGGACCACCTGGCACAGAAAAGAGTCTCACCAATTAGAAGCTCATTGTACCACGTCATACATATACCTGGTAAGTATCTAATAAGTTGAAATGAGATATTCTCTGATTACTAAGCCATGGTTCTCTGTTACTCTTCAAATTTGGAATACTATAATATTATAAATTTAAATATCATAATACTTTCTAAGGTCACAGAAATAGCTTATGGACTAATGGGAGTGTGGGTTACATGAATATCGACACTCAAATATCATCAAATTATACCTAAATATATACATTTTATTGTTTGTAAATTATAATTCAATTTAAACGGGATGAGAGTAAAAAACAGAAGTATGGTTTCAAGGAGTAGCTTTTTTTAATGTTTTATTTAATTTTGAGACAGAGAGAGAGAGAGGGAGACACAGAATCCGAAGACAGGCTCCAGGCTCTGAGCTAGCTGTCAGCACAGAGTCTGACGCAGGGCCCAAACCCACAAACCATGAGATCATGACCTGAGCCGAAGCCGGACGCTCAATCAACTGAGCCACCCAGGCACCCCACACAGAGTAGCTTTACTATACCCCATGAAGATTACTGGCGACGCAGACATAAACATAAATTTTATTTATAAAATCATCTTTGTGTACAAAACACTATCTCATGGTATTTTGTGACAGAGGAACTATCCCTTCATTGCACCAAAAACTAAAGTTAAGTTGCAAGATTATTTATACATAAATTCTGATGATAAACTTAGTATTTTCCTAATAGAGAAAACAAAACAAAGCAAAAAGTATCCCTGAGTTTACCAGTCTAGTAAAATACCTGCTTTGGTCTTTGAGATTTAGCATAACAATTACCCACATATTAAACAAACAAAAAAACAAAGGTTAGTTTTTCTACAAGTAACCTTTACACTATAGAGATACCCTAACCTTTAAAACTCCCTTCCTGAAGATATTTGCAAATGACATGTCAGATAAAGGCTTTGTATCCCAAATCTATAAAGAACTTATCAAACTCAACATCCTAAAAACAATTAGTCCATTGAAGAAATGGGCAAAAGACATGAATAGACACTTTTCCAAAGAAGACATCCAGATGGTTAAAAGATGCATGAAAAGATGCTCAACATCTCTCATCATCAGGGAAATACAAATCAAAACCACAATGAGATACCACCTCACACCTGTCAGAATGGCTAAAATTAACAACTCAGGAAACAACAGATGTTGGTGAGGATGCAGAGAAAGGGGAACACTTTTCCACTTTTGGTAGGAATGCAAACTGGGGCAGCCACTCTGGAAAACAGTGTGGAGGTTCCTCAAAAAATTAAAACTAGAGCTACTCTATGACCCAACAATTGCACTACTAGGTATCTATCCAAAGGATACAAAAATTCTGATTCAAAGGGGCACACGCATCTTAATGTTTATAGCAGTGCTATCAACAATAGCTAAATTATGGAAAGAGCCCAAATGTCCATTGACCGATAGACTGATAAAAGAAGATATAAAGAAGATACGGTGTGTGTATACACACACACACACACACACACACACACACAATACTTGGGACCAAAAAGAATGAAATCTTGCCATTTACAACAACATGGATCAACTAGAATGGATTATACTAAGGGAAATAAGTCAGGCAGAGAAAGACAAATATCATATATTTAAGAAACATAACAGATGAACATAGGGGAAGGGAAGGGAAAATAAGATAAAAGCAGAGAAGGAGGCATATTATAAAAGACTTTAAATACAGAGAACAAACAGAAGGTTGCTGGAGGGGTGTTGGGTTGGCGGGATGTTGGGTGGGAGGGGTGGGTTAAACAGATGATGGGCATTGAGGAGGGAACTTGGGATGCGCACTGGGTGCTATATGTAAGTGATGAATCACTGGGTTCTACTCCTGAAAACATTATTACACTATATGTTAACTACCTTAAATTTAAATTAAAAAAAAAACTCCCTCCCTACCCAAGGATTAAAATTCATATTTAACTACTTAAGTTGAACCACAGTTTTCATCAAAATCCGGAAGTACTTCACTTATGAAGGAAGACTGGGGCATTCCAGCATGAGCGTTCATTCAACTTGTGGAAATAAAGTATCCTTCAGTTCCTTACAATTCTGCTCAACAACATTCGCTAGGGAAAGTTTCAAACATTCATTGAAGATACTCCTGGAAAGAGAGGGCAATTTACTGGCGTGTGTGATTGTCAAGTGGGAGAATATGTCAATCACCTAATTACCAACTATTCATTGAGGAGGGCTTTTAAATACATTGTAAATGAAACATGTAAAATTAGCCATGATTCCAAATGTATTATACTGTATGAAACACAGAATAAAAGCCTTTTTCAAAATACATAATTTATTCAAAGGAGTTTCCTACCTTAAATACATTCCCCATGAAAAGCAATTTGTATTGACCCAAGTTACTACATCTTCCACGGTTCTTTCAGAGTGTATATTTATTCAAAAGCTACAAGATAATCGGAAACAAGTCTTCCAGTCCAAGCTAAAGTTACACAAAATCACTAAGGAGATCATTTTTTATTCCATTCCTTTCTATTTCATTGCCTCCTCCAGGCCCCAACACAAGCCCCCTTACCGGGAACCACAAGATAATTCATACTTTTTACAAGACACTTAATCTCAGAAACAAACTGTGGAGTTGGAAAATTGAAAATCAGTAAACAACCAGTGTCCGTCGACCACGCTGATGAGTACCAGTGTATAAAGACCATTCCTACTCGCTGCCATGCTCCAGATCCGAAAAGGGAACCAAAATTCGGGGCCGTATTTGTCCCCTCAGAGCCCTTCGCAGAGAGAGAAAATATTAAAATAACAGCAAAAACAGCACACCATTTAAAACTGAACTGATATTCTAACAAGAAAGCAATATTTTGTTCTTCAAAACAAAAATGACAGGGCGCCTCGGTGGCTCAGTTGGTTAAGCATCCGACTTCAGTTCAGGTCGTGATCTCACAGTTCATGGGTTCGAGCCCCATGTCGGGCTCTGTGCTGCCAGCTCAGAGCCTGGAGCCTGCTTCAGGTTCTGTGTCTCCCTCTCTCTCTGCCCCTCCCCCACTCATGCTCTCTCTCTCTCTCTCTCTCTCTCCTCTCTCTCTCTCTCTCTCTCTCTCAAAAATAAACATTTAAAAAATGACATATATGATCAAACCATCAGCACCCCCCCCCCAAAAAGACCATTTTCAATGCAATGAGAATAACACTTCTATTTGCCTTTGGTCCATGATACTGGAAAAGGGTGGCTCTTCCCCTGAGGTGGTGAGGTTAGCCACGCTTGAGTTAAAAGAACACATGAATAACAAACATAATGCACAAATCCCCAAACTATATACACTTTAACCAAAGTGGTGAAATATATTTCTATTTAAAGTAAAATATATTTCTATATAAAGTAAAAGGAAGAGATATTTTAAATTTTTTAGGGTTGCGATGTGAATGTTAGGGGAACCACTGTGATTCGCGTTTGACCTGACGGCACAAAGATCTATGCTTAGCTCCATGACTTGGTCAAGTATTTTCGTAACAGCAGAGCTACCTATTAATGATATTAAGAAGAAAGGGATTTAAACCTTCAGACACTCTGCTAATGTGCTCGTGTTCTCTTCAAATGAAAAGGGCAGGGGTCCATTAAGGACCATCTCTGGGTTACAAGCAAAATTTATAACTTCACTGCTTTCTTAAAATTAGATCCTATCACTCACAATCCTCACATCATTTAAGAGTTTGTAAATTAAAAAAAAAATCATAACAATCCATCATTATCAAGGGCAGAGTGGACCCAGAGTTGCCATGGCAATGGTCTAAAGTCTAGACTTAATTTATTACTGAATAAGTTTTAAAAAATTCATAACCCCAGCCACCAAGGGCAGACTAAAATGATCTTCCCAAACCTTGCTGAGTTCTAACTGCCCACACACTACTCACCAAATGAGGTAAAGGTAGCTAAATACCATTTATTACTAGTTCTGGGTATCGTTACTATAATTTGAAAGGCATTTCTCCTTCTGGGTTTATCACTTCAGTACTGCCATTAAAAGTTGGGAGTTGCCTGGGTGGCTCAGTTGGTTGAATGTACGACTTCAGCTCAGGTCATGATCTCAAGGTTCATGGGTTCAAGCCCCGCATTGGGCTCTGTGCTGACAGCTCAGAGCCTGGAGCCTGCTTCACATTCTGTGTGTCTCTCTCTCTGCTCCTCCCCGACTTGTGTTCGCATTCTCTCTCTCTCTCTCTCAAAAATAAATAAATAAACATTTTAAAAATTTGGCTGCTGTATGTAAGTGATGAATCACTGAATTCAACTTCTGAAACCAATACTGCACTGGGTGTTAACTAACTAAAATTCAATTTTAAAAAAAGGAAAGAGAGAGAGAAGAAAAAAAATTACTAAAGACTATACATGACAATGCCAGGCTAGAAGTTATACTGAGCAAGAAACGTGTGTTCGCTCTAAGGAAGGGCTCAAAAAGACAACATAAAATCAGGAGACCACACAGGAGATTACACATCCTTGTGGCAGAAGAGCACTGAATGGGCAAAGAATGAGCATGAAATCATTGAAAAGTAGAATCTGTAAAGAAAAGCCTAGTGCACGAAATGTCTCGTGACCAGGTGTCCAGTCCTACTTGAAATACGGAGAAAATGAGATACAAGAAACATATGGGGCTATGGGGGGAAAGGGGTGATAATTGCACAGTAAAGCTGCTATTTCTATGGATTTAGATGAAAATGGGGCAACTCAAAAATTGATCCCTACATGACATCAATCTCATCCAGGCGGATTTTCTAAGCACTCAACCCAGCAACCCCCCCAGACCATCCGTACACCAGACCTCGGGGACTGAGCCCCGTCTTGTTTCCTGCTTTCAGATGGTGCTGCCTCCACTTAGCGATGTTTATAAAAAATGGCAGCAGCTCCCTATTTGAATGTTAATTACTGTTGTGACACACAACATAATTTAACTTGCTTCAGTAATTTATTCTTCCTTTTAATTAGATGTAGTAATTGGAAAATCTTCCAGAATGTAACAACAGTTGCAAAGGTGAAATGGCAGCGAAAGAGAGCTTTCCCAGAGGATCTCAACTCTAAATCTGGGGCTGGTTGTTCAACTGGCCGCCACCTGGGTGAACCAGGCCAGGGATCAGAGACGGCCCTTCTAAAATCAAGTAGGTGGCACCCACAGCCTTTAGAGTTGAATGATTCGAGAGGAAGGCAAAGCCCCAGCAGACAGTTTACAGCTATCCTGAAAAGAATGGGAAAGGCAAAACTTGACTGAATCCAGGAGTGACACGACACGGTGCCACTTCAAACCCTCTATTCTGGGAGCGATGCACACACAGTTCAAAGACTCTGTAGAAAGAGTACTGGCCAAAAGTACCACTAGGGTGTGCTGGGCTCTATTCTTATTACTTGATTTATGGAAGTATTTTGGTGCTTGCCACATCACACATGCACATTAATATTTACTGAAACAAGCAAATGAACGATGGAATAAGGAAATGAAAAGGTGCATGCATGGCTTGGAAATAATGACAGCCAATAAGTATTCAATACACAGAACATATCGGGTACCATGCTAAGCACTTGATATCTCTTTCCTCCTCTCCCAATTTCCTTTTCATTTCACCCAAAGCCTTACTCCCTATCTTTACCTAAAATCCTTTTTAAAAAGCATTCTATGACAGATTATTTCAATCATATACATAAATAGTGAGACTATCCCATATAACCATCTTCCAGATTCAGTAATGATGGCCAGTCTTTCTTAATTTCCATCCTGTAATATCAGCCTTCCTATATTATTTTGAAGCAAATCCCAGGTATCATATTTCATCTGTCAATATTTACAGAGCTCATATTTTTAATCTCAATGTAATAATCCCTTACATATATTAGTAAGAATTCCTAAAAACCACCAAATATTCAGGTATTGTACCTTTTCCCCAGCTGTATTATAGTTTTTTATAGTTTTTATAAATTGGTATCCAAAAAAGGTCCAGGTATTAGGATTAGTTGATATATCTCTTAATCATTTTAATATACAGATTTTGTCCTCCATCTGTTTTTTTACTTTAGCTGCATTTTTTGTTACTATTATTATTATTATTATATTATTTTAGAGAGAACAGGAGTGCAAGTGGGAGAGACAGCCAGATGGAGAGAGGGAGGAAGAGAAGAAGGGAGGGCAAGGGCGAGGGCGAGGGCAAATCCCAAGCAGGCTCCACGCTCAGGACGGAGCCCAACACAGGGCTCAACCCTATGATCCTGGGATCATACTCTGAGCCGAAATCAAGAGTCAGAGGCTCAGGTGACTGAACCACCCAGGTGCCCCACATTTTTGTTATTATTACTGAAAAAAATCATTTGCCCTGTAGAGTTGCCCACTCTAGATTTTTTAAAAATTGTATCTCGAGGCGCTTGGGTGGCTCAGTCAGTTGGGCATCCGACTTCATCTCAGGTCATGATCTCGCAGTTCCTGAGTTTGAGCCCCATGTCGGGCTCTGTGCTGACAGCTGGGAGGAACCTGGAGCCTGATTCGGATTCTGTGTCTCCCTCTCTCTCTCTGCCCCTCTCCCGCTCACACACACACACACACACTCCCTCTCTCTCTCTCTCTCTCCCTCTCTCTCTCTCTCTCTCTCTCTCCCTCTCCCTCTCTCTCTCTCTCTCTCTCAAGAATAAATAAACATAAAAGAAAATTAAAAAGAAAAAAATTCTATCTCTATGATGTTTAATTCCCTCTCTTCCCCTCTGCTCTAGACTTCCTGTTAATTGGTAGTCAGAGATAGGGGTCAGACCAGATTATACTTTGAAGTCTCAGCAAGAATGTTTCACAGACTGACTACATGACCAGGAGACACGCGGTCTCGGGCTGGCTCTCTCTGGGGCTGGCAGCCAGCGATACTCACCGCCTGGACCCACTAACTCACTGGGGTTGCAAAATAATGAATTCTGACCCTTCTGAATCCTTCCGCCTCTGTTAGCTAAGCTACTTGTCTAAAAAAGGGCTCTCTTCAACTATTTGGTTAATCAGAGGTACAATGTGTAAAGCAAAGCAAGCTAAACACTTGATTCTTTGCTTTTTGTAAGTTTTTCATTGTAATGAGCAGATTTCCCTAATACCGTTAAAAAAAAGAAAATGTGAATTTTATTTTTAACTCTGAAATTTCCTTAAGAGGAACATTCTGTGTCATAAACCCAAAACTTTCCATTATCATGGTATATTTGGAGGTTGGGGTAAATAAAGGCATAATGTACTCTAGAAGTATCTGTCTCAAAAAAAAACAAAAACAAAACAAAAAACCAAAAAACCTATCTGTCTCATTAGGGCCTCTTCAACAAACACATCTTTTCTTAATTTGAACATCCCCAGGTAAGGAAGTTTTAATAAACAAAAATCCTGTGTATTTATTTAAGAATATTAATTATCTAACACCTTCCGCTCAAAATCATGATGCAGATGCTTGCCACCTGACTGTGGAGCCCAGCGGGGTGGAATGGGTAGCAATCACTAGTTTCCAGCAAGAGATGCCTCCCTTTGCAAACACTCCCCAGAACGGACATAAGCAGCATGTGATGTAAGGAGCCATAAAGAGATGTGATAAAACCAACCAAACATCATGCAAGAAACATATCCTACTATAATATGTACATCATATGGGTTCTATTTTTTTTTCCTTAGAGAAAAAGTGATCACTTAAGCTACAAAAATAAAGAGAGACCCTAGTCTCCACTTTAGGGGAGAGCAGAGATACATGTCCTTGAAACTACCTGTAGCTGCAATGTAAGAAACCTACTTACAAAATTAATGAGCAGCTCACACTCTCTCGAGCCCCCAAAGCCGAGGGTGGGTAGTAAGAGTAAGCACATCTGACATCCTACTTGCTACATAAAGGATTCAGGAAATTCAAGGATCGTATGAAGTATATCACTTCATGAATGGCACTTTGGGTGCCCAAAAACCCCCTCTACACACAAACCCACGGGGAATCTCAGAATTTCTGTCCCCCGGGGGTACTAACGTTTTCTTAATTTGCATAGTTTTACTTGTAAGAGACAGAGTTCAAGTTGCTGAATCACGAGACGTGTGTATAGACCGGGGTGGTCTGGTCCGGAATGCAGTCCGCAGTAAGAGGGGATGAAGGCCATCTATCTGTGAGACACAACACCGCTTGGCCAGCTGTGTGCCAAGCAGCAGGGGTCTAAATGAGGTGTCCTCCACAGACCCACACACAAATGGAAGCGGAAAAGTCAGAGACTGGAAAACCTGGATTCTAACACTAGCACATTGATTTCCTGAATAAACAGATTAACCGCCTTGTACATTCACCTCTATATTTTATAAAGTAGACAGTTATCCTTGCTTATACTGCAGGGGCATTTTGAATAACAAAACTCTTTAAAATTGTCACAGAAAGTACAATTTTAACCTACTAATGAAAGAAACAAAGAGAAACCTAACAAACTGTCTCAACTAATCCAATTAAAAAGAGAGGAAACATCCATGTGTTAGTAGTGGGCAGCCACTAACACAGTTCTCCTCAGCTCCTCCCTATCACTCCTTTCCACCTCCTTCCTTCCCCTTTCTCCCACCACCAAGGCCTGCCTCCACCCGCTCCTGTCTCTCGGCTCTTCTATCACCTCCGCCTCCCCCACTGCAGCTTCTCTCTTCTGCACAATTAAAGCTCTGGGACCTTAGAACTCTTCAATCAAGCTCCTGCACTGTAAACAGAAAGGTGAGGCCTGAAGAGACAGAAGTCACAGGCTCAGGGACACCCCATTATTTGCAAAGCTGGTCCTTGTGGACTTGGGACTCCAGGTAGAAAGCTCCTGTGTGCGGTAATCGCATTGTCGTCTACCTGGGACTATTCACCACTCTTACTCAAGAAAGGGGCTTGAGGAGCTGGTAAACGCATCTGTTGTTCTCCCACCATCATGAAGGGCTTCCAGTCATAATCAGACAAACAAGGTAAAACCGACCACACTGATCAGATTCAAATCCTACATCTGGAAGACACCTCCAAAGTTCAACTATCTTCACGCTTAATCCATCTCATCCAGGAAGGAAGATTCAAGAGGCTGATCCCACAGCGACCCTCTCCCAGTTACACCCTCCGAAGTTCAACATCAATGGAGATATATCATCATTGGGTCAAATCCAAATCCTTCCTAAAGAAAGAAACAGCTCTTGATTCTTAGATTCAATACCAAAGCACAATCAATGCTACAAGGCAGGCAAGGCACCCCACACAAGCACCTCGATGCAGATAGCCACGGTTAGCACAGAGAGTACAAGGAACTTGTGTTAAGAGCCCATTGCTCAATTTCTCCACAGCTTTACTCTTTAGCAGGTTAAATAATCTTAGCCCCTTTAACTTTATCAATCTTTTCATGATTATTTTTGGCTCTTGTTCAAGACCCCTTCAAATCATCCATGTTGCGTTTTTGAAAGACAGAGTCTAGAACCACAGGCAAATAGATGAATTCCTTAATGCAAAAGAAAAATCATCAACAAGAATTATTAGAAAGCTTGTATAAGTCCATAACACTTAATGAAATTTCCATGCAAAAGAGGCAGTATTCAAGGCAATAGTACTTTCCAGATAGGCTAACTTGTCAACTTATGGAATACCAGAAACTAAGGAGAAAACATCAAATACAGTCTCCTGAACACTGTCTAACTTGGAAGCTCTCATCATGTAGCTAAACGTGAGAAGGCCTAAGAGATAAAAGCCAGAAATGTCCAAGCTAAATCCTTTAAATATTAACAAAGTCAGGAAAAAGCAAGGTGAGGGAATCAGGGAAAAGGCAAATTCCTTTTCCTGCAAAGTAAAGGAAGAAAATTAAATAAAAATCCTGACTGAGCTAGTAAAGTGTGTTCAGAAAGAAACCAGTAGTTGGGGGTGTGCTCTTGGAATAAAGTCTTGAAAATAATAAGGCCGCTAAATTGCAAGCACCGGGGAGGTGAAGTACTAGCTCCAAAGATTATGACAATTGAGCTTTCCAAACTGAATTTGAAAAGGAGAAAGGTAGAAAGAGGTCAGCTCCTCATAGGCAAGGGGGAAGTTTGTATTATTTGGCTGGCTGTTTTAAATTAATATCCTGGAACATTAGCAGGTTAAAGAGCCCTACAAAAATGACAGAGAGAGAAGCACATGGAGTAGAAACAACAGTGTTTACACCTTCCTAATACAAAAGTATTTATTTCTAGAAGGATTTACAAGGTGGTAACATGACATACATCAAAGTCAAAAGGCTAGCTTTAATAAATGATGAGAAAAGGCATGTGGCATGGAAGTAAAGACAGAGGACTTGAAATGACTCCATCTGTGCACAAACCAGATTATTTTAAACCAAGTAAGCTACTCCAAGATCCATGAAAGACCATGTCTTGTGGTTCCCTGAGTGGCAGTTTTCCCACTGCGTCAAACCAGTACAGGCAGCTGGGTGGGAAGACTAAGAGTGAGAAGAATATAAAACACTTGTCTTTTCTGAGAGACTATAATGCATGCTCAAAGAATCTGAAGAGATACCTTGACCCAGAGAGGTCCCAGTCTTTACGCTCAAACTGAAAGAAAAGCAAATGCATTGCCTTTTTTTCCTCCTATCTGGAAATACGTGGAGGTAACAGCTGAGAGATCAGAGCAGATGAGGAACAAGGGGTCAGTATAACTGACATCTAAGTGAGCACGCACTTTGGCAGCATGGCAGATGTCCCGAACACTCACCTGGCCTCCTCTGGGGACAGCATTTCCTGTCATCCCCCAATCTGTACCAAAGCTGTGCGATTTCTGCTTCTAACATATCACACCTTATCACAGACTGAATGTCTGTGCCTCTACATGCTTCACATGTTGAAGCCCTTATTCCCAGTGCGGCTATATTTGGAGAAGGTGCCTCTAAGGAAATGATTAAGGGTTAGATGAGGTCATAATGGTGGGGTCCTGATCCGATGGGATTAGTGTCCTTTTAAGAAGACCCATCAGAGAGCTTGCTCTCTCTCACCACGAGCACCCATGAAGGAAAGGCCACGTGAGGACATATCAAGGAGGCAGCCCTGTAAGCCACAGAGAGTCCTCAGCAGAAATCAAACCAGCTGAAACCCTGAGCTTGGCTTTCTAAGTCAACCTTGGCTTTCTAAGTCCCAGAACTGTGGGAAAATACATTTCTGTTGTTTAAGCCACCCAGGCTGTGGTATTCTGTTGGAGCGGCCTGAGCTAAGACACAGATAGTCCACCAATGTTTAATAATGACTTCCTGAACAGCAGGAATGAGATTCTTAATTTTGTTTTTTACATTTCCTAACGCAAGGCTCCATGAGGTAGGGTGCTTCACAAATGGTTCTGACTATAATAATGGTTAAAAACTGCCACTGACTACAGTAACACCCACAGTTGTCTAGGAGCAATGATAGCGTTATCAGCCAGATTACCATTTTTACAGGCAACCACATTTTTCTCCTTATTAAACAGCAGACTATAGAATGAATGCTCACCTTTTTTTCACTCACTACCAAAAACTATCCGTAGCAATTCAAGTACTGTAAGTCCTTTTTGAGAAATAAACACCAAAATAAAATACCATCTGTAATGCTAATTTATGTGCACATGTGTACTAAAAATACTACAAAAAATTCTGTTACAACTTTTATGTAAGATACTTAAATTCCTTGACTTTATGCCAATTCACCTTAATACTAATAAGCTCGGTCACCATGTGGACCTGCCATTAATTTAACACTGTCTGTCAACTAACTGGAATTAAAATAAAAAGTTAAAAAAAAATAAACAATACACTTTAGGCTTACAGAATACTAAAACATAGAATCACAGGATCACAACTTCAGAGAATCACAGACTAGAGATAATTTAGGTCAACCTTACTTTTTTTCGTTTTTTTGAATAAGGCATCCAAATTCAGCGATACGAGTAACAAAGGGATCCCTTAATACCCAGAATTGTGTTCTTCTACTGTACTGCTAAGGAATAAATTTTTGGAAGTTAAATTCATAAATCTCAAAAAACAAAGAGTAAAGGTTTTTGTTAAACTCATTAATTAGGGAACCAGGAAGATGTTATAACCTGTTCAAAGGAGAATCCAAAAAGCAAACAAATATATAAGCATCAGGAATGCCAAAAGAGGCAAAAATTGGTGAAGCTGGTTAGTATACAAAAGGCAATCATCTACTGCATTCTCCCATCATAATGAGCTGTCCATGGACGAGATCATTTCCTTCACTATCTGATTACTACAACAGAGAGAGTTGTAAAACTGCTCAAAGACGATGACAGGCAGAGAGAACCCGGTTGGCTGAGCTAGACAGAACATCCACTAATTTTTTTTTAATAATTTCAAAGTCTTCCACAATTTCCCTGCTCAGTCTCTCACCACATACAAATACTATAAAACTAGAGACCAGCACGGTCGGTATGCCAAGAAACATAATTCAGAATTCTTGGTTAGCTGTTCAGTTGGGAAGAAGTCCAAGTTCATTTCACACCCGCACAGAAACTTAGAGACAGCGAAATCTCACCATGCTGGGCCAACACAGTCAGTCAGCACGACAACTCTTTCCCAGGATGACCATACAACAATCTCACCAGGGCGACCAATTAGGAACAAAAGTTCCTCAACCCCGGGTGGGGATAAAGCCCATATTTCCACTCAGGTCTTCCGTCTCTACGTCCCATACCCTTTCCACAATATCACTGGTCTGGTGAGCCCAAGAGAGAAGGTCTCTAACGCCCCTTGAGGTTTATGAAGAAAAGGTCTACAAGAAAACTTTTATTGTTCTTCAGATAAAATGGAAAATGAGGAAAGATAGGCGAAGAAATAATCTACTCCACAAACACATGAAGAGCGTACAGTGGGATAAGGAGCTGACAGGTTGATCAAATGACCCCAGCTGTGCAGTGCTGCTCAGAGACTCTACCCTGAAGAAACGAGAAGAACACGGGGTGAAGAGTAGAAAAGATGTAGGAGAAGGACTCGAAAGCACAATGATGAACAAGAAGGTCTTGTCCTCACACACTGCGTGTAGGGAAAGAAACGAGACGTGCACATGGGGAGAACGGGAATCAAGGACTAAATTGAACATTTTGTCCAATTCTTTTTTCTCAAAGTGCTCAGGAGGATCACTGCAGACAACATTCAGAAAACCAACAATACCGTAAGTAGCTGAGGCGATTTTTCAATAGCCCCACTGTGGGAAAAGACAAAACACATCTGAAAATTGCAAGCTTTGAAACTTTTAAATGATTTAATTAAAATGTTTCTGAATTCAATTCATTCTAAGTAAGACGGAAGCTCTAAAGGGACCAGCAGGTTTTGATCTATCTTTCTTGCGAAATGAACATGCTTATACTCATTGTTTAAATAGGAAATTAGGAGTTAAAGCAAGCAAACAAATACGACACAGTAAGGGAACCATTCCTTGGGGATAACAACAATACAAAGTAGAAGGGGGAAAATGAAAGAATATTCAATTACTGAGTACCTACTGATGGAAATATGGCTGTAGTCTTCCTAAGAGTAGCTCTTTTTATGGTAGCACTAAGAAGGAAAAATACAGCATGGTCTTTGGCACACATTCTTCAACTGCACTAAGGATGGCCCTGCTAACAAGTATCTAGCAGACCTCTTAGAGTTCAGTTGTAAACCTTCAACCCATCTGAATATTGTAAAGAATGTTTAATAAAAAACAACTTATTCTTTTACAATGAACAGACAATGAGTGAAAACCTCAGACAGGCCATCTTCTGACCAGCCGGTTCTCTCGGTGCACCGGAAGCCAAATTACAACCAGAAAGCATTTTGTCCGGCATCACGGCAGGTGCGGGAAGCCGCGTACATAAAATGTCACATAATACCAGAACATTCGTTCACTCATTCAGCAGCTGCTGGCCTTATGCAGCTCATTCTCCAGCACGAAGCTCACAAAGGGGTCTACTAGCTCCCGGCTCTGTGCAGGGAGGTCCCAGGTCTGCTTCGCTCAGCCTAGATAGTGCCCAAGGGAGCACTGGGACTGTGAATCTCACTGAGTCTGATTTCGTTTTCTTTTTTTTTTTTTTTGTCATTTTTTTCACAGCAAAATTTGCCATTTTAACCATCTTCAAGATCACCATTCAGTAGCATTAAGCTCACAATGTGGTGTGACCATTACCGCTATTCCCAAGACTTTTTCATCACTCCAAACAGAAACTCTGTAGTAAGTTTCCTTTTTAATAAACTATATTAAGAAACTTTTTCACCCCCAGCAAGACAAAAGATAACTTGCCTTCATTTCACTTCCCTCCCAGCCTACTTAGCACCCACATTAGAACGGTCTGTGATTTGAATTTCACATTGTTATTGTTTTGTGACATACCCACCAATTATTTAGACTTTATTACTTTTACCAGTATTTTTGCTCTCCATTATTACATGCATGCCCTGTCTTCCTCTTCTACTTCCTTTTGCTTCTACTAGAATACAGTCTCAAATAATTCTTTCACATGTGGTTCATAGGTAAAAAATTTCTAAGCATGTCCAAAATTATCCTTAGCTTTCACTCGTGAGTGCCACTTTGGGAATAGAACTCTAAGTTTAAAATAAGTTTGTCTCAGAATTTTAAAGACCCTTTTTCACTGTTTACTGTAACCCAATATTGCTTAAATAAAGCCTGATGATAATCTAATTATCAAAAAAATTTGCTTTTTAAAATGGGCACAGGTTACTAATATTTCTGGTTCAATGCCCTTTTTAAACATCTCTCTCTTATCAGTCAGATTATAGGTCTGCCTGTAATCTGTTCCTTTAGTCTATATGTTACTTTGCTATTGTGTTTTGATTCTGTAACTGTTTTCCAGAAGGCACACCTATTTACTGAGAAGAGGGGCACATCACTGCAATGCTGTCGCACCCACCCAGACACTGCACAAAGGTACTTTCCTGTATGGTGTACACCATCTCATCTAAGACTTAGAAACATCTAGAAAGACAGTATCATCACATTTTTTATATATAAGGAAGATGAGGCTCAAATCAATGAATGATTTTTCTCAAGGCTACTCAGCTAGGAAGGGAAAAATCCAAGAGCCAAACTGTTATTCTATATTGAAACAACAAAGGAAGGGAGGAAGCAGGAGAAAGAGGAGAGAGGAAGACAGGAAGGAAGGAAAAAGGGAGGGAACATCTATGTTTGGTTCTGTATACAATTACCATTAAAAATATTCACTACCCCTGGCTCTAAATCTGAATGCTATGTCAAATCTATTATTAAAATACATACTCACACAACAAGAAGAGAAACCTAAGAATAAAAAGAAGAGGCACCTGAGTGGTCCAGTCGGTTAAGTGTCCTACTCTTGACTTTAGCTCAGGTCATGATCTCACAATTCATGAGGTTTCTGAAAATGAGCCCCATGTTGGGCTCCGTGCTGGCCATGTGGAGTCTGCTTAGAGTTCTCTGTCCCCTTTTCTCTCTATCCCCCACCCCGCTCACAATCTCTCCCTCTCTCTCTCTTCCTTTCTCTCTCTCAAAAATAAATAAATAAACATCAAAAAAAATTAAAAAGATGAAAAATATTTGAAGACAGAGGAGAGGCTAAGGAAGTGGTTTTAAATGGATATGCTTTGGGAGATATTCTCGACTATCTCCTTATGAATGCGCCACCTCAGTGACTTAGAGTGGCTGCCTTTTTCTGGAAGCTGCCAGATACCTCAGGACAAAGTAAAGAGAATGAGCCAGATGTACACACTGCAAATTACTGTTGTTTGTGTCAGAGTAGCACTCCGGTTTTGAGACAAATGGAAATCCCATCATAGGCTGCTTTTAAAGACCAAATGACTAGAATAAAAACTCCCATGTCCAGCAAAGCAACATATTGTCAGCGGGGTGTGCTTAAGGGGAAGCATATACTACTCAAAACAGTGTAATTCCTTCCTTCTCTTCACGATAATTTTTTTTTTTCTTAAGAACTGAAAAGGTAAAAAGGAAATACAGAGACAACGTTAAAGTCAGGATCTTTATTTCAAGAAACCCAGGTTATTAAATGCAACCTCCACCTGAGTAACGGTCTCACAGGGAGGTAATATAGACGAGGCCTTAAATGCATAAGCTTTAGAGTCCAAAAGGCCTGAATTCAAGTCCCAGCTCCATCACGTACTAGGTGTGAGACCTTGGCCAAGCTCTACAACCTCTCTGAATCTAGTTCCTCAAAATAACACCTAATAAGGCTGAGGCGATTAAGTAAGATACTGCATAGCATCACACAGAGCCTAGTGCATATTAGAAGCTTAATATAAAATATAAAAAGAGTAGGAAAAGGAGGGGAGGAGCTAAGCCCAGAATTAGTTTCCAGTGTGAAGCTGTCAACAAAATGAAATAAAAAAACAAACAAACAAACAAACAAAAAAAACCAAGTAAAATGTACCAAGGCTTTCCTTGTCCTACCAAAAAGGGGAGATAAAAGACAACAATAAAATAATAAGTAATAGGAGATAATGAAGGTAATGATTTTCAGTTTGTCCTCCAGCCATTACTTTCCTCTGACTACTTCTTTTTTTAATTAAAGTATGCCAAGGTCAAAGCAGAACAGAAGGAGGAAAGCCAGAGAACAGAGCAGGAAGGGGCTAGAAAACAAATCGGAAAAGCACAGCACCATCTTCATCACAGTATCAGCGAGGACCAGCATGCGGTGTGCAACCTCCTGGGTGGCACTGGGATCTCCTGCCCATGTACGCCGTACGGAACATTCTGGGCTAGTTCAGAGAGGAGTGGTGGGGAGGGGAAGCAGACCCTACAGTTGGCTTCTGGAAGCCACTGCTCCCACACAGGGGTGGCTGGGTGCCCACCAAAGAATCACAAACCATCAGTTCTCCGTGGAGGCTGGGACGGATAATATTATCCTTGGAATGAATGGGTTCAGGGCCCTCTGCCATGGGCTGCTCTTGTGATGTTCAGACCCCTTGCCCTGGACCATTTGTGGTCCATGTCATGTTCTGGACTCACAAATCATGGTTTTGCCTGGAGCTGCCACCACAAGGCAGAGTGGAAAACTTCCAGAGCACCAAGCTGGTGGGTAAAACCAACATCTTTCCTCGCGATTAGCCGCGGGTGACCTTCACAAGTTATCTAAGGCTTTCTGTTTCTGTAGGACGCTGCATTTGTAGACCATCTGAGGTATAAAAATCATTATATCTTTAAAAAGAAAGAACATTTCAAATATATGTTTATTAAATGTGAAAACTGGGGGAGGGAGGACCTAAATACAAACATGACTGAAAAAAAGGGGGGGGGGGGAGGAATTACCAAACATGTGAAATGAAGAGAGGCATTTTGGGAAACTGAAGTCTTACCCTGTGTAGGAGGAACCCTGAAAGGTCTTCGTGGGTTCTGGTCTCTGGTCAACCACCAATTCATTATGTGCCACCCGGAAAATTGGGAGTTTCTCGACACCTAACGTCCTCAAGTCTATCTGCCTTCAACCACACCAGTTCTTGGGTCATATATGACAACACAGTCATTCCTCAAGTGTGGCCCCCATGCCGGCAGCATCAGCAACCTGGGAACGTCTTCAAAGTGCAAAGTCTTGAACCCCTTGCCAAAGCTACCAAATCAGAAATTCCAATAATCTGCATTTCAGACACACCCTAAAGTCTGAGAACCATTGCAAAAACAGATATGAGAAGAACCAGAAAACCTTCAAACACTAAATCTGAAGTTGTTGTTATAGAAAAATTAAGGATGTTACATTTGTTTGAAGATTTTAAGGACTTTTGTTTACACATAATTGGATACAGACAAGGGTATGGTGTGTGCACACATGTGTGTTACACCCAGATTCACATTCCATCAATTTCTTTAGTAAGTAGTACTATAAAATAAAATGAAATATAAATTATAGCATCTATCAATATTAAAATTATTTAGTCATAACTTTAAAAGGACTGGGGGAAAAGAAATCAAATTAATAATAATTATTCTTTAAAAGAGTAAATATTAGACTAAATTGATTTAAATCCAGTTATTAGTAAATAGAAGAATAAATTTCAGATTCTCCTCTCTCTTGGGTAAAGGAGAAAAATAAATCTTACCGGGATCTTTACATTTTATTGGCAAGAGTAATGCATTCCTTGCTTTTAAAAAGGTAAAATGTTGGGGTGCTCAGTTGGGCAACCGACTCTTGATCTGGGCTCAGGTCATGATCTCAAGGTTTGTGAGACTGAAACCCTGCGTCAGGTTCTGTGCTGATTGCATGAAGCCTGCTTCAAATTCTCTCTCTCCCCCTCTGCCTATCCTCTGCTTGTGCACGCATGTGCTTTCTCTCCCTCTCTCTCTCAAGGGAAAAAAAAAAAGGTAAAATGTGGGGTGCCTGGCTGGCCCAGTGGGGGGAGCATGTGGCTCTTGATCTCGGGGTTATGAGGTCAAGCCCCACATTGACCGCAGAGATTACTTTAGAAAATCAACAAACTGAGGATTTGCTGGAGGAAAGGTGGGTGGAGGGACGGGCTGCAAGGGTGATAGGCACTGAGGAGGGCACTTTCTGGAATGAGCTCCTCCTGTCACATGTAAGAGATGAAATCACTGGCTTCTCCTCCTGAAGCCCAGACTATGCTGTATGTTAACTAACTTGAATTTTTTTTAATGTTTTATTTATTTTTGAGAGACAGACAGACAGACAGACAGACATCATGAGCGGGGGAGGGGCAGAGAGAGAGACACACAGAATCAGAAGCGGGCTCCAGGCTCTGAGCTGTCAGCACAGAGCCCAACGCGGGGCTCGAACCCGCGAACCGCGAGATCATGACCTGAGCCGAAGCCGACACTCAACCAACTGAGCCACCCAGGCGCACCTGACTAACTTGAATTTAAAAAGAAAAAAAAGGGGGGGCCCCCAAAAAAATAAATTTAAAAAAAAATGTGAAATCAAAATAAAAAGAACATGGTTGCAAAGAATGTGTTTCAACAGACAATGCAGGGCTTTAATGAAATAATTACAGGAAGTCTTTGAGTTCTACTAAGTATAACTAAATTAAGAAGAAAATATGCTAAGAAAACTGAAAGGTGGTGTTCAGATTATTTTTTCATTCTGCATTCTAGGTAAGCCCAATAAAACCCGTTAAACAAAAACATCCCTTATTAGAAATATTCTCAGCTTATATTTAAGTTCCTACCTCATTTATTACCTCTAACTAAGGGAACCCACACTGAGGCCACAGACTCTCTGCGGAGATAATGTGAGAGTCACTTTGCTAAGATTATTTATGTATGTGTCTGACGGGAAAGTGAGGAGGAACAGATATGAACAAATTAACACTTAAAACTACAGTAAGATCATACAGAACAGGAATAACTAACGAAACACTTTGTCCGAGAGTTAAAGTGCCAAGTCTTTAGAGCTTAAAACTGGACTATACTGAATTTCATGCCATCAGAACATGTTTATTTGTAAGGGACGTTTTAATGTGCCCTCAGGTAAGAAACTACACTCTGGGATATACGGCCCAAGGAGCCTGACAAGGAAAGAGCAGCCCCAGCAGGAAGTGGCCTTGTGGTCTGACCAGCTGTATAGACAGCAAAGCCCCGCCCACCACTATCACTCTGTGCTTCTGGAATTTCTCTCCAGGCCTCTTTCCCACAGGATAAACCAGCCAAGTCAACTAATGATCATGGTCAGCAGGGAGGTCCTACACTTTCATCAGACACGCCCGTGGTCACCTTCCCCAACATTCTCGGGAGCTCCAGAAGGATCTGCCCAGCCGCCCAGCACAGCCAGCTCTCCCCTGCTGCAAACAGCAGTCACGGAGGCAGGTACCTCCCTTTCTTTTCCTCCATCCTTCATTCCAGGCCCTTTTTTCTTTCCTTCTACCTCTGTGTCCCTTTCAAAGTTTCCCTGTTATTCAAGGATGGGGATAGATACCAAAATGGCAAAGGGGCAAAGCAGGCTGACCCGTGCTCACCCATCTCATGCCAGGAAGAGAGATAGACACACACTGCCCCATGCACTTCCCTAGCCCCACAGTGTAAGGGCTCCCGATCCCATCTGAGGACCGAAGACCTGCATGTGCAATGGTGCTGCCCTGGGAAAGTGAAGACAAAAGATCCATTCTCCTCTGGTTTGTTGTTTCAAGGAAGTATTTATTCTCTGGGTCTACATTTCCTAAAGGAAAAAATAAACTTTTTTCAGCATCAGTTAAACCACAGTTTTTTGGACATTATCTCACAAATAGATGTGACATAACAGCCATCTAGAGCAGTGCTATATAAATTTAAAATTAAATTAAATTGGGGTACCTGGGTGGCTCAGCCAGTTGAGTATCTGACTCTTGATTTTGGCTCAGGTCACGATCCCAGGGTTGTGAGATCGAGCCCCACATTGGGCTCCACGCTGAGTGTGGAGCCTGCTTGAGATTCTCTCTCTTCCTCTGCCCCCTCCCCACTCACGTGTGCTCTCTCTCTCTCTCTCTCTCTAATAAAAAAACTAAAATAAAATAAAGTTAAAATTCAGTTCCTCAGTCACACTCACCACATTTGAAGTGCTCGAGGTGCACGTGGGCCAGTGACTCCCATCCTGCACGGCACTGATGCGGAACATCTCCACCAGCTGAAAGTTCTGGGGCACAACACGCGTCCTTTCTCCGTACTGGAGATTTTCCACAAGAATGTCTGCAGGCTCACACTTGCTCCCTCTGGCACAGTGAAGACAAACCCTCCCAAGGCTGTCACTAGAACCCTGTAGCCTCCTGCACGAGCTCACCCGTAGCTGCCTAGTTTTTCACCCCTGCAATTTTTCACGCCATACCTGTTGGCATGGCATGTGAGGCTTTCACCTCTGACCCACCCCAACCTCTCCCAAATGACTGGCAAACACTTGGATCAGAAAAGACAGGAAATTGTTGCACGTATGAAAGAATACCGTGGTTTCCTGGAAATTCTTTGGCTCATGTGAAGTGAGGCTCCCGGGGCAGTGGCAGAAGTAAAGTCTATGCTACTGAGGCTTTGCTTCAGCCCAGGAGACCCAGGGGACAAGTGTGATTGTGAGGTACATGATGGCAAACAACTGAATGGTTTTAAAAATGAATATAAAAGAATTTTTAAATGACTGTAATGTCATTATCAAACCAACAGAAATGGCTACACTTGAAATAGAGTTCAGTTTTAGCTGGATTTCCTCTGAAGTGCGACAGCAGCACTGTCGTGCCAGCCCACATAGTGCCACGTGGCCCTGGGCCTCTGTGACCATCAGTGAGTTTCCACAAACACTGGCACGTCTGGACCCTATTCCAGTGACCGACAAGGTGATACGTCACGTCAGATGCACAGGCACGTTCACACCAAACCTCCGAACCCCAAAAGGCCGGGAATTCCTAGACCACATGACCTACTGCTCGAAAACACACACAACCCAGATGTCCTAACAGTTCGCTTTCTTCTAAATTGTACCTTTTATGGTTCAGACCTTTCTGACAAAATATACCCCTCAGTAAGTTATTACTCTGCAGGTCACTAGGATACACCATCACCTAGCTCACCAGCAGGTTGGGAAGCTCTATGAAAGCTCTACTAACTAGGCTGACTTTAAACAAAGGATTAGGAGCCCTTGTCAACTTCAGCTGCTGGGGTGGCTGGCGGCCACCTTTTACCTTGAAAGAATGAAGGTGTTTTTAGAGTAATAAATATGTCACCTTACTGAGGACAAAACTGTCCTAAAAGGTAGCAAAGAGATACAGAGAGAGAGACAGAGAGACAGAGAGAAAGAGAGGATCCCAAGCAGGCTACATGCTCAGCACAGAGCCTGATGAGGGGCTCAAACCCACAAACTGTGAGATCATGACCTGAGCCGAAATCAAGAGTCTGATGCTCAAACGACTGAGCCACCCAGGTGCCACTTCTGTATTTTAAAACAGCTTCCGTTTTAGAAATGCCACAAATACTTTAAAAGACATTTACGTCCTACCATTTATAAGCCAAAAGCTCACAGCCCTTTGGCAGTCCACTGTGCCTGGACGGGGGGCGGTTTGTGCAGAATGCACCTGACACGGTCCCCTCGTTATTCTGGCCATCCTGCTCTGACCGATCAATGCCTGTGCAGCGTGAACTATTCAATATACTGAAAACCACTCCTGGGTACAGATACTGGGTACAGATAAGGAAGTTTCTCTTTTATTTTTTTCCCATTGTGTACCTAAGATAGTAAATGCCCAGCTTCCAAGTGCGAACCTCAGTCGTTGACCTGTTTGCATTTCTAACTCTAATCTGAATTAGAGGAGCGGAAAATCCACTGTGAAAGAAAAACACAAACGGCACTCTTCATGGTCACCATCCAGGGTATCACTGCTTTGTGTAAAAATTGTTAAAAATTATCTTGAAAAACTATAAAGGCAAATTTATGGACACAATTATGCAATTCTAAGACAAGTTCTTACAAAGTATATATTGTTAAATTTCATTGCTGACGACCTTTTTTTTTTTTTTTAAGGCAGACTACCACATTCAGTGCCTCAGTGGATGTGCCTGGTGTCTTGGAAGCTTGACTACCCTACGTTCTCCCACAAATGGATCCTGAGAGCTTGTTTGGAGGCTCTCCCAGGGGACCACAGCTACTCATATGACCTTGACAAAAGAATGGTCCTCCTCTCTTGGGGGAGGTCGTCCTCTTCGACAGAGCACACAGCTTTGGGAGGGACATACACAGAACAGCAAGGGAAGCAGGGGCCACCGCGTAGCGCAGGCAGCCAAACCAGCCAAATCAACCTGCTGACCAACAGGGGTGACAGATGTCACAGCCAGATCTCCCTCACATCCTACGGTTGGCAATTCTTGACCCTAACTACAATAAAACATTTTTTATCCATGGAGAAACAAATTAAGTAAAGAAACTCGGGTGGCTTTGAGAATGAGAGTTAAAGCTTTTTTTTTTTTTAACATTGATTTATTTTTGAGAGAGAGAGAGAGACAGAGCATGAGCAGGGGAGGGACAGAGAGAGAGAGGGAGACACAGAATCCCAGGCAGGCTTCAGGCTCTGAGCCGCCAGCACAGAGCCCGATGTGGGGCTCGAACTCATGTACCATGAGATCATGACCTGAGCCGAACTCGGACGCTTAACCAACTGAGATGCCCAGGCGCCCCAGAGAATGAGAGTTAAAGCTTTTACAGAAGGTCTGTTAGGAGAGACCCCTGGCAACAACAAGGACAGTGTCCGGTGCCCGGTCTGCAGCACATTCTCTGAGGAGGGAAACCCGGTTCCTGCAGGAAGGGTGGGTCCTCGGATCAGAGCTGGAACCACACAACACAAGTCTGGAGCGTTCTGATGCGCCAGGGAGGACGGACCTGCTCAACGCCAACAAGCTCCACAAGGATGGGGGTGCGTCACAGGTGCACACGGCCAGCTGCCGGAGCTTCAGCAGCCCAAGCTGGACACTGTGAGCAACAACACGAATAAGGCTGAGGTAGATTATAACTCAAAATGTAGGATAAATGTCCACGAGTCCATAATGATATAACTAAATGACTAAATAAAAAAGAGACCAATCTCCTGTACAGAAGAATTGCCAATAATTTACGTATATGCTCCCCCTTCAAGAAGGTGGACCCTCACCCCCCCACTCTTTAAGTGTGGGCTGCGTACAGACACTTCCAGTCAAAGGGGTCTGCGAGGAAGGAGGGAAGGAGGAGCTCTGCAGAGGAGAAACTACACAAACACACCTGAGCAAGCACCAAGGTCACCACCAACAAGAAGTCAAATGACAAAGCACACCCTTGATATAATGTGATGAAAATGGCACTTTACTTCTGTGGTCTTCCTCTCCAAAACCCAAATCTCCACCCTAATCAGAACACTTCAGACAAGTAAAGGGCCATATTCTATAAAACACCTGACCAGTACCGTACTCCTCAGAACGGTCAAGATCATCAAAAACAAAGTCACAGAACAGCCCAAGGCAATATGATGACTACGGGTACGGTAGTATCCTCTGAGGGATAGGACACTGGGTGTAAAAAGGACATTAGGGTCTGGGGGCTCAGTCGGTTAAGCGTCCAACTCTTGGTTTGGGCTCAGGCCGTGATCTCACGATCCATGAGATCAAGCCCCACGTCAGGCTCTGTGCTGACAGTGCAGAGCCTGCTTAGGATTCTCTCTCTCTACCTCTCTCTCTCAAAATAAATAAATAAGTAAACTTAAAAAAATTAAAAATCAATATTGATTCATTGATTATGACATATGTACCACACTCAAGTTTTCATAACAGGGGGAAAACTGTTCCCCAGGTATACGAAGGAACTGTATTATCATCATATTTCTGCTGTAAATCTAAACCTTTCAAAATTAAAAATTTTATTTTAAAAATATATACAGGGGCTCCTGGGTGGTTCAGTCAATCAAGCATCCGACTCTTGATTTTGGCTCAGGTCATGATCTCATGGCTCTGAAATCGAACCCCGAGTTGCGCTCTGCGCTGGGCATGAAGCTTGCCTAGGAGTCTCTCTCTCTCTCTCTTTCTCCTTCTGCTCTTCCCCACTCCTGTGAGCATGCACATGGACACTCTCACTTTCTCCCCCACAAAAAATATTTTACACAATCTTTCCAACACTAACTCATATTACATATCTTGGTTTGTTTTAAAACTATTTGGGGGCGCCTGGGTGCCTCAGTCGGTTAAGCACCTAACTCTTGATTTTGGCTCAGGTCATGATCTCAAGCGTCAGGGGTTCGGCCCTGCATTGGGCTCTGCACTGACAGCATGGAGCCTGCTTGAGATTCTCTCCCTCTCCCTCTCTCTGCCCCTCCCCTTTGCTCTCTCTCTCAAAATAAATAAACAAACAAAATTTTTGTTTCTTTGACATTATAATTGTGGTAAAGAGTGTAGACTGATCAAACTGTCTGGATTAGGATCCAGCTTAACTGCTCACATCAATTTTTACTAGTGATATGCTTGCGCCGTCCACGGTACCCGGCAAGCACAGGCCCACGCCTTCAGTTACATTCAGCACAGTCTGCTATCCCAGCAAGAAAAAATAAGACAAGTAAGTCCAAATCAGGCATGACTTTCGGATCACACAGCAGCCCTGTGGGAGCAATGACTCGGACACGCGCTGCACCAAGTAACAGTGGGAACAGGCCTTTGGCAACCTGGTCTCCATCACAGGCAGGGAGGCTCTCCTTCCCAAGAACAGATGTGACCAGATGTGATTAATGGCTCTGAGCAACGTGCAGGACTGATTTTAATTTCACATGATATGAACACTACATATTTACTTCTATCGTTCAAAGGACGCCAATGAAATCTTATTCTTTCCACGGGTAAAAACAAAAAATTATTCAAAAAGGGAGCAAAATGGATTTGATGAAAATATCAGAAGATACTTTTAATAAAAAATGGCCAAGGTTTATAGTGTTATTTGTTGAAAAAAAAGAGAGAGTTTACATGTTATAAGATTTACAACTTCCCTACCAATGAATGCTTCACAAATGAATATTCATGAAGCAATTGCAATGACTTTTACCAACTAAGACAGTCATTAAAGGCTTGTCATCTTGCTCCAACAATCCCTCTGGCGCTTCTAAATCATTAGATCCTAGTCCACAGCTTTGAATGCTGTAATGGAAACATAACAGAGAGAAATGAATGACCAGTATGAATAATCAAAGGTCACAATTTTCAACAAAAGCTCAGAAGTTTCTAGTTTCATCTACTTCTTGGTATAAAACTATAAGATACTTTCTTGACCAGACCGAAGAACTAAAAAGACAAAATTAAGAGAAACAAAAAGGCTGAGAGCAGTGGTGATTCTTTAAAAAGGCTATGATTAACTAATGGGCATCACAGGGCTTGGTTTTTTAACATAAAACATCTCAATTAACTTTTTTTCAGAGTTAGATGAACCGTCACTCAGCCTAATACCACACTTAATTTGGGATGTGGCCCGAAGCTGTGCTGTGTGAGCAGCTGTGCTGAGAGCGCGCCCCCACCCCATGCCCTGGATCGGAGCTCCGTGAGCACTGCAAGGAGGGGGAGGGGGACCCCACCTCTCTCTGCTCTGAACGCACCCCTGCATTGAGCACTGGATGTATAATAGGAACGTAATCAATACACAGATGAATAGATCTGCGTGTGAAATTATTCCCACCCAGTCTGGGGACCATGGATGTGAGCAACAGAATCAATCCAGTTAATTTAAGTTTAAAAAAAGAAAAAGAAAAAGCATTTCCTGTTAGGGACCAGGGCAGCCGCAGGGCTCTGAATGGTAGAAAGTACCAGATTCAGAAAAACACATCTGACCGGCCAGCTCAGGTTGCATGTTCAGCAGGGGATTTCAAACAACATCTATCCTCGCTTTTATCCCGAGATGGAGGATTCTCCAAGGCAAACGTGGGTGCTACTCCTAGAAGAGAGCAGTGCGGATGCCAGGCGGGCGTGAGCCCACACGTGAGTCCCGACAGAGAGAGAGCAGGGAGTGGGGATAACAAGGGACAGTAACAGGCATTTTGCTTTTCATATATGTGATCCAATTTTCCACACAATCCGGGGAGGTGCATATTACAGCCCCGTTTCCCTAGCGTTGAAGCTGAAATTCACAGAGTGTCAGTGACTCAGCCAAAGTCACAGGGAAGCAAACTGAGGCCTTCCGTTCTCTTGTATCTCTCCTTAGAAACAGAAGTTTCTTATCAAAGTGTCAGATGTGAAGTGTTAAATGCATGCACAGTTTCAGAAATGCAAACTTTTCCTTGTAATCAATGGTGCCTGAAGATCAGGACTTCTTGCCTTCACATTAGCCAAGTTTTTTTTCACATAATATATATAGAATCCCTTTCATTCAATAAAACTGTTACTCGCTTACGGAAGCCTGGGTGGCCCAATTGGTTAAGTGACTCTTGGTTCAGCTCAGGTCACGCTCTGAGAGTCATGCTATCGAGCCCCATGTTGGGCTCTGCACTGAGCCTGGAGCCTGCTTGGGATTCTCTGTCTCTTTCTTCCTCTCCGCCCCTCTTCCGCTCGCTCGCTCGCTCTTTCTCTCTCTCTCTCAAAAATAAATAAAAATAAATTTAAAAAACTTTTTTTGAAATCTTACTCACTTATCCAGAAACCTGCAGTTTCCATGGCTAATGACCGAATATGCAGATACCAAGGTAACAAATACAACTCTTAGAGCAGGTGAATGAATTTGCTCATCTCTCTATAGGCCCAGTAGGCCCACTCACCAGCTCTGTCGGGACACATATCTGCTACTGGCAACGAGGGATACCACGTGAGAACAAGGACACACTAAGCAAAAATCACTAATCCCTAACGGCGAACGGGCAGCCCTACTAGCAGGGGGCTGGAAGCAGGAGCATTTTTTCCGTGCAAGCCCAGCATCTTTCCACAGGTAGAAAATGTGGGCTCGTCTCTAGACCAGCTGAAGCACACACATGCAATTCACGGCACTATTTGGGTCACTAGTGACCTAAGCAGATGGTATGTGCATTTTATGTGAAATGTTTAATTAGGCCATCGGGAATGTGGCGGTACCAGCTGCTACAGCCTGCTGACCTTGGTAGAGGAGGAAATATCAGCAAAATGAGGATTACAATGTTCAGACGGCCCCAGAAATGGAGCCTGTTTATGAAAATATCAGCTACCCTAACTGTCACACTGCAAGGCGAGAAATGTCGGCCCAAGCACAGCGATCTGGCTCCCATCACTCACCTTCAGGCCCTCTGGAGTTATTAAAAACGAGTTTTAAATGATTTACACTAATATATACATAGGAAAAACTCTGGAAATACGTACTTCAAAATAATACTGGTTCTTACTTATAGATGACGAACTTATGGGTGATTTTTATTTTCTTTTTCTATGCGTTCTTATGATTTGAAGTATTTAATTTGAAAAACCAATAACTTATACCAAGATAAGTCTTTTTATATAGTGCCCACGTCCCTGAAACACTGCCTTATGAATCCATACTTTGTTATAAATTTAAAAAAACTTATTCTTTCTCGTTTACATTTAAGCAATTTTTCATTTTTCATAGCTGACTTCCCCAATTGGCCTATGCAGCCCTCTAGCATCTTAGTACTGGATTCTTCCTCCAGCCCAGTCAGGGGACCCCTGGCTGGGCCTCCAACCCACCCCCAAGCGTTCAACGGGAACCACGTCAACTCCTCCCCTTTCCTCGGAGGCTCCTCCACAGACGCCCCGTTCCTCAATCCCTCTAATCCCTCAGTCTCTTCCATCAAACCGTCCAGACCTGAACCCTTAAATCCACATAGTCTCAGAAATGCAAACCTTCTTTGAAAACAACAGATCTTTTTAAATTTTTAATTTTTTTTTTTTTATTTTCAAGAGAGAAAGAGAGACAGCGTGTGCAGGGGAGGGTAAGAGAGAGAGGGAGACACAGAATCAGAAGCAGGCTCCAGGCTCCAAGCTGTCAGCACAGAGCCCAATGCGGGGCTCGAACCCACGAACCGTGAGATCATGACCTGAGCCGAAGTCGGACCCTTAACCGACTGAGCCACCCAGGCGCCCTGAAAACAGCAGGTCTTTTTTTTTTTTTTTTTTTTTGACAGAGAGAGACAGCGTGAGCAGGGGAGGGTCAGAGAGAGAGAGGGAGACACAGAATCCGAAGCAGGCTCCAGGCTCTGAGCTAGTCAGCACAGAGCCCGACGCGGGGCTCGAACCCACAAACCGTGAGATCATGACCTGAGCCGAAGCCAGATGCTTAACCGACTGAGCCACCCAGGCGCCCCGAAAACAGCAGTTCTTAAACAAGGACTTATAGCCCTCATCTAACAAAAGAGTCCAAATCGTCTTCCACTCTCTCTATGTAATATAAATATATAAATTTACCAACATATAAATGTAAAGTTTCTGTGGCTATTGACACAGTATGGTGACAAATCCGATCCAATCTCTCCTCAATCTCTTCACAAAGAAAAGAAAGGCTAGAAACTAATAACACCCTCAATTTCCTGCCCTTTTCCAGAGTGAACCCCGTGGGGCTGGTTCCTCTTACTGATCATTCGTTTAAATTAATTCAATAAACATTCACTGAACCTTGAGCCAGACCGACACAAGATGCTGGGGACTTTTCCAGACAACAGAGTTCCCTGCCCTCACGGAGCCGAGGGTCTCCACTGCCTCAATTACCCTGTCCTCTTCCTTGTCACGAGCCCCCGTACTAATCAGCCTGGGCAGCCATAACAAAGAACCCCGGACTGGGTGGCTTCGACAACAGAACCACATTTTCTCTCCCTTTGGGGCCTGAAATTCAGCTGAGATCATGGCGTTGGGCAGGACTGGTCTCTCCTGAGGCCTCTCTGCTTGGCTTGGACGCCAATGTCTGGTCACTGTCCTCACGTGGCCCTCTCTGTGAGTGTGCACATCATCCCTAGGGTCTGTCCCTCTTCCATCAGGACACCAGTCACAGTGGATTAGCATCCCACCCTAAAGGCCTCCTTTTAACTCAATCACTTCTTTAAAGACCTTATCTCCAAATAGATTTACATTCTGAGGTAAAAGGGGGTTGAGACTTCAACACAAGAATTCTGTAGCAAAACAAGGTACACATGACACCCCACCCCACCCACCCCCGCCCTGGGTCCAGTCCCTCACTTGGTCCTGGCTGCTCTCCCTCAGGAAACAACATTCTCACATCCTTTTCATATTGAAGACAACCAACAAGCCTCCCCAGGCCTTATCTTCCCCTATTCCACCCGGCTGCTGTCCGTAACTGACAGATGTGACAGCAGCCCAAAGTAGGAGTCTCCAACTCAAATTAGCAAAGCAGATCACCAGGGGGCCAGGCGGAGGACTAGAGAGGCCAGTCCCATCCAAAGGCGGAAGCTGACCTTTGTCCCACATTTCCTTAAATAAACATGGAAGGATTTTTCAGCACTTTGGAGACAGTCTTTGGGACCCTAGTCCACTGTCTTCCTGGTGCTGGCCTCACTGAAATAAATTCCTTTTCTGTTTCACTTCCACTCATTTCTCTGTCTTTGGATTTTGTCAGCTGCTAGTGGCTGAACCTGGTCTGTCTGGGACCCTTAGAGCCGGTATGCTAGCCCCCGTGCCCCGGCTACAGAGCCCAGTGTACCCTGTTCATCTAGAAATAGAATTATATGAAATTTCCCACGTTTTATATGTTGGTGACAAAAATAAACAAGCAACCCCAGGGGAGCCAAATGAAATAGACCTGTAATCTCCCATTCTCCTAATTTTTTCCAATTCTTTGCCCCTATAATCTCTTACTTTCTTCATTTCCTACCCGTCCTTCATTTCCCGCATTTCCAAAATCAGGCTTCTTTGCACCAAGTCCCTTCCTCTCACTCCAGCGAAATAGCTACTGCTCCAGGTGCCCCTGGCTTTTCATTTTTAAACGTCACTGTATTTGGAGGGGAAATCTATCTGGCCAGAACTATTCACTATATTCGTCTGAAGGACAGACTTCATTCCTGAGATGTCAGGTTGCCGTTCCAGCGGGGGGAGGTGTCTCTGAGCCTACTCTGCACTGGTGTGGATTTAGCCCCCTCACCTGCCTCTGTGTTTGAGAAGGTCTGCGTACTCCAGGAGGGTGGGGTCTGTGAACTACAATAAAGAGGCTGTTGTACCTAAAAGGGGGGGGGGGCAACATGAGCACACACCCAGCCGCAGCACATCTCTCTGTCGGAAAAGGGGGATGTGAGCAACAGTATACACCCTCATACAGCCCTGCTGTTTTTCAATGCCTATGTAACAGGAATCACACAACAATGGATGAAAACACCCCTGGCTCCACTGCCGTGAGGCCAAATTACTGCATTTTTCTACATCTGTTTCTTCAACTATAAAATGGGGATTCTAATATTAAATTAAAACCTATAAATAACGTTGGGAAAATATTCCATGTAAGTGATACGATGAGTTTATCTGTGAAAGAATTTCAACCTAAAATGGAACCGGAGGACGTAAAAGGGAAAATCTCACGCATGTGTCCTCTGGAAAACAAAAAGTTAAGGATGGAGAGCCTGATTTCCCATCAATGTCGTCTTTACAGAAAACTGATAATATGGGAATTTTCTTAAGCGATAGGGAGCTGGTGAGGGGCTGCCTCCTATCGGCCTGCACAAGTCTTACTCATGGTTTCCGGAGGCATGAAGCAGACAGGACCAAGGGCGGGCTGGCCTCACAAAGTAAGCTGCACGGAGCTGTTGTCTGTGACCGGGTTTGTCTCCATGGGAATTTTCAGAACCGACTCTCATTCGTTTTTGAATTTGACGGATTCCACCTGAACGGTCTCCTCGTTACATTCCCTGCCCACGAGCACCGCGGAGCCCAAGCCCTCCGTGGGCCTGCGGGCAGTCTGCTGCGGTGTGCACGTCCTGAACTGTAATCCCTCTCCTTTTCCTGAACAGACTTGTCTTTTTGACGATGTGGAGCTTTCCTCGGTTTACCTTTGCATTTAGGTTGACATACCTAACATCTTATCTTCACTTTAATTTCAAAAGGAAAACCAAGGCTCCCACATATTAGACTTACCATTTCGGCTATGGTTTTCATATCACACCTGGAAACTGTCCTCGTGTATCTCTGGTGTCACATTCACGGTAGGATTCAGATTTTTCTATTGAAAATTTTACATGAAATAATATTCTTTATTCTTAGGACAATTTCAAATACATGTGAAAATAATAAGAAAAAATAGAACTCTTTAAAAATATATTTTATTAAAAAAAACTAGAAAGAATTTAAAACTGAAATGAATAAAAAAATGTTATAAAATAGAAAAATACTAATTTTATGTATCCCTTTTTAAAATTTTTTGGGCCATCCTGGAAATCCAAATTATGTGTCCTCAAATGCTTAGATATGCTCAAAGAAATCAATAAATTAGTGTTGACCCAAACTACCATTAAAACAACTATCATACATTAAAAAATAAAAACAGTCCAGGGAGTACATAACTAAACATCAGAACAGGGGAGAAAATCTACACTGAAGTCAATATTCTTCCACAAACCAAAATGAAATTTTCTTATAGAAGAAATTAAAAGGAGTTGCGAAATATCTCTTAAGAAAAAGATCACATGCATTCTGTGGGTAAATGAACTAGCTAAATAAATTAAGCAGGTATTTGGGTATGCTGGATGTCCCATTCACGAAATAAACTGAGTTAGCATCATTTGGAAAGTTCCAGTGGTTCACAAAGCACCACAACACCAACGGGGAAAAACTCTGCACAGAATCTGTATGCTTTGAAAAAAAGAAATTCAAGTATTATTTTTCTCTTGCTATAAAGGCAAAACAAGCCAAATCAAGAACCAATTTTATTCTAGATTTATATCCGCTAGAGCACATAAAGGTAATCTAGACACTGCCGGAACAGAGCCTTGGCTCAGCATCTTCGCAGGCAAGTTAATTTGTCATCCTGACCAATACATAACTAATCATATAGGGGTAAAGAGAGTAGTTTCTATTTAACCCTTTAACAAAACTCGGAGAAGATTGGGAGTATCTTAAAACCTTAGCTATTTTAGAACAAATATATTACATTTTACTATAATTTTAGAAACTACATTATTTCAGCTGACTTTAACAACTATAGAAAGTCAAATTTATCCTAACTGAATCCATATTAATTTTTCAGAAATGGTGATTCACTTTTCAGAAATAGTGCCTTGTCAAAAGTGCTATCAGACTCAGAAGCTGTCTAAAGAAACCAAATTGAATTTCCCGAACATTCCATTCCTGGGCATTACTGGCACGCACCGTCACCTAACACCAGAGCACGTCGGCAGATATTAGGACTTCAGGTCTCCTAAAATAAACACAAGGAGAGGTCTCTCCTATACCAAAAATGGATACTGGATATAAAATTACATTTGAATTGTCTGCCTTACCCAAGCTATATGAATAAATGTTTTACCTGAAACATCACAAAATTCAAATCCTGGGTATAAGTTAGTCATACATGTACTTCTTGCTTTTAAATTACAGACTTTCTCCAGTTGATGATGTGGTTACACGCCAATAAACCCAGCACACACTGAATATTCTGGAAGTCAGAAATGCATTCAGGACACCTACCTACCAAACAGCGTATCTTACTTAGCCTAGCCTACCGTTAACGCGCTCCGAACACTTCCGTTAAGTCTACAGTACAGATGGGCAAAATCAAATGGCACACAGAGCCTATTTTATAAGAACACTGTAATGAAGGCAAAGCCAGAATGCTTCTAGGAGTATAAAATTGTTGACTGTGTATCGCTTGTCTACCATCATGATCGCGTGGCTGACGGGAGCTGCGGCTCACAGCCCCTGCCAAGAGTCACAAGAGAGTATCCAAAGCCTATTGCTAGTCCAGGAAAAGATGCAAATTCAAAATTACAAGTATGGTTTCTAAGAGAATGTGTATATCGCTTTTGCACCATCATAATGGCAAAAAATCGTAAGCCAAACCACTGTAAACTGGGACAACTATATTCTACACCATCAGATTCTCAGTACCTGTTATCTGCATGTATGCTTCTCATTCTCTTTGTTATTTATATTGTATCTTCCACATCTTAATCTTGTTTTGTGGATCTCCAGATCTCTCAGAGCTTCAAGATGGAACACCTAAGTATGTATCCTCTTCTTTCCATCTAAAATTCATTCGCAGTAAAGAGTGGAAAAAGACAAGGAAGTGGGTGCTACAATTCATACCCTAGGAAAACAAATCACATCCTAGGAATGTGACCCATGGGAAATGGCCATTTATGCTAACATTTATCAAGAACATTTACATGAAGAGCAAAAGCTCAAAGTGCATCCAAAGAATTGTTGTAGTATATAAAAAATTTAAAAAGATAGAAAAAGCAGACATTCTAAAGTCTACAAATTTATAACTCTGGGACATGAAACATGTTATTCATTTCTAAGCAAAAGAAAGACAAATAAATCACATGTACCTGGTAGGCTGTGGATATGCTTAAGAAAACTTCTGAGGTTTGTCTTTTCAGGTTGACACGCACTTCTTAACTACGTCTACTATTCAATCTCAAGTTTTCACAGGAATCCCATCAGTAAGACAGATAAGGCCTGGAGACTACAGAGCGGGATGCAGTCCACTGTGGGGGTCACTGCTTTACATTAACTGGCCTGGTTAAATAAGATGTGCAGACTACCTCTGGTGATACAGAAGACCATTTGCATTCTCAAAATTTTCAACAACGAAGAGTGACAGGAAAGAATCGGTTTAACTTTGACAAAGTCAGGCCAGGAGAAAGGGTTGGAGAAATGAGTGGGAAGTGAGGTGGAGCACCACACTCCTGGCTTAAATACGAGAAGGGAGGGAACAGGTGCGGGCATAGAGTGCAAGCCACGTATCTATCTGTTTAAATGTTGAGAGACTGCTTAAATCTTCACGAGAACAGGGCTATAAAGAGGACTTCACACGAGCGAGCTTATGAAAATCACAAGTTTCAAGACAAGGTGCACATTCCCCTGTAGGTACGCAGGGCATCATCTGAAAATGACTTAAAACGTGACTATTTTAAGAAGACTTCCGCTTTGTATTCCCAATGAAATTTTAAAAAAATGCCTCCAAAATGAACAAAAGCCAGGGATGAATGTGATAGGAAAAGTCAATAGGTTGAGTTTAAAAGGAAAATGGCTATGATTTCAAAAGAATAAATGGAAGCTTAAAACTCAGATCCAAACAATAAAAAGCAAAAAAGACAATACAGAAAATCAATCCTGAAGAGCAGAAGACAAATCGGAGAAATTCTCCAAGTCATTAGAACAGTGGTCAGCAAACTACAGCCTGAAACCCAAATCTGGCCCACATTCTGTTTTGTTACGTCCTGTGAGCTAAGGATGCTCTTTACGGATGAACATTTGTAATCAATTAATGATAAGGAACTTTGAACCCCAATTAAGCAAAAAGTTATCTCTCCCCAAAAGAATTATATTCTGCTCATTAGAGCAATATTACCAAAACAAAACAAAACAAAACTAACTCTACTCAATTATTATATTTTAAAGTGCACCAATAAAAAATTTATAGAAATTTGTTTTCTCTTGTTATATAAATAGCTACATAATATCCTCCATTTTGCCCCTTGGTCCACAAAGCATAAAATATTAACTATCTGGCTCTTTACAGAAAAAGGTTTTTGACCTGTGCTTTAGAGGAAAGAGACAGAGAGATCTTTATGCTAGGGAAAAGATAATGGCTAAGGGGTCAAGGAGAAGAAATCCAACCAAAGAATAAGGGGTGTTTCAAAGAGGCACCAACACGAGTGGGTGCCAAAGATATCTTTCAAATAACTTTTTCTGATGTAAAGAAATATCTAAATTTGATATCAAAGGGGATTTCAGAACTTTAGGCAAATATAATTCAAAATGACTCACACCAGACAACCATTAGCAAAACGTTTGAATTTTAATGTTGAAGAAAAAAGTTCCAACAACACACAGGCAGGGCTGGGGCAAGGAGGAAAGGAAAGGTTGCCCATGAAGAAACAAACGCCAGGCTGGCCTTAGACTTTCCCTCCGCAACAGTAAAACCATGCACGGCACAGATCCTTGTACTTTGCTCTTGAAGAAAAAAAACTGTGACTCAGGAATTTCATATTCAACTACGTTGATGTTTTCATACCTAAAAGTCATAAAGACACTCTTTCAGATACAGGAAAAGGCTCAGAAAAATCTACCACCTACCCAAAGTTTCTTAATATGTGTGAGTCTCTTAATATTTTTCCCCAGGCAACAGAGGGGAGGCAGTAGGAGTGAAAGTTTCAGAGCAGAGCCTCTGGATGGAGACCTGAACATATCCAGAGTCCAGGCTCCAGATGGAACAATTATTTCAGTTCTCAGTGGCTCCATTTCTTCATCTGTCCAGTGAACTTATTAACGGACTCTGCCTCAGAACGACACAGAGAAGATTAAACGTGAGTTAGCTCACATATAGGGCTAAGCACAGTGGCACTCTAAATATTTAGTAAATGCTGTATATTGTTGTTGATACTATTGTCCTGCACTGATGAAAAGAAATCGAGAACCAGAAAAATTGGGGATTTAAAGTATTACAGCACTGATGATCAAAAATGACCGTTAAACAATCAAGGCTTGATAATGATTATAAACATGGTAGAAGTAAAAGAAAAACTCTTGAGGAAGAAAACACTGAAATTCACTAATGATACAGTTAGAGAAGACTACATTTTTGAAACTGGGGGGAGGGCATTAGAGTCAAAATATATTATTTTTTTAAACATACTGAAAAATAAACTTAGTTTGTGGATTTTGTAATTAAATTTAACTTCCAAACACATAAAGAACATAAAAGCCAAGAAAACAAAGTTCATGATACAAAATAGCAAGGAAGCATTGAATGCAGAAAACATGAAACACCTATCAGTTACTAAAATAAATGTAAATTAGGGGCCCCTGAGTGGCTCAGTTGGTTAAGCGTGACTTCGGCTCAGGTCATGATCTCACAGTTTGTGGGTTCAAGCCCCATGTTGGGATCTGTGCTGAGAGTTCAGAGCCTGGAGCCTGCTTCAGATTCTGTGTTTCCCTCTCTCTCTCCCTGCCCCTCTCCCACTCGTGCTCTGTTTCTCTCTCAAAAATAAATACACATAAAAAATTTTTTTAATAAATGCCAATTATCTAAACTCCCTTTTTAATAAATGCAAATTTTTTAAACTCCCTTTAACCATAAGGACAAAGAACTTAAAATAGAGTCAAGAAACAAAATCAAACAGAAAGATTAAAAATTAGAGAGAAGGCAAAGATACGCAAAACATGAGAACAAAAGCAGAGTTAACAAATTAAAATTAGGTAACATAAAATCTGAGCAAAAACCAAGACCTTAAGTCAATTTACATTTATACCAATCCTATAATGAAACATCCACGAACCTTGCACCTTTCAGTAATGTAACACCAAAATATGAAAATCAAAAGCTGTGGAGAAATGAGGAAGAACAAAAGCAAACTGGAGCAGAAGACTGCAAGACACAACATTCGATCCACAAATACGGTTGTGGAAGATGTTATCTACAAGGATGAAACACACCAACTCTGTATCCACCAAATAAACCACTTATGAAAAAATGTCCATGAAAGAGTCTGAACAACTGTTCATCTATAAAACAAAAACAGCACAAATATATTGAAAATATTCCAAACACTAGAAATTACTGACCTTTAATGCACACAAAATTCCATCTGCCTGAAAACTCAAAAAGCATCTCTATAATAACATATTTCTTAGAAAATAACAAAAAAGAACTTATAGTATGGACTGCAGCCAACACTGTGCTTATAATTAAATTCGTACACTTAAAGGCTTTCATTAGAAGTTCTTTTTAAAAGAAAGGCAAATAAACTAAACATCTAAGTTATCAAGGGGGAGGGCCTTAAGGAAATCATGAATAAGGAAACATTAGAATGTACATTAAATAATGGACAGGAAGCTAAAAAACCTCTTTATTGCAATGGTATTTATATTAGTGAAAAACTACATATAATCTAAACAACAGAAAACTATATTAATTTTAGCATGAATTTCCAGTTAATTTCTTCTGCTATTTAAAACCACATTTACAAATATTTTAATGAAATGCTACAAAGTCTTTAAATAAAAAGGTGGCATATAAAATGTTATACATTAAGTAATACCAACTGTGCGAAAACAAAAAGAGAAAAACACTTAAACATAGAAACACCACAGTTACATTTACAGGTTAAAACACGGATAACGTTTTTTAACACTTTCCTAGATTTTCCCTATTGTGTAAAATGAGTAATTCATTACTTCTATAATCAAGGAGAAAATCACACTATTTTTAAACTGAGTGCCCAGTACTAGAACGCAGCTCTCATCTTTTTTTTTTTTTTTTTTTTTTTTTAGTTGAAGCATAAGTGACACATAACAGCATGTTGGTTTCAGGAGCACAAGCAAACAATTCGGTATTTGTACACATTACAGAGTGCTCACCACAGAGAAGTCTAGTTAAACATCCGTTACCACACATGGTTACAAAATATTTTTTCTTATAATGAAGGCTTTTAAGATCTACTCTCTTAGCAACTTCCAAATATGCAGGACAATACTATTACCCAGAGTCACCAGGCTGTACACTGGATCTTCAGGACTTATTTACGACTGGAGGGTTGTATCCTCTGACCCCCTTCAGCCATTTCAACCACCCTCCAACCCCCACTTCTGGTCACCACCAAGCTGTTCCCTGCATCTATGCAGCTCTCGCCATTCATATTAACTCTATTCAAACTCACATTTCTGCTTTAAGTACTATTAACTGTGCTTGTACATTGAGGAGACAAACTTGAGCCATTTTTAAAACCACACCGAGCATTAAAAATAGAAAAACTGAACTTGAATGATTTACAGAACAAGAAACCTGTCGTTTTCAGGTTTGCTGAGAGGAGTGACCGGTCACTGTCCTGCACCTATGAGTCAGGGCCGCCTGTCAAGCCCCCACCTCACCGAAGCCCAGCGAAACCTATACGCTCCACGCACTCAGGACTTCCCAGGTGCCTCTGCAACGCAGCCTGGGGAGTGAGTTGTCCGTTAAGATGCCACGTGTGAAAACCAGCCCAGCCACGTGGGAGCTGCCGTGTTTTATTCGAAAGACCATCCTCCCTGTAAATCCGCGGTTTCTGCAGCCTGAGGAGACCTGCGGCATTCTCACAAGTGATACCGCCTGCATCCTGGGACACTGGCCTTTCACCTAGCGGAGCATCTCCCTGCATGTACGAAGACAATATGAAGGAAAATCAATTCTGGACCCAAATTCAGGAGACAAGGAACTGCTAGGATGCATCTATTCTATCAAGTAAGATTACAGCTTTTCGCTTTGGGTCTCTATGATGACATAATTCTAGAACAACGGTTCTCTTTGCCTCATACGCTAACTGAAAGCACAGGGATCTCCCCACGTGCACTTCCTGTTTCTGCACCAGAGCTGCCGTCACAATGGCAGCAAATTAAACAAGGGGACTTTGAGAGCCCGGGAGGTCGTCAACAGGGCCGAGACTGTCCCACACTGACTGGGTGTGGTGAGCTGCATTACAGGGAGCTGCCATAACTGCAAAATGTACATAGATACTATTAGGCTAAAATAAATTTAAATGTGCGGATACTTCCTTTCTCACCCACACGGCACTGATAACAGAGTTAAATATTCTAAATGGTTCATTTCTAAGGGATAACTACATTTCTCCAGACACAAAGTCATTTATGCCTTTCAAGTTATTTGAAAGGATTCAGTAATAACCCCTCAAATATTCACTGCTTGTCATATTCTAAATAGTGGATTCCTGGATGCAAATACAGAAGCCATATTAGCACTAATGGACATTATGTATTTGCACCAAGGAAAGAACATACATCTAGAAACCTGTCCTCTGCTGCTTTTAGGCAATCATGGTGCATTTTCTCTTGTGGACAAAATAAAAATGCATTGCTATTTATGTGGAACCATTCAGGTGTTACAGGCATTTCTGTAACGTCCAAGAATGCATTGGCCATAACCAACTAAAGTCGTTTTTGGCTTAGCATCGTTCAAGCTGAATTAATAATATTAAACAGCATGTGGGATGAGGGAAAACACAGTGCAGAGCAACATTAAAACCCCTTTCCACCCAAGCATAATTCATTCTGATCTTTACTACTTGATTCAGCTAAAGGTCAAACCATATATGATGGTTTAGATCCAGAAAATATATTATTTAGCTGTGCAGTATGGTCTGAAATGAGGGCAACTAATTTAAAAATGGAAGCAATTTGGAAAATATAAATGTAATGAAAAATGCCTCCATTATGAAGCATATAAATTAAGTTCTACTACTGATTACTGCCAACATTTAAAATCTCCCCACTCATACTGGTAATGCCTTTAGTGTAACTTAATTTTCTTCCTATTGTGTAGATACCTTCAATGAACATCATTCTGGTGAGGGACCAAACACAAGGTCAGAAATGTTAGTGATGATAAATTACAGACCTTAATAACCTTTGAACAGTTTTAAATGTACAAGTCATCTATGAGTCATTTAGCTTGATAGATGAATGGCTAACGAACTACATAAACTAATAAGAACCATGTATTAGTCTATACTACTACATGGCATGAGGCCAAGATCTAATAAAGAATAAAACTGGGCTTTGGAACATATGTAACTGGAGAATGAAAAAAAGTGAATTATCTTATTAAAAGACTGTATGAACAATAATTACTCATGAATCTATACAAATAATTTATAAGCACAAAAGGTTTTATTAAAGGACTGGCCAGATTCACACCCGACAGATGGCTGAAATGTGACCAGGTTTGGGAAAGGAAAACATAGGCGACCAGTAGATTCAGGTGATTGCTTGGTCATTTGGTTTTTCTGCTTTCGATGAAAGGGGGTGTGAAAATCTTCATCTTTACTGCAGACTGTTTGGACTGGGGCTTGTATACTTTATGTGCACTCCCATTTTTTGCTCTTGGGTGAGTCACAAGCAGCGTGGGCTGCCCTCCAACATCCACAGAGCAGGTTCTGGAAGGAACCCAAATCAGTCCCAGTCCAAGAAGTCTAAAGCCATTCTAATGTGGAGAGACTTAAGAATCAAGCCAAAAGAGGCACATATTGAACAATAGTTTCTCCATTACTGAATTAAAACTGACAAGTGACATCTTGCCTGGTGGAACAGTGAAGAAATCTTCACTAATCCATCCACTTCAGTCATTTCTCAAGAGTCATCCCCCTGCCGCCGTAACACAATCGTCAAGGCAGCTTGTTTAAAATGTGTATCCCTAAATTACCTGCCAGACCTCTGGTAATAAGATCACCAGTCTTGTAACAAGCTGCCCTGGAGATTCTCGAGAGCCCTGGGAGAAGGCCCAGGCGGTTATTCGTTCCACCACACATGCACAGCTCCCACGGCTCCTCTCACTTCCCACCGTCACACCTACGGTGCGCACGTCAGCAATACAAGATGCACCAGACACTTTAAGAGCAGCATGAATGAATGAATAAATGCATGAATGGGAAAGTTAATAGTATTTCTGAAACAAAATAGAAATTCGGATTCCATTAGAGTGGGCTCTACGAATCTATTCACAGCCTTCTCAAAATCCCCAGAGTGCTCCAAACTTTTCAGTCTATATATGACAATATGATCTGAGCTTCTCAAATATTGATCATAGTAAACTGTGAAAAGAAAGAGGAAATGAAAAGCACCGATTCTGATTTCTCAGAAATATCACAATGCTGTGCTGCTTTGTGCCCTGCATCACTAGCTGGCAGACACCACCTCCGTCCCAAGCACATCTGCTGTGAGAGCCGTTGCTTAGCAACAGCAATCAATGCTGTATTTCCTCTTCACCATTTTTCTAAAGACTGAGACGCTGCTTCAAGGTATTATTTTCAAATACCTTCTGTTTCACTGACCAAACATGTTTGTTAGTTTTTCTACTATGCAAAAAGAAATCAGGAACAAAATCAGCATAGGAATTCAACAAAAAAAGAAAGAGAGAAGGTCAATGTAACACAGGGTGCTTTGGGATTTGTTTGATGAAGAAAAATTCTTTGACAGCTCATTGACTTTATTTGCTATACCCTTTCATTCTGCCATTTTAGAATTGATTTCTGCTAGCTCATGGGAGATGAAAGCCATTAGCATGAATTATCATTCTAAATGCAGATCCACAAGGTAATGCCATAAAACACAAAAAGCGAATGATTTTCAGAAACTGGTTTAATACACATCTCACATTTCTGTTAAAGCTTGTGTCTTGGTTAAATTCTTACTAACCACTAGCAACGTTTTCCAGCATCTTTTCACTGATAATACAAATCTTTCAGATGAGCAATGCTTATAATCTAAATTACTTGGTGCTTCTGATATAATTTACAAGCTAAATTACATACACACAATACTAACACTGACTCTGGAGAAGCAGATACGAATTTTTATTTTAAATAAACCAATATGTCCTACCAGTGAATGGGTTCTTCATACAAAAACAGGAATGAGACCCAGGAACTTCATGAGATGCTTTCCAATAAAAAGAGTTGATATTTGCTTAAGTATATGCACAGTCAGTGGTGGACCTGTCTGCGTGGGTATTATGTGATAATTATTTTTCACATTTACTGAGTGCCTACTATGTATAAATCTCTATGGGCAGCATAAAGATGAGTAAAATGTGATCCCACAAATCTTGTGCTAGAAACAGTCACATCAGGAAGTGATACAGAAGAATACAGATTTTACCTCAAGTATTTGTTTAGCTGCAAACAGTGTCCCAGCTAATATGGATTATATCTCCAACACAGACTAGACGAATAAATCATAATCCAAGGTCTTTATTTTTTATGATAACATTCAGCATTGGTAATGATGTAGTAAGACAAAAATGTCATAATTAACTGTAAAAGACATCAGACCAGGAAACTAAATCAACCTTTCTGAAATATTGGCAATATGTAATAAACTACTTAAAATAGGCATATGCTAAACTTTGACATGGTAATTATATACCTAAGAAACTAGTTTAAGGAAATAAAGACGCCAACAAAAGATCTTTATTTCAGCTATATTTAAGACAGTAAATAAATACCCAGTATTAGAATGATTAAATGAATAATGATGCAGCTATATGATGAGTATTACTAAAATATTTTTCAAGAATATTTTATAAGAGCTAGAGAGTATTACTGCTAAGCAAAATAAGGGCAATCAGACAAAGACGAATACCATATAATCTCACTCATATGTGGAATTTAAGAAACAAAACACATGAGCAAAGGAAAAAAGAGACAAACCAAGAAACACTCTTAACTAGAGAGAACACAATGATGGTCACCAGAAGGGAGGGGGTGGGGTTTGGGTGAACTAGGTGATGGGAATTAAAGAGTGTGCCTGTCTCGATGAGCACTGGGTGATGTCTAAAGTTGCTGAATCACTACATTGTACACCTGAAACTAATATAATACTGTATGTTAACTATACTGGAACTAAAATTTTAAATTTAAAAATTTTTAATTTAAAATTTTAAACTTTTATTATTTTCATTATTAAAAATAATGAAAGAAAATAACCAATACTAAATGCACAGAAAACACAGCAGAGGAAAACATCATACTATTAATAATCAGAAGTTTATTTCTTGACTTTGCTTTTTCTATGCCTTCCTAGGTTTTTTATATTGGCTATCACACACTTTGTAACCAGAAAAACGTCCTAATAAACAAATATATTAGAATCTTATCTGAACTTCTATTTACAGATTTTTAAATTTCATCGCAGAATTTCAGCCCTCACTGGTCTCCTAAGCACTGGCAAATTGAATGATAAAGTACTTAAGTTTCTCAAGTATTTTTGGATCAACAATTTCATATTTCCATAAATGTCTGATAAACTTGGTCAATATTTTAACAAAGGACAGTCATAATAAAAGCATATAATTTAATCTAAAGAAAATTACCCTTTATTTAACAATTAAACATATATGCATCAAGCATAGGACATACAAATAAAAAGACAGGATACTCTTGGGATGCTTATAGAAACATGTCAGTGGCTTGCGCTCTTTTGATGACCTTCCAGAAGATATAAGGCCCCAGGCACAGCAGTTGTCTTGTATCAGAATGGACTGTCTGTCCACAAAAGAAGTTTCTAGTACTGTCTGAGGCAGGTGATTCTACAGATCTACAACTGCTAACCCTCCTACCACCAGAGAGACTGAAGGGTCAGGGATGCAGAGAATTAAATAGAATTAAGAGAACTCTGTCAACAGAAATTAGTATTTCTGTAAATCTTCCTCTATTCGTATTATATAAACACACATACAATATTCTTTTTCTCAGCGCCGACAAAAGCAGTTTTCTAAGCCCAATAACTGAGGTGCAGGCTTTTCGATCTTTATACCAGCAGAGAATATGTTAATACCTCCAATATCAAAGAAGGAAACCGGAGTTTTAAATCATGAAGTAAGTTGACCAGGATCACTAGCTAATCAGCAAGAGGACAAAACTCAAGCCTAGGTCAGTTTACCCCCTTAAGTCAGTGCTCCTTCCCTTACAGAATGTGACATTTGGGCAAACGGATAGGAGAGAGGTATCCATTTCCAAGAAGCAACATGGACAAGAAAGAGAGGCAGAAATAAGCAAGACATCCTGAGATTCCCCCACTCCTCGGTCAGCTAGAACAGGGGCAGGGGGACACGTGGCTTGCACCATTTCCAAGCCAGGATGGTGGCCCTGGTCATGGTCAAGATTAGTTGCACCCTGATGCTCCTCTCCCTGGCTCTACCCTCCCTTCCAACTTGATGATCTACCCTTGACCCCTGGGGCCACTGAAATATTTGTGGTGGTCATGGGCTCTGAGTAAACCCCAGTTTTAAATTTGCCTATGAACAGGAAAAGTTCCTCCTGTACTGCTGCTTTCTCTTACTCCATAAACTTCCTCTCCCTTCAAGAAGTACCTTTCGGTGACACTAAGCTCCTGCCATCAAGAGCTCTGCAGGGCTCGCCCCCATAACCTGCCCTATTTGCTGGCTCTCTTGTACCAACAAAATGCCCCTTCAACAACAGGAAGCCAAGATACACTAACCTTTAGTTAATCTAAAGATACAGTTAATGCTGAATTAAACATAATCTCCGTCTCCCCACCCATAATCATCCAGACTTTCTTTTTTTCAAAAGAAGTGATGGTAATGGCCTAAATAGAACATGGTCTTCAAAATGCCCAGTTAGGAATGATGACATGGAAAATAACGAGGGAGAAGTCTTGAACTCCGGAGATCAGATTTCACACCCAAGTTTACTAATCAGTAGAAGGTGAAATATTTGAAAAGACTTCTTTGTTGTAAATGCATGCAGGATGAACTGAAGAGGACGGACACAGGGTGAAATGTCAACACTGTTTCATGCTAGAATGCTAAACTGAGCACGGCAAGAAATCTCAAAGGAAAAACAGGCTGAACCCTTAATTAACTGTACATGAGGTACAATGAAGAAAAAACCCAAAAAGAGGAGATTTGACACCAACATGTTAAAGTTTGTAATATCAGCTTATTGTGGGATGAATGAAATACATGAAGGAGTTCTCCAAAATAAAACCCAAAGACATTTAAAAATTAGCATGCTGAAATAAATAAGCAAACATGCAATAAATATGTCCCTAAAATTCAGGGCTAAGATAGAAACTGTTTTAGACCACTGGGTCCTGCCATGCAAAGAGATGTCTCCGTTCTATCCAATGTTTTCCATAATGGTCCTTGAAAATATCTTTAAAACTTTCAAGAGAGCTACCAGGGTATTTACATATAAAAAAAATCAAGAAACAGAAACTTCTGATTACTGAAGAATGATAGTTAAAAAACACACAAAGAGGGATAGAGAAAACCCATTTCACAGCTAAGTGAGCCGAATCCCCAAATGCACATGCCCATTTTTATGCTTAGAGTATTATACAATCACACATATATATTCTATTATCAAAATCACTTTCTACTGTGTAGTAAGTTAAAATTCATGGATATGCCTTATTTACTTTCTCTTTTTGTTTTCTTTTTTGTTTTTTAGGTCTCTACCTCGCTAAAGAACATTTCTGCTGAGCTTTCCATTCTTCATTCATTCCAATTAAACTGCAGTGATTCACCAGTTATTACCACCACAGCCATACACATGCTGAAGAGAAGATCATGATTACAATCCGCACAATTACCGACGGCTAGGTAGCATGCCTAAACACAGGGTTTTGAAAAACAGCTTCATTTCCGATGGAGATCAGGACAGCAATGAAACAGTTCCACAGTCTCTTCACTAAATACATCTTTGTTTGCATGGTCTGTGTATATTGTCATGGGGCAGGTGCAGGAAAATGTAAAATATAAATATTTAAAATCCCACTGAACTGCCGTGAAGTCAATGACAAAGAAAAATACAAACATGGGGGCTCCGTGGGTATGGCTAAATACATAAATAACTATGAAATCACCAAAACAAAGCAGCACATCCATGTTTCTTGCTGGTGCTCATTATAACTCAACAGCAATATAGTTTTATTAATTCTTGAGCCACTGGTATGTCAAGCAACACTAACTTCATCGAGTCTGAAGCCCCAAATAAAGTTACCAATAATGAGCAACATCATTAGATTTGCTTTGTATTTAAGAAGAAATCGTTCATTCAACTTGGTATGTATTTAAGGAGAAATCGTTATCCATCTGTCTTCATTCCACACAGTAACTTGAATCCTCCTTAGTCTTCAGGCAGCCAGGCCTGAAGCAGCAGGACATAGAAGGGGTGAGCAGAATTCAGCTGACCATGGAAAAGTCAAAGGACAAACTGATTTTGCTCTATAAAACCCAAACATCTGGGTTTTTTTTTTAAGGCTACCCAGAGGTGGAATCCTGAGTGACATCAGTCCAACTTATCTGACAAAACTTAAAATTATATCTACTTGGATGAAAGTCAATGAGCTAACCACCTTTGGATCTTCCACTTGAGAAGTTACAACTCTTAAAAAGGACTTAAAATAGTTTTTCAACTAAATTATAGTCCTTTAGCTACAAACCCATAGGATCAGCAATTCACAAGGAAAATGAAGAGAAAGCAAAAGATGGAGGCATTCTGGCTACTAGAAGAAACAAAGTCAAGAGCAGACTTCAGAAAAGTCAAACAATAAAGCATATTTCCATATCTGAAAAGATGCTGAACCAAATAACCCAAAGAGCCCTCCTGACAAACATATTTTAAAATGCATCATTACATTAATTGTATGCTTATTTTGGCATAATAACACATAAAAGATATTTGGGGACAAGTGGGGAATCTGAATACAGATTAGGTATTAGATAAATATTAGAGAACTCTTATTCATCTTCTAAGGTGGGATATCGTCGTTCTACAGCAGAATGTCTGTATTTTGAGAAGATGCCCAGCAAAACATCCAAGGTCAAGTGTCATGATACCTGCGACTGACTTCCCAATGGTTCAAGAAACACACACACACACACACACACACACACACAAAGCTAATATGGCAAAAGATTAACAATTAATGACTTTAGGTGATATCCTATCTTATCTTTTTACCTTTTCTTCATGATTGAAAGTTTTTATAATAAAAGATGAAGAAAATTAAGGCATATAAGAAGTTCTATTTAAAAAGAGAAACCTGAAAAATAAAATAAAATTCATCATTGCGATGACAAAAAGAAAACTAGCCTTAGATAAATACACTGAAGCAAAAGCAGCAAACCTGAGAGATCTGGTAACTTCTCCAGCTAGCTTTCTCCCTGGATAAATCTGCCTAAGCCAGCGGACCCTGAACCTGAACCCAGGTGAGAGCCACCTGGGCCCCACCCAGAGTGGGGAATCTAAAACCAGACTCCTAAAGAGACCTGGATGACCAGGACAGACCAGAGGATGACAACCTTAGAACAAATTACAGCAAACCCATTCCATATTAGGGACAGGAGGGAAACTGCCAGTCTAGACCTGAGCACTGGAGAGAGTGGGATACTTTTTTCCTAGAGAACTTAAAATCACAACTTGGCAATTGGCCAAGCTTGCAGCCTAAACAAACATGACGTTTCTGGTCCAAGAAGCCTCAAGCACAGAAATTAACCTTCGAGGGATCTAGGGCTGTTAAAGCCCTCGTTAGCCACCTGAACAAGAGCAAATATGTTCTGGATGAACACGCCTCCAATACAAACCTCAAAGAATTTCAAAAAAGCTTGAGCTTATGGTTTAAGCACACACACACACACACACACACACACAAAACAAGTAAACAAAGACTTATGAGAAAGTCTCAGCAGAAATATCATATACCTGAATTAAAATGATCTCATAATTTGGATTGTCAGAATTTAAAGTAAGTGTTTAATATGTTGAAAGATATAAGAAATGGAAAATATGAGAAAGGATAAAAAAATGTTGTAATGTCTAGGCCAAAAAAACTTCTGGAACTGAAAAATACAATTATAATTTAAAATGCTAATTTGAAAATTGGCAACAATCCTTAAATCCTACAATGTCAAATGTGGGTGAAAAAGATTTGAAACAATGTGAACTCTGATACACAGATGGTTTGGTATAAATGTATACAGTCCCTTTGGAAAAGGATTTGATGTTATCTAGTGAAGCCATGATAAGCGTACTCATGACCCATCAATTCCATCACAAGTTACGCATCCTACAAAAACTACTGTACACATTCAACAGAGGTAAGTTCATAAATGTTACAGCAATGAAGTGTGTAATAGTTAACAGGAAAGCAAATCAAACTATGATATACTCACATAATAGAAAACTATACAGCAATGAAACTGAATGAGCTATAGCTACATTCATCATGGATAAATTTCAGAATACTAAACCAAAAAAGGAAGCAGAAAAAGAACACATATAATCTGACTTACTTTTGTCAATGTTTATTTATTTATTTTGAGAAAAAGCAAGTGCTCAAAGGGGAGAGGGGCAGACAGAGGGGGAGAGCCGCATGGCTTGATCCCGCAAACCTGAGATCAAGACCTGAGCTGAAATCGAGTCGGATGCTTAACCGACTGAGCCACCAGGCGTCCCTATATGTTTTTAACTTTATTCAAATGAACTCAGATTGGGGCACCGTAATGATAAAAATTATTTAACAAAACCAAAAAGCAATAATATGTTTCAGTACCCTAGCCAAAAGCATGAAGTTATACCCCACAGCAAAAAAACATGCCTTAGAAAAAAGAAAACCAGTTGACATTCAGGATGATCAGAGCAAAACATCAAGTGCATCAAGAATACAGAGGACACTGTGGTGAGTAAAAGACCAATTTTCTCAAGTAGACGTCCGTCCTACGAGAACCAACAGCCATGCATGAATGCCCGGGGGGCAAGCCTGTCTGCAGTGGAAGCCGGCGTACGCTAGCTGATCAGTGACTTTTCTTCTCCCTCTATTTCTGTCCATCCAATTCCAGCTCTAAAGATACCTTGTGAGTGCAATTTTGGGCATTTGTCATGTTCTTCTAAATCCAGTCTTAACTTCATGTGGTGAAAATCTTAAATTTCCCCCGACTGACACCGCCTCTTTCCACATCTATTGACTAGGATATGGCTTGTATTCTGGGTTGTGCTATCTCATCGTAATTCATGTTGGAGCCAAATCTGCTATTTTGACTGTGATGTTTTGGCTAGAAGCTGAACAGATGGATAGTTTTTCTCTGGTATGAATATTTGCCAACAATTGGAAGGGTGTAAAACTTATTCTCAAAGAAACCCAAACATAACCACGAGGAGTCTAACAAATAATTAAAATATCCACCGTGACAGATACGAGGCTCCACAGAAACACAATGCGTATTCAGAAATCTTGATATAAAATGACAGTTAATCAAAAGAACACTTAGGTAATGTTGCTGGATTAATGCTATTAATGATCATAACAGAATCTGGAATTATATAGGTATTGTGTTCATAACCATCTGTTTCCTACCATTCTGTGAAATAGATACTGAGGTATTATTACCCTGACGTTACACAGACAAGGAACAGAGCATGGGAGGAACTCACGTTACCCTAGAAAATGGACTTCTGGAAAACAGACCCGGGGTCAGGGCTTGTCTGTGCCTCGTTAGCTGTGTAACTCCAAGCAAGCAATTTAATTTCGGAGAGCCTCCATCTCATTTGTAAACAGGCCCCGTAACACTTAGTGCACAAGGTTCCTGCGAGAATTACGTAAGATTTATAAAAGCTCCTCACAAGAGCACCTGCCGTAGAGTAGGTTCTTAAAAACTATATCCTTCCTTAAATAATAATTCGATAATGAAGTCTCAGTTGACAAGAAAAATTCAAACTTTTCATCTTTACTCCCTTCAAACAGAGTCAGAGGTGACTGAGATTTAGGGCAAGACAAAAGTCCACACCTAAAACATCAGTACAAACTGGAGATTGCCAGGAGCTGCAAACACTCCACAACCACACTTCGCACTTCTCACGGGCGTCCTGAAGGAGTGGCTGAGTCTAGCGAGCAGGCCACTAAGTAGTTCAGAAGAGACAGAACTGCCCTATCAGTGAAGCTCCTGATTCATTTGATACTAAAGCACATATCCTCTAATACTGCTATCTGACATCTAAGGCATGCATACATTTCTACACAGTTCAGAAGTCACGCTGTGTCACATCCAAACAGCCCTCGACATTCATTCACAGATCCCCAGTTTCTGTTATGAGGGACTTGTAATTGATAGACCCCGCTGGAGCTTCAAGAAGAGGTCCTCCTATGGCTCCTGGTGGGGGAGGGCCGTAGAGGTCTCACCAGGAACAACCGTCTACCTTAGCCAGGGATGAGGACAGAGCTGGGCAAAGAGAAGCCAACGGGCAGCAGGTGCACATCCACCTACAGCTGCCTCATCAGACAAAAGAGACAGAAGTGTCGCCAAGGAGTGGGAGCAGTGGCATCCTCAGATCAACTACACAGCCTGAGCAAAAACCTCATAACCCTTCCAACCTTCATGATTTTAGTTTCGTGTCCCTGTGTTTCCTGCTTGGGGGTGACACACAGCCCTTCGCAGAATATTTATTTGCTCATTCCACCATTCTGAAGAAACACTGAACAGAAGAGTCACAGTCACTGGGAAGGAGGCTCAGTACCCCCTTGTTTCTCGTAGGGACCCAATACTATGCTGTCGCTATTGAAGGCATTCAAAGATTTGACCTAACCTTGATGTCACTTCAGCAGGCCTGCCCCTCCCAGGTTCCCCATCTCTGCCACACAGCATGTAGTCCCTCCTACCTGACAAGCACAGTGCATTGGAACCGTGCCTTTGGAACGGTCCTTTAGGATATGAAAAACTTCAGTAATTATTCAGTAAATATGGTGGAATTGCTAAAGTCTGTCATTTCATTAGGTAAACTTAATCACATCATAACATTTGGTTTGACTTGCTTCCAAAATCAGCTTTCATTATAACCTGAAAAGAACTGAAAAATTCTTCTGGTTATAAAGACCTCCCTCTCACTTGTAAGAGGATTTCAACCATTTTATGTGAGAGCATCATGCAAGCATCATGCATTAAACTCACAGGTTGAGTTTTTTGCACACGGCTACCAGAGTGAAAAGATTCTCAAGGACTGTCATCACGCAGCAGAAAAACAATTAATGAATAGACAACAACATTTTAGACAATGCTAATGCTCAAAGAGAATATAATTCAGATTTAATGGGGGAGCCCCTTTAGATTGAGTGGTCAAGAAAGCCCTTTCTGAGGGGCTGACATGTTCACTGAGACCTCTACACCTAAGACCATTCCAATGAGAGGAACTAGCAATTGCAAGGATCTTGTGTTGAAAACAGACTTGGTGGGGTGCCTGGGTGGCTCAGTCGGTTAAGCATCTGACTTCAGCTCAGGTCATGATCTCATGGTTTGTGAGTTCGAGCCCCGCATCAGGCTCTGTGCTGACAGCTCAGAACCTGGAGCTTGCTTCAGATTCTGTGTCGCCCTCTCTCTCTGCCCCTCAACTGCTCATGCTCGCTCGCTCTCTCTCTCTCTCTCAAAAATAAATAAACATTAAAAAATTAAAAAAAAAAAAGAAAACAGACTTGGTATGTTGGAGGGACAGAAAGAAATCCAGTGGGGCTTGAATTCACAACCCCAAGATGGAGACTCGCATGCTCTTTCAGTTTTTTAACCCATATTTGGAATAAAGAATAGAAACTCTCTATAAGAATACCAAACTAACCTTTGAAGAAACTGGAGATATAAAAATACTCCAATAGGCCACAAAATTAAATATGTCTTCTATGAAACACAGTTAAATAAAAAGGGTCTATTAATCATCACTGAATTTTAATTTTTTAATTTATTTATTTATTTTGAGAGAGACAGAGAGAGAGTGCAAGAAGGAGAGGGGCATAGAGAGAGAGGGACAAAGGATCTTCATGAAGCAGCCTCTGCACTGAAAGCAGAGAGCCCGATGTGAGGCTTGAACTCATGAACTATGAAATCATGACCTAAGTTGAAGTCAGACGCCTAACCAACTGCACCATCCAAGCGCCCCAATCATCCCTGAATTTTAATGCTCAAGAAAACCAAGGGGTGCCTGGGTGGCTCAGTCAGTTAAATATCCGACTTTGGCTCAGGTCAGGATCTCATGGTCCATGAGTTCGAGCCCCACATCGGGCTCTGTGCTGACAGCTCAGAGCCTGGAGCCTGCTTCCGATTCTGTGTCTCCCTCTCTCTCTGCACCTCCCCCACTTATGCTCTCTCTCTGTCTCTCAAAAGTATATAAATGTTAAAAAAGTTTATATAAAAAAAATAAAGCTCAAAAAAACCTTATAAATCATAGAGTTCAACCAGGATAAAAGGCACAACATAAGAAACATAATCAACAGGTGTAACAGCATTATACGGTGACATATGGTAGCTACACTCATGGTGAACACAGCATTAATGTATAGATTTGATGAATCACTGCATTGTACGTCTGAAACTAATTGTGTGTCAATTATACTTACAAAAAAATCATATAGTTCATCCTCCTTGATTTCAAAACACATTGAATTTGTTTAGCATCTACTATAAGGGGATGTTATTTGTTCTCCCTAATTTTCTTTAAAATTAACAATTAACACTTAATAACTCCTTGTGATAATAACATTAAATCCTATTCCTCAATAATTCAAGTAATCTTAGTTCGTGGGAAATATTAGCCAACTCCTATCTCTCTTATACTCCATGGTAAAATGGTAGACCCAGAGGAGAATGGGGGTAATACTTACATTGGAACATATCACACCACAGATTAGATGCACTTTTCCCTTTTTCTACTATTGGAGGACAAAGTTTCTATTTTAGGAAATGTTGATTATATATTCTGTACTTCTCTGCTTCCTCTCCAGCTCATGTACTTAAGAGCCTTTCAGAGGACGAAATAACACAACTTTGATGGTGGTAGAAACTCCACCCTAAGACGCCAGGTTGGAGGACTGGGTCCCTTTACCAACAGTTTGAACTTAAGCAGATGACCTCTCGAGCCCCTTTACTTTTATGCAGAAGATGAAAATAATACGAGTTTACACATAATCATTCAAATAATTTTCTAAGGTCCCAAGCGCCTATAAAAATCTACGATAAATATATTTACAAACTAGATTTGGCATCACTATTTGTCATTATTTACACTTTACATAATATATTTCGTTGTTTCAAAGTTTACTTCAGGGCAATGAAGTTGCCTTCACTTAGCTGAAGCAGGGCAATTCAACTGGCTTTCATGTTTAATTACCATGAAATAGCTTATTAGAGGAGGACTCTTGAGTTTATATCATTATTAGGGGAGTGTAAAGTTGGTAGAATACTAGACTCCAACATTTTGAGGCATAAGAAAATCGAGTATGACAACAAAAAGAATTAAAAGACATCCATATCGGTAAGGAAGAAGTAAAACTTTCAGTATCTGCAGATGACTTGATACTATATACAGAAAACCCAAAAGACTCTATCAAAAAGCTACCAAAACTGATAAATGAATTTGGTAAAGTTGCAGGGTACAAAATCAATGTACAGGAATCTGTTGCATTTCTATACACCAATAATGAAGCAACAGAAAGAGAAATTAAGAAAACAATCTCATTCACAAATGCACCAAAAGTAATAAAATATCCAGGAATAAACCTAACCAAAGAGGTTAAAGACCTGTACTCTGAAAACTATAAAACACTGATTAAAGAAACTGAAGACAAAGGGGTGCTTGGCTGGCTCAGTTGGTAGAGCACATAACATGTAATCTCAGGGTCATGAGTTCAAGCCCCATGTTGGATGTGAAGAAAGAAAGGAAAAGGAAAAGGAAAAAGAAGAGGAAAAGGAAAGGAAAGGAATTGAAGACAATATAAAGAAATGGAAAGACATTCCATGCTCATGGATTGGAAGTACATAATGTTAAAATGTCTATATTAACCAAAGCAATCTATACATTTAATGCATTCCCCATCAAAATACCAACAGCATTCTTCACAGAACCAGAATTTATATGGAACCACAAAAGACCACAAATAACCAAAGCAATCCTGAAAAAGAAAAACAAAACTGGAGGTATCACAACTCCAGAGTCAAGTTATATTACAAAGCTGTAGTAACAAAACAAAATAGAAAAGTATGGCATGGTACTGTCAGAAAAACAGATAACACAGATCAATAGAACAGAATAGTGAGCCTAGAAAAAAACCCACAATTACACAGTTAGTTAATCTTTGACAAAGGAGGAAAGAATATGAAATGGCAAAAAGAAAGTCTCTTCAACAAATGGTGTTAGTAAAACTGGACGGCTACATGCAATATAATGGAACCAGACCACTTTCATACACCATACACAAAAATAAACTCAAAATGGATTAAAGACATAAATGTAAAACCTGAAGCCATAAAAATCCTAGAAGAGAACATAGGCGATAATGTCTCTAACGTCAGCCATATCAACATTTTTCTAGATATGTCTCCTAAGACAAGAGAAATAAAAGCAAAGGTAACTACTGAGACTAAATCAAAATTAAAAGCTTCCACACAGCTAAGGAAACAGTCAATAAAACCAAAAAGTAACATAAGGAATGGGAGAAGATATTTGCAAATGACATATCCAATAAAGGGTTAGTATCCAAAATATATAAAGAACTGATACAATTCAACACCCAAAAAACAAATAATTGAACTAAAAATGAAGACATGAATAGACACTGCTCCGAAGAAGACATCCAGATGGCCAACACACATCAAAAGATGCTCAACATCCCTCATCATCAGGGAAATACAAGTCAAAACCACAATTAGATACCACCTCACCCCTGTCAGAATGCCTAAAATTAAAAACACAAGAAACAGCAGATGTTGGCGAGGATGTAGAGAGAAAGAACCTTTGTGCACTGTTGATGGAAATGTAAACTGGTGCAGCCACGGTGGAAAACAGTATGGGGGTTCCTCAAAAACTTAAAAATAGAATTCTATGATCCAGTAATTATATCACTGGGTATTTATCCAAGAAATACACAAACACTAATTCAAAGGGATACATACATCTCTATGTTTAGTACAATGTTATTTACAATAGCAAAATTATGGAAGCAGCCCAAGTTTCCATCAACAGGTAAATGGGTAAAGAAGATGTGGTGTGTGTGCATGTATATATGTATATAAATGTGTATAAATATATATGTGATGGAGTATTAGCCATAATAATGAAATCTTACCATTTACAGTAACATGGATAGATCTACACAGTATGATGCTAAGTGAAGTAAGTCAGAGAAAGACAATCACCATATGATTTCATTCTTATGTGGACTTTAAGGAACAAAACAAACAAAGGGGGGATAAAAAAGAAAGAGATGAGTCAAGAAACAGACCCTTAACTGCAGAGAACACACGATGGTCACCAGAGGATGAGGCGGGGGGCGGGGGGGGAGGTGATGGGGATTAAGGAGCGCACCTGTGATGGGCACTGGGTGATGTACAGAAGCGTTGCATCTCTATATTATATACCTGAAACTAATATAACACTGTCCATTAACAGTACTGAGATTAAAGTTTAAAAAAAAAATTTTAATTCTAAAAAAAAGACAAAGAAAATCAAGTATCTGATTCTGATTCCCACACATCCTCTCTTGCGTGTCTAGTCCCAGCTGGTGATACTTGACCTTCTGTCATCCCCGTCTCAGGACCTTCCTGTAGTTCCAGCTGAATGGCAGCATAAAAATTCCAAAGGGCCATAAATCTTAATATCAAGATGACATTTTTTAAAGTAGCTGAAGGGAAATTTAGGTTCCAATGGTTAAAAAGTTCAAAAACCTCTATTCTACTGATACCCCTTTATGTATGAGTTTCTCACAGAGAGAAAAACAAGATGTGTGTTTTCAAGCAATACAGTTACTTATCTCATTTTATGAAGAGAATTAGAAGTATCATCTAGAGGGGCTCCTGGGTGGCTCAGTCAGTAAAGCGTCCAACTTCGGCTCAGGTCATGATCTCTCACAGTTCGTGGGTTCAAGCCCCGCATCAGGCTCTGTGCTCTGTGCTGACAGCTCAGAGCCTACAGCCTGCTTCAGATTCTGTGTCTCCCTCTCTCTGTCCCTCTCCCACTCGTGCTCTGTCTCACTCTGTCTCTTAAAAATAAATAAATGTTTAAAAAAAATTTTTTAAAAGAAAAGAGCTTTAAAAAAAAGAAGTATCATCTAGACTCAATGTTTCTTCTAAAAGAAGTAAGCCCTTTTTTAATCATATATTATTTTGGATACTTTTTAGAAATTTTTAGACATTCCCATTATCCTAGGAAATACCCATTTAAAAATCAATGACTTAATGAAGTGGGATTTTTGAGCCAGATTTTAAATTTTTTCCAGATAAATTTCAAAACTACATTAACATCATTTAGACAAAGAACGGCAATTTAGTGGCCTGAAATAATTTCTCAAATAAAGCTCCAATTTTCTTTTTACATTCATTGATGATAACTATTATTCCAAATCTCCAATTAGTAGCTCATTAATTTAAAACTTAAATTCATTATAGGAATAAATGATGTCAGAATATCTCCTAATAAATTATCTTGCTTATATACAAAAATTTTACATTATCATTCTCCTGAGAAAGTCTACGTTTGGTTTTTGTTCATCTTATCATCCCGCTAAAATTCTCTGAAATCAATTTGTCTTACTAATTAAAAATAAAAAGGATTAGTGTCAATTTAAATGAAATAATTAGCTATAACCTGTTGAATAATGAGTTTAGTGTTAATAATAGGTGTTACACTGTTTCACTCTGCCTGTCACAGAACAAAGTAACACAAGTAATTCATTTAATCCTAAAAATTTTTTTAATTTTAACTTTTTATACAATAATTATTATAATTGCCCCTTATCCATCTCATAGAGATGCTGTACATCTCTATGTATATGTACACCATTCAAGTATCTTCAGCTTTTTAGAAAATGACATGATCATAACTATTTCAATATCATAAGCACCTACAATAAACTTATACATATATTCAGCTCTAAAACTCTGGGCCTTAAAGGTTTTTCCAGATGAACCCCAAAAATGAGGCACTGACTTCACAGTCATTGTTCAGACACATAAAACATTTCAATATCATAGTATTTAGACACTAATTTGAGGAAGGATTTTTTAATTTGGTAATTCACCAAACCTTTAAGAGCCACTGCTTTTCCTGTACTGTCTCATCCAGAGAGCTCTGCTACAACATATAAGCTTTAACATTTTTCCAGTTGCTCCCTGTGATCATATCATCAGTTCGTTACTTCTCACACTGCCGTGATCTGTAGGATAGTAATATCAATACTGTTTTGGTTTGGTTTTTTATCAGGTAGGGAAACCAAGGTTGAAAGAGAAAGAATGGATTTCCCTCTCTATTCCACACCCACCCCTAGAAAGATGTAGTTTGCATGGATACATTCATTGTAATAAGCTAATACAGATATTTTAAAGAGTACATAAAGAAATCAAAAGTTAAGGAAAATGAGGGGCGCCTGGGGGGCTCAGTCGGTTAAGCATCTGACTTCGGCCCAGGTCATGATCTCAGGGTTTGTGAGTTCGAGCCCCGTGTCAGCTGTGCTGACAGCTCAGAGCCTGGAGTCTGCTTCGGAGTGTGTGTCTCCCTCTCTCTCTGCCCCTTCCAGCTTGCACTCTATCTCTGTCTCTCAAAAATAAAGATTAAAAAAAGAGTTAAGGAAAATGAGGAAGGAACCAGGGAGCCAGGAGTTAGGCTGGTGTATAAAACAAGGCAGGTCACAAGTTTGGAGAGATCCAACAATAGGTCAAGATGCCACCGAGAGGTTCTAGGCAGAGCTGGAGACGGGTTCACTGTTTATGACTCTCAGGTTACCATTATGTCCTCAGGCAAAGTTAAGTGCAAAATACAGTCACTATTATACTATTTGGCTTATTTTTATAAGTAAGGAATACTATCATCCTTGCGTCTCTCCTGATTAAGAAATTATCTTAGAGCAGACTTTATGCAATGACAGAAATGTTCTATATCTGCAACATTAAATATGGTAGTCACTCGTTACATATGGCTATTAAACACATGAAATATGAACTGCAACCGAAAACCTGATTATTAATTTGATTTTTTAATTTTAATTAATTTAAATTTAAGTAGCCAAATATGGCTAGTGACTGTATTTGACAGTGAAGTTCTAATGCATGTGTGTGTATAAATTTCACTCTTGTGGTGGTATCTTTCTCAGTTACTCTGCTTCCTAATTAAGACAGAAATGTTTTTCATATGTGGTATATTCTCACCTAAATAGTTTAAGTTTCTAATTAATGCATTTTATTCCATAGAATTTTTCAAATTATACACTCAGTATTCTTAGTGAGTTACCTGGGTTGTTGATAAGCATGATACTTGATATGCTCAGATCCTGGTCATCATTCATTCCTGAAAGCAATCTTACTTTCTCAAACTATGAATCATTTTTACCTCCCTCTCAATCCAGCTGACATTCCATTTTCAAAGAGGTATGTCTGCTCTCCTGTTCCTGCTTTTGTGAAATAGCTTGTGGATACATGCAGCGTACAATAAAGATGCTGTCCAGAAAGCAACTTCTGTAATCACTGGGCAGTTAATGTCAGCATCAGCAATACATGGATTTAATCAAGTAAGTAAACATCTATCCCTGTTACAGGGAACAATGTATCAAAATGAGGCTGTGACATTTTTAAAGACTCAGACAAGCACTGACATAATTCTAAACTCCACATTTAACAACTGGCTTTTCGGAGTTACTAAAATGCACACACCCACACACTCACACACTCACACTGATACACAGAAAAAAGAAAGTGCTGCTTTAAATTGCAAGGAAAAATATCAAAATAAGATCGTAAGACATTTCATAATATCCTAGAGATAATATCCCTATCTGGGCACCAGTTGTTCATCAGATACAGCACTGGACACACAATGGCAGGGCATGAATGACAATCACTATTTGGGGTACAAATCTGTACAGATCACACACAGGATCCAATACTGGTCAGCTTCCCACAGCTAATTAATTTTTCAAAATGAAGGGTACACTCAGTGTCTACTTTGTGTTAAGGATGGAAAATCAAATGAAAGGGGACCGAGTGACATTAAAATCCTTATACCCTAGTTTAGTTTTTCCTTGGGAGCAATGAGCAGAATTTTTATTAAATTTCACCTTATTTTGCTATGGCAACACTTGTATTACTTGAGAGCATACTATAGGAAAAACACAGCATTTGCTCTCTTATTCTAGCACTTTGATCTTCTCGTAGTGTGACTTAAAAGCCAGAGTTTTTAATTCCAATGAGAATACGTATATTGGGATTAGAAATGATTAGGACATTTACGTTTATAATAAACCCGCTGCAGGTCTCCTCCTTCGGAAGCTCTTTTGCAACATGAAGCTTACTCAGCGGTTAGGGGGTTAATGAGCAAAATGGATCACTGGACTGAAAATAAAAATCACTCTTAAAAAAACTGCAACACCAAGAGAATTAGGCACTACGTAACACTGTAACCGCTAAGAATTCTCAACAGTAAAATAAAGCCCAGTAGCCCCAGCATTTTCATTAGTTTCCAGTAGGGCTGGATGCAGGGTGAATTACAATGAGGTCTGAGAAAGTGATGGCCGCTACCGTACAAGAACATATGCTGCGCAGAGGAAAGCAGTCCTTCCATCCACACCAGGCTAGTTACTGGCCAATCATACCACTATGTTACATTTTAGTACCTTAAAATATCTCATGTAACAGAACACTGCATTTACCCTGCAAGACGGTGAATGCTAAATAGCTGATACAGTGAACTACGCTGAACTACGCTGCACTGTAAATGTTAGCTTGAAAATACAGAATTTTATGAATTAGTTAAAACTTGTGCAAGAAATCAGGACACCTGAGTGACTCAGTTGGTTAAGTGAAGTAAATCCCTCAGTTGGTTAAGTGTCCGACTCGGTTTAGGCTCAGGTCATGATCTCATGGTTCGTGAGTTTGAGTCCCGTGACGGGCTCTACGCTGATGTACACAGCCTGCTTGGGAGTCTCTCTCTCTCTCTCTGCCCTCCACTGCTTGTGCTCTCTCTTAAAATAAATAAACTTAAAAAAAAAAAAAAACTTGTGCAAGAAACCATTATAACTACACAAATTATGTATCTATTTAAACAGATGTAAAGTAAAGAAACAGTGACTAAAACCCACACAAAGGGAGGAAAATCGGGATACTGCCTGTGGGGGGAGGGGAGTACACAGATGCACAGAGTTGCAAAGTGAAAGGTGACATGAAATCAGATTTTGCAACAGAGGTTTCTATTTTACTTTGCATTAGACTCCTGTTTTCCTGGTTCTCAAAATAGGAGGTGTTGTGAATGACTAAGTTGGGGGGAAGAAAAGGTCACACATCTCATTAACAGATCTGCTCTTAACTGTAAGGCTGTGTGCAATCACAGAAAACAAGAGGCAACACTGTTTTATCTATTGTAATTGGCGAGTGTCGTAAACCCTACACTGGTTTCTGTCCTTATCTTCCAATGTGTAATCCCTTCCAGTTCACTGAAAGTGAAGAGTTGTTCTCAATTTCTACTGGAACAGAAATAACACTTTGTCTTCGAGCCAGATAATGATGCCCGCCCCGTGTATGTGCTTCACGGAGGAAGACGCCGAATTATAAAACCCAATCGCTCCTCTCAAGTTACTTACAACCTGGCTGGGAATGCATAACATACGTAGGATACAGGCTCTCTAAGTCCAGCTGCGGTCCCCAGCGGGGTCACGGGAAAGCTCTGGGGGAACATTTCTTATTCCCAGTGAGGCTCACGGCACTGCCTCTGCCTACCACAGCTTCCCTTGCCCAGGGCTCCAAATTCCTGACACTGCCCTAGAGCCTCTGCGTGGACTTCTCTGGAGCAAATTCCTAACCCCTCCACAGGGAAATGTGGAGAAAAGAGTGCCTGGTCCTGACGAGGGCTTCATGGATCCTACCTCTCTCGGTAGATGCACTGCCCAGCATGGGAGCCCTGAGGCTGTGGCCTGTGCAACTAAGGAACTGAGTGTGGCATTTAATTTAATGAATTAAAATTAAACAGCCAAGTGGCTACCGGCCGCAACAGTAGAAGCAAGACATAAAACTTTGCATCCCAGAAAGTTCTACTGGATAGCCCTGCTCTATAAGCTAAACTAGAGGTTTATGATACTTGCATACAAGCATTCCTGAAATGCCTTGTGTCTGTAAACTCTTACCCTATGAGGGATTATAAGACAGAACACTCAAAACCTATACAATAGTATAACCAGAACCCTAAAGAAATCCTAATTTTAAAAAAAAAGCACCATTTAAAAAAGGCAGATTAAATTCTTACTAAAGAAATACAACACTAACTGCACCACAAAACTTTTAAACAAAAGGTGAAGTTACCTTGAAAAAAGGCTGTAAGGGGTGCCGGGGTGGCTCAGTCAGTTGAGTGTCTGACTCTTGGTTTTGGCTTAGGTCATGATCTCACAGTTCGCGGGTTCGAGCCCCACGTCAGGCTATGCACTGACTGCATACAGCCTGCTTGGGATTCTCTCTCTCCCTCTTTCTCCGCCCCTCTCCCTCTCTCTAAGTAATTAAATAAACATTAAAACGAAGGAAGGAAGGAAGGAAGGAAGGAAGGGAGGGAGGGAGGGAGGGAGGGAAAGAGAAAAGAAAGCAAGCAGACTGTAAAAACGTGTCTATGCTACAGAAACGCAGAAAGACGCCACAAGAGAAGGAAAACAGCGGGTGAAGAGGCCTCAAGGTCACGACTGAGCTGTGTTCATAGACTACGCATGGTGACAAAAACCATTAACATGCCAATAAAAAAATCACCTGTAAACCAAAGAGACTGCCAGATGCAGTATCACTGCCCTGTCAAGTGTATATGAATTAATTCTGAGACAGAAGCAGGAATAGTAACAGAAGAGGCTTCATTTGAACGATGCCCATTGTTCATGGCTTTTCTCGACTGCAATGGCTAATTTCTCAATTACAAAGCCTTTCCCAATCATCCTGACCCCCACCAAAATGTCAGGAATGTATATTTTTTTCCTGAAGATACTTTTACTCACACTTTACATAAAAGTAAAACATAGAATGGTCACAACTCCCGTTGCAGTTACAATCACTGACAGGGACGGCTTCGGAGAGCTGCTAGAAACGTGGAGAGGAGGCCAACTTTTCCAAGCCCTGGAAACACCACTTCGCACAGGATTCCAGTTCTGATCCTGTTCCTTGCTTCCGGGATGATCTGGGTCACATCAATCAGTCCCTTCTCTGGGCTTCAAACACTCACATGTATCAAAATATCTTTGCTGAGTGTTATAGCTGCAAAAGCGGTAAGCACCCGAAAACCTTACAGATGTGCAGAACTGGAGAGGGCAGCCGTGTGGCCTTCTAGACTGTGTTCTCACGTGGACATGTATACACATAAAAGCACCCTACATCAAAGTACAGCGTGCCGTCCATTTCATACTGCAAGTTAGTTTATTTTATTCACTTAAAATCTGGACTGCCATACATACCATTTCACAGGCTGCATTACAAGGAAGAACTATAATTTAACAATCTCCTACTGATGAAAGTGCCCTTTACGTTTTTTAAGCTTTTCTTAAAACTCCGAAAGTAATATATGCATGTAAGTTGTTTTTTAAGTATAAAATGAAATTTTTCCTTTCTCCAAAACCATTCTCTGAGGGAAAAATAACCTCCTAAAACGCACATTTTTTTCATTCTTCTAATGGTTACTATTATCGTTTTAAATAAAAGACAGAGAGACAAGCCAAGAACCAGACTCTTAACTACAGAGAACACACAATGGTCACCAGAGGGGAGGTGGGTGGGGGGATGGGGGAAATAGGTGATGGGGATTAAGGAGGGCACTTGTCGTGATGAGCACAGGGTGATGGACCGAAGTGCTGAATCACTATACTGTATACCCGGCACTAATATAACACTGTATGTTCACTAACTGGAACTAAAATAAAATAATAAAAAGATAAAATACTGAAGCAACATTAAAATTTTTTTAAATAAAAAATACGGTCATTCTGTATTTCTGGATTTTTGTTATAGTATTATTTTGCACTGTGAGGGTTTACTTATAAGCCATTAAATTCTTTTAACTAGAACTCGGTCCTCTGTACTTTCTCAATAGTTGATTTTAGGAGACTGAAAACCAACAGACAGCACTTACAAGATAATAATTATATGAACATTATCAGCCATAAAACTATTGTGGACAGACCCACAGAGGAAAATTTAAAGGAAAGAAAGTGTCCCAAGAATCATGGTTGCGTGGATTCCATTCTTTGTTATTGTCCCTTTGCTTCAATTCACCCACATCTCTTTCATATATCTCAGGATCTGCTTTCTTGGATTCCTGTATTCATGTCGTTGAAGTAATTCCTCAAATATATTTTTCATATAGAAGCCTGGATAAATACATAGGTTCTACCCCCTGCATATTTGAATACATTTTATTGTTGTCTCCTTAACTAACAAATAGCTTGGCTACATAAGATTTTTGGTGCAAGTTATTATTCTCCCGGAGAACTCTCAAAGTGTTGTTTCATGATCTTCTAGAATCCAGCAAGGCTTATGAGAAACATGACTTTAGTCTAGTTCTTGTACTTTTTTCTCTATACAAGTCTGTAGGCACATATAGTTTTTAGTCCATGAAGCTCAGAGTGTAGGAATAACCGAGTACTAGATGTTTTTTTCATCTGACTCAACACATGGGGAGTCCTTTCAATCTGAAGACTGGTGTGGCTTTTTCAGCTCTGTGAAGAACTCTAAGATGTGTCATGGATTACTTCCTCCCCTCTGTGTGGACCATTATCTGCTTCTGGAAATCCTAAGAGAGAGGTGTTGATCTGCCGAGATGTTAACCTCTACGCCTCTTACTTCTCCAATGATCGACTACTTAGTCTCTTATTCTTCCCTACCCTGGGAGTTTTCCCGAACTTTCCTTTCAAAATCAGTCTTTGGCTATATTTATTCTAGTAGTTGGTCCATACATCGCCTTTATTTTTGATACCATACTGCCCTTTTTGAGAAAATGTTTGACTATGTTAACATTGCTCTGATTCCTACTCTGAAAGCCTGGTATATTCCTATAGCAGTTCTTACTTAATGGACAAAGAACACAACACACTGTGTTAAGTCACAAAGAAACATTTTAAAGGTTCTAAAAAAATTTTTCTCATCTTATTTGGAGGTAGAGATGATTTTTTTTTAACTATAAAAGTCAACCAATCTCCCGCTCTAATGTGACAGATAATCTGAAATGTAACCTGTATCAAAACTCCGTACATGCAGACTTCTGGGTGGTCAGATTTGAAACGTGTGTCCAGGCAACCATGGATCTGCCCAGTGTGACCGATATTGCCTAGTCCTGTGGTTCAGAAGGATAATCACAGGAGGAAAACAGGACAAAACAAAATACACACACACACACACACACAAGCCCTTGCTAAATTAGCTTCCATGTAAAAAAATTTTATTTCATTACCATCTCCTACACACAGGAAACGTTAACTCTGTTTTTATTGGACTCTACAACACACTGTGAAAGGGCTTGGCCACAGTTCCTGAATCAACGACTCATCATCCGCCTCCCATACCTGAAAGAGTCCAAACACACTTACATGCGAATAAATTCATTGCACTTTTCACTCTCTTAAATGACCCCGTTTTAAAATGCATCTTGGGATTATCTCGTCTGCATATCAGCATGTTTAATTCTGAAGCGCTGACTCACGTCATTGGAGAAAATGAGGCTTTCACTTGTGAATGTGAAAAAAGTCCTGATTTTCTGGATCATTTTCTCCCATTCACTTTGGATAATGCTACCCTAAAAACAGAATTCATGCAAAAGGGCAAGCTGAAAGCGTCAGTGGTGTGTACCATGTCATTTATTTATATATTTTTAAATGCCTTGCTTTTAATGTAAAAATAGCTTTAGAGCCCTCCACGATCTGTACCACAGCTAACTCAATTTGACAGTGGAAGATGTTACGTTGGTCTGTAACAGCAGAGAGAAAACACGCGCCCTAAGAGTAGATCTGCATATAAAATCAAAATTCTTTTTGCTTCACATTTTTTAGTACTATAAAAAAAAGACAGGAAGCCCTAATACTAGATTTTTCCAGTGTTTTCTCTTGCCCATTATAAACATTTAAATATGCTTTTGTTTGCTATTCAGTTACAAAAGCTTTCTGTACAGAAAAAAAAAAGGATTTCAGTTCTAATGCAAATTGGGTTTATATGGATGGAGCCCATCTAAACATTATTCAGAAATATTCTCAACACATACAAAAACAGTATCTCAATGATCTTTGAAACGCTGAGGTTTCAAGTTTCTAGAATTCTGCTCCCAGGGCAGGCAGTGTGTTCTTCTCTGGGTGGCAGCCTGCCTTTCAGGCATCATTAATGTTTTAGATTTTCCTAATCTAAACAGCCAAACAGACCAAGAACCTGGACTCTGCAGCATTCCAGAAGGAACTACACAGCTACTAGATTTTATTTTTCCTTTCAGTTTCATCTCCAAACAAAAAACAAAATAAAAATTGGGAACAAAATTACTGTGGAACATGCTGGAATATATAGTTTCTATCATAAAAAGGAAAAGAGCAGACACTTAATGCTTTCAGGATAAGCCCCACCCCCAAAAGGGAGAGATACTTGAAACAGATATTGTATAAACAAGAAAAAAATGTTTATAATGTCTACCAAAATAATAGAGACTTTGATCTAAGAAATTAAAACTTTAAATTTAAACTAGGGAATGCTTGAAAAATGCTGTGATTCTGAATCTTTATTTTTAAGATTTTATTTTTAAGTAATCTCTATGCCTAACATGGGGCTCAAACTCACAGCCCCAACATCAAGAGTGGCATGCTCCACCTGCTGAGTCAGCCAGGCGCCCCCAAGATTCTGCCTAAGCTGTATGACATTTCCACATCACTGTTGGCTAAATTAACATTAACTGATTAACATTCATCCTATAACAACAAACCACGGGGGGCCTTATTCCTCAAGATTACAAAGGTGATTCATTCATGCTCATACTTGCTATGAATATTCCAAACCTGGTGAAAATCTACAGCTACGTTTTCTTCAACTTAGTAAGAATGCAACCATGGAAACACAGAAGGTTAAGGTCTCAGTCAATTACTAACTTAGCCATGTTTTCCTCCCTAGGAAATTCATTTGTTTTTTTTTGGAGATGGTGATAATGAAATTATTTTTTAACTTATTTGCTTATCTGTTTTTCATGTGTTAGTTAATCGTATCTGTTCTCCAGTTTGTTCCATACAGTGTTTGAGAAAGCCTGCAGCAAACTCACATATGAAGCATTAAAAACGTCCAGGATGAGGAAAATAGAATTTAAGTAGAAACCAAGATCAGAAGGATCCCCAAACTCAAAGACAGGATCTTAAGTTCAGCAAGTATTTTCTTCTTTTGAGAAACTGGGATGCTGGCAATGACTTCATTTCTTTTCTAGCTGCTAGGAACATTGAATTATTATGGCTTTCTCCTTAGTCAAAAGAAATTTCAATGTAATTATTCTCTCCCTTCCTCTTTACTACCTGGCTGTTGTCTCTGCCCCTGTGGCGTGATCCCAGATCGTCCTTGCCGTTCAGTTTCACTGTGAGTTGGAAGTGAGGACTCTAGGCCCAGCACTGGCACTCTTAAGGGTCCTACCACGGCTGGGAATTGCAGCACCTGAGAGAGAGCAGCGGGGCAGGAGGTGCCCGGGACCCGACAGAAGGGGCTGAGCCGCGTGAAAAGGTGCTGAAGCCCAGGGACCAATGCTTCCACCCTTAATCACATTTCAGGGCCTCTGCTCTCTCTCCCTTTTCCCGAAATAAGTAATACAAAGCCCCCAACCTGGCGTCACTCTTTCGATGTTTTACAAATATCACAGTCTTAAAGTTATCTGAGTGCCTTCCTGCAGGTAGCATACAAGCAGTCCAGTTGTAGTCCTTGACAATTCTAGGGCACAACCCAATCAGTAAATGATCGCTGTCACCTGATTCAATTCTCAGTTCAACTCACCATTTCTCGTCATCTCTTGATGGGGTAGGCTGGAGTAGAGACAAGACACAAACATGCAAAGCTATGTATATAACGCAGAACAGTGTTCTCGATTAAAGACTTAAGTAACATGCCATGCAAAAGCAGAAGAACGGTATAATTCTGGACCAAATGGTCAGGAAGAGCACCACAGACATGGGGAGACGATGAGTTGCCCTGAGAAGATTTTGCCTGACAGAAGGAATTAAAGCAGAAGCAACACATAAATACAGAGATGAAGACTGGACAGCACCTGGCATATACATAAAAAATTCAGGTCAAGAGGAAAATGCCTTGAGTATAACACCCTCCCCTTTTCAAGATATGCTGCCAATGGTCATTTCTGGGCTACATGGCCCTGGTAACTGGTGCCTAACCCAAACGGGTCCAGATTCCCATCCTGGGTGAAAAGGTCTGAAGCAGAGACACTGAGAGATGAAACTGGTGGAGTAGTTGCATCTCTGGTAGCATTCTGAACAATGAGCGGGTCCACAAGTTCTGGCTTGACTACCACGGAATTCCTTTGATCTTATAAATTCTTCCAGGGTCCAGCTAACTAATTCCCCTTCTACATAAGCTCACCAGAGCTGGTTTCCACTGCTTTCAACACAAAGTCTCTTAATAAGCATACCATCCAGAGGACATGGCTGTGGCTGGGTTAGAAGAGAGTAGTCCTGAGGCCTTGCATGTGGGACCAAGATGAGTCATTATAGTCCAAAGGACAGAAATTAGCTCTGGTTTTCGGATTTTAAAGCAAGATGGATGCATGAACACACAAGCTTCCTGTTTTGCTAAGCCCAGGGCATGTATCTTGACTACAAAGAAAAATACGTTGTATCTCTTTTTAACCAAATTTGCTGGGTTCCAGACAAGGGTGGTGTGGCTTAGGGACAAGTCCATCAAGCCACACTGTAAGCCAGGATGTCCAAGCTTCCCTTCCCCTTTCCTCTTCCCTCCACTGGCTGAAACACCTCCTAAGTTCAATAAGGTTTCTGATTTAAATGAATATAATGGTGCCTCCTCCCATATCAGAAATAATCACTTTCTTAATTTATTTTATAAGTCAAGGATGTTTGTGAATGAGAGTCTTCTCTAGCCAGACCTACATATAACAATTTATATACTTCTACGTAAGGAACTCATTACTGGGACCATGCTGTTAGAAAATAAGTAAGTAAAATAAATAATGGCCATCGCTCTCACTGATTATGCTTGGTTATCACAAGGTCTATAATTTGTAATAACGGTTTACCCCAGGGGACTTGGTGGCCAGGGAGCCCAAATGACCCAGGTCGCACGGGAACCAACCACTGATATGGCATGTAAAACAACAACAAGCAACTCAAGGGGTATAAAGCCTGGGAGGTTACCAAAAAATTAAATTAGAGAGCAGGAGGTGACAGCTAGATTCTATGCCTCACATACCAATTCAGCACCCAAATGAGAAAAGAGTCAAAGACACAGCTTCATCCATGACAAGATAGCTGGGTGAGAAGCATCTGATCAAATGTAAGGGACCAGACTGAACTGAAGAGCAATCTTTTTCACTATGCAGGTAACAAATGGCTAAATAATTAGGGAATGAGAGGGGTTCTCTTAATAACCTAAGGGATTTAGGGCCCTCACCTCTTAAGATCATGTCACCACGTGTGCCGAGTTTGAATTACACACTAGTATAGCGTCCTCGTTCAAGGTGGAGCATTAATATTGATGAGATGTTCTGACTCAAGAGAGAAATAGGATATGAAATGAAAGGAATTTATTTTCCAATTGCTTAAATGCGCGCGCGCGCACACACACACACACACACACACACACAACACAGAGTATGGTGCTCATTCGAGACAGAGCTTGGGTGGGAACTAAAGTGGGTAAATAGGGACTTTTATTTCTTTCTGATAAAATTACTTTCTTGATGTAGGTGCCCAGGGTGGTACCAGGCTCAGAGTAGGTATGACGCAAGTGAACGCGCCAAGGACACGGCAGCTACCACCAAAGGAGAAGGGCCCAGATCAAGATTCCAATCAGGCAGAAGTGGACCTTGAAAGGAGACTCACTGATTTAGAGAAAAAAAGCTGAATCCCTGATAACCACAGTATTTGGCTCAAAAATGTACATCTCCAGCTCACAAGCCCCAGCCTAGACAAGAGCTTTGTTTATGCCAACAAAAAGAGAAACAAAAAGCATCAAAACACAACACAATAAAGGTATTCAAATATCCTTATTACATATAATGTACAAATAAAGGAAAATAGAGAATTTTAAGTGTACTCAATGGAATTTCTTGCTCAAGAGTATTCTTTATATTTAATAGAGTTTATTAATATAAACTCCTGCCATGGAAATGTGCTTGTTATATTGGACTGGTCACTGCTGTTCAAATCGGCTTCCACCTGGAGTGTAAACGTGTTTCTTTTTCTACCGGACAGCCCAGTGAGGAGTCTGAGTAGCCAGCATTCCTGTCATAGTGGAAAGGGCGCTCACCCCACCAAGTAGGAAGGTTTCCAAAGTGGTGTCACCATCATCAGTGCAGTTCAATCGGTGCTTTGCATTATTTCAGAACAAGTGGACCCAAATGAGTCACCCAGTGTCCCAGAGGAGGTGTAACTTAGGAAAAGAGCATGGCTCATATTTTTATATATGCATTTGTCATAATCAAAGAAGTTCTGAAGCCTCATATATGTGAATGAGTTACATCAAATGCAAACAGAATATCACTTTATGGCACTTTATAATGTGCATCAATAGTATAGCTGTGATTTTATCCAATCCCCACAAGAGTCCTATGAAGTTACTATTTTTAGCATCCTCATTTTATAGATGTGAAAACTGAGGCATGGAGAAGATGCCCAAATGGCACAGTGTTTCCACCAAGTTCAAACCAATCTGCCTGATTCCAACATTTACACAGCTGAATATGATCACGGTACCTCAAATAGGGGTGAAAATATCTAAATTCCAATTTTTCAGACAATTAAAACATTTTTAAGAAGAAAATAACATGCAGCATATTTCTTGGTTAGTTATAGATGTTAAAATACCCAGATTCCACCTCAAACTACGAAATGGATTAACAGAAAAATGCTTGGTAGTTTGGTAAACAACTTCCTTCTTAGGCCTAAAGGTCGCAGAATTATAACTCACTTGGATCTAATCTGAATTCAGGCTGCTACATACACCTCTGTGCCACTTGTGCTGTGTGACTTTGCACTAAGCCCCAGAGATACCGCACTGAAAAATTAGCTGCCTAGTACCACAAAGTGCTAGACGCTGGACTGAAACAGGTGATGGCATTTCAAAGTATGTGTGAGGTTTAGGAGTTAACAGCTCAGGAGCCAGATCTCACAATTCATGTGTTACAAGCACAATGCTAAAAACTCAAATTTCGATTTCTTTTTCTTTTTGTTTATTTTTGAGAGAGAGATAGAGCAAGCGAGTGAGCATGCACAAGCAGGGGAGGGGCAGAGAGGGAGACACAGAACCTGAAGCAGGCTCCAGGTTCTGAGATGTCAGCACAGAGCCCGACGCGGGGCTCGAACCCACACACTGTGAGATCATGACCTGGGCCAAAATGAAGAGTCGGATGCTTAACCGACTGAGCCACCTAGGTGTCCCTCATTTCTTCTGATTAAATACATGACCTTGTGTTTAAAAAAATGCTTCTTAAAGAAAGCAAAAGCTTTGGTAACACTGTCTTCTAGCTACATGTTACCTATTTTCTTCAAAACTGTAAGTTCTTCTAGTGGATTACAATGGTTGCTTTGAAGAATTCTGGTAGTCTTTTCCTCCAAGAATTTCAGGTAGTACGAGAATCTGGATAATTAATGCCTGGACTGGGTAGCCATCATGGGTAAATGCTACCTCAGAACTAGACTACGTCTTCATAAGCAATGGGAACATACTCTTTCCTGCATTTACCGTCCCTCATCTCCAAAATCCCTCCCACCAGGTTTACATTAGGTTTGGGACTCAAATGTAAATAGTTCATGGGAAGCAAGGGTATATCTTTTGAGAACAGATTTTAAAGTAAAAGATTAGGACACTGAGCCACTGATGAAGTGTTTGCGAATAAACTGTTTCACAAAACTGAAAAACAACATCAAGAAAGTGAGACTGTGGCCACTAAGACAGAAACTAATGACTTACCAGTTCTGTCCAACTGCTCCTGACCACATAATCACATCAGGCCCTCTCGCCAATGTAACATACACACAAAAAGTCCGGTCATAAAACAGATGCTGGGCTCTGACACACTGATTCTTGGATGTTGAAAAGATTTCATACGATTTAAAATCTTCCTGCCTCTACTTTCCAACTTGAAACTTCTCTGAACACAGAGACAATACTTTACTGGAAATGGTCAAAGCAGTATACAGACATGAATTTCTCTCAGTCTGGAGACTTCGTTGAGATCTAAGTGCATGCTTTCACTAGTTCACAAAGACAACTGCTCTGCATGGTGTCCCCTGATCAAGCTTAGACCAACTCGTCTGTCCAACATCAATTACTGATCAACATTTAAAAACTTATTTTCCAGGGGCGCCAGGGCGGCTCAGTCAGTTAAGCATCCAACTCTTCATTTTGACTCAGGTGATAATCTCACAATTTCATGGATTCGAGCTCCCTGTTGGGCTCTGTGCTGACAGTGCAGAGCCTGCTTGGGATTCTCTCTCTCCCTCTCTCTCTGTCTTCTCCCCCACTCACCCACACACTTGCTCGCACTCAAAATAGATAAATAAACATTTAAAAAACAAAACTTATTTTCCAAAAGCAAAGCTATTACGGTGCTCCCCTGTGCCCATGTTCTCCACTTTATACAATCACTTTGCAGTCGGGCTCTGAAAGCCTGGGCCCTTGACCCACATCCACCACTCCCAGGGGCAGGCCACGCAACCAACGTGGCCTTGGGCCTCATCTAAAGAATGCGGAAGCCATGGTGCTGCTCTGAGGACCGACTGAGATCATGAACAAGATGTGAAAGTTGTGATGTGTAATAAAAATATAGGATGATAAATAAAAATTTATTTCAAGGCATGTTTGAAAATCATTGTGCAGCATGAAAAAACAGTTTTACCTAAAACAAGATCAAAACTACAGCTTCTCTCTCCCCTTAAAGAAATACATATATATGTATGTGTGTGTGTTGTGTACATGCGTGTATATGTATGTATTTAGGTACTTCTAAAACTAGATTTTCTTATCAGTTAGTAAGATAAGATCATATTAAGTCTACTGTCCTTATTTTTCGTTGTAATATCTGCTTTGGCAACTGTGTCTTAGATACAATGTTCTATGAACTCTCAAGTTATTTCCCCCTCAGATAAGGGATCTTGTCCTTTTTCTATTAAACTGTGCTTCTTCGTCTGCTGACAGCAGTCCTCCCAGGTAGTCATGTCAGCTCCAGGCCAGCTCACTTTCAAACCAAGTCACCTTCGGCACAATGCATTATGGATCTGTTACTAATTTTAAGCACCTGCAGGATAAATTCAAAGTGTATTCCTTCCTCTTCTCTTTTTCTCCATTCTCCCATCAACCCTGTTCTCCCCTTTCTCTTTTGATGCATACCTGCAAAATTGGCTCAAAAATCCTATGGAATCTAAAAAGCAGACTTGTCTATACTCATATATTCCTCCTCACGGACTCCCCAGCCTAATACTATCTTCTCTACAACTTCAGCGGTCCTATATAATCTGCCCTCACTCTGGGCCTACTGTCACTCCTTTGAAATCTCATTTTCATAGTCCAATGCTCACATCTTCCACTGTATCTTGACAAATTTGGCTGTCACAGTATACCTACTTAAAGAAAAGCAACTAAGCTCAGAATGCTATTTTTAGTGACTGCAAAACCATAGCATACAAAGCAATTTTTCACATAAGCTAGATGTAAAGGCAGATAATATTCACACTTCACAGGAGAATATTTTATCTCAAAAAATAAATCTTCACCAGACAAAACACGTAAGTTTACAGGAAACCAGTAAGACATCATTACATTAAATAGCACCTTGAATATCCCCAAAGCAGCACACGTACAACACCAGAAATAGTCAATCCACTTATAACACTACCAAAATGGAAGCAAAGTATCATGTGTTTATTGCATTGGAAATTAAATTACTGCTGAAGTTCCATTTCTTTTTTCTTTTTTTTTTTTTTTTAGAGAGAGAGAAGGGGAAACATGCCCAAGAGAGAGGCAGATGGGTGGGGGGAGCTGAGAGAGAGAGAGAGAGAGAGAGAGAGAGAGAAAGAGAGAGTGAGCAAGCAGGGGGAGAGAGAGAATCCCAGGCAGGGTCCATGCTCAGCATGGAGCCTGACACAGGGCTCAATCCCATGACTCTGGGATCATGACCTGAGGTGAAATCAAGGGTCAGATGCTTAACCAACTGAGACACCCAGGTGCCCCTCAAGTTCCATTTCTTAAAGCTATTTTCATGCATTTAGAATTCTACCAAATAAACAAGAAAAAAATTAATTTGATAGACACTTTTAAAGATGATTATAAAACTTTGGACTGTAAATACAATTCTCCTAAATCAAGCTTTCAAAAGGCAGCCATCTGACACCAAAGGCAAAGGCAGCAAAAGCAAGGGCAGCTGGGTGGCTCAGTCAGTTAAGTGTTGGATTTCAGCTCAGATCATGATCTCGCACTTCATGAGTTCAAGCCCTATGTCAGGCTCTGTGCTGACAGCTCAGAGCCTGGAGCCTGCTTTGGATTCTCTGTCTCCCTCTTTCTCTTCCCTCCCCTACTTGCACTCTGTCTCTCTTTCTCTCTCAAAAATAAAGAAACATTTTTAAAAACGGCAGCAAAAGCAAAAATAAACACTGGAATGACATCAAACCAAAAAGCTTCTGCACAGCAAATGAAACCATCAATAAAAGGAAAAGGCAACCTTTTCAGAAAAGGAGAAAATATTTGCAAATCCTATACTTGTTAAGGGGTTAACATACAAAATATACAATGACCTCATGTAATGCAATAGTGCACACGTGTGTGTGCATGCACACAGGCACACACACCCACACGCACACGCGCATGCACACACACAGACACACGCAGGATCTGAGCAGATATTTTCCAAGACATCCAGATGGCCAACAGGTACATGAAAAGGTGCTTAACATCACTCATCATTAGGAAAATGCAAATCAAACCCACAATGAGCTATCACCTCACACCTGGTGAGTGTAGATAATCGCATGGGTATTACCAAAAAGACAAGAAATAACAAGCAATGGCGAGGATGTGGAGAAAAGGAAACTCTTGTGACTATTGGTGGGAATGTAAACTGTTTCAGCCACTCTGGAAAACAGTATGGAGATTTCTCAAAAATTAAAAAGAAAACTACGATATAATCCAGCAATTTCACTTCCGGGTATTTATTCAAAGAAAACAAAACACTAACTTGAAAAGATATCTCTGCACCCCCAGGTTCAGTGCAGCATTACTAACAATGGCCAAGATACGGAAACAAACTAAGTGTCTATCAATGGCTGAATGGCTGAAGATGTCACACACACACACACACACACACACACACACACACCTTTCCATTTGCAACAACATGGATAGTCCTCGAGGGCACTATGCTAAGTGAAATAAGTCAGACAGAGAAAGCCAAATACTGTATGATCTTGCCTATTTGTGAAATCCCAAACAAAAACAAAAACAAAAACAAAAACCCAAGCTCACAGGGGGAGAGGGTGAAATGGGTGACACGGGTCAAAAGGTACAAACTTTCAGTTCTAAAATAAGTAAGTCATAGTGAGATAATGTACAGCATACAATAGTTAATAATACCATATTGCATATCTGAAAGTCGCTAACAGAATGGATCTTAAAAGTTCTAATCACAAGAAAAAAATTTGTAACTAAATATGGTGCCAGATATTAACTAGACTTGGATTGTGGTGATCAGTCTACACAATATTTGCAAATATTGAATCGTAGGTTGTACATCTCAAACTAATATGACACCTCAATAAACAACCATAAATAAAAAATAAGCATAAATAAAATAAAAGGATACCTCAATAAAAAAAGCATTCACCTTTCAATGATAATAGTTTACGAGATCAATAACCTAAAATGAAAGCCTAAAAGCCAACTACCTTAAGCTCTTGTAGAAGTTCAATACAGCCTATGTATAGATGTTGAAGTCTGCTTCAGATGTGATTTCTGAACAGAATATCAATTGCTATAACCAATATAGATTTGAGTGGGGGGAGTCTATTTGGGAGTTTGAGGTAAGGAGTGTGTTGGCTGGACCTGGGATTTGGGTGTGGGGTGAAGGGGCTGATTGCAAATGGTAGCACCTTCCCTGAGACATTTACAGGTAGGTAAGCTGTGGATACAAAATACCGCCAACAACATGTTACCCGTTTGTGACTGGGGCTCCTCTCAAGTGCACCAACTTGCAGCCGGTGTCCGAGGCAGGTCCCTCAAACAGCGGGCTATTTCAGTGGATTCTGAAGGTCTCCCCCTTCTGTTCCCAAGTGTACATCCTCTGTATCCTGCTGAAGGAGTGATCAAACAGATCACATGTATGAACAACAAGCTACAGCGCTTAGGTAACGGGTCCTAGGTGCCAGGCAAAATCCCAGGTATCTTCCACATCAAGCAGGAACTACTGCCATCTCCACTGTTTCGGTAAAGGAACTAAAAGACAGACAGGTTATAAACTTGCCAACGTCACACGGTAGTGGTATAAGTCATATGTCAAACTGCATCGACCCTAAAATGTACTGAGATAGATTCATTCTCTGTTAAAGGTTTCTGTTTAATTCTGCTCCACACAGTACATTCTGTTGTTTTAGATTCACTCCCTTTACTTGGAGCAGCTTTCTTTTCAGATTCCTTCATAGCAAGACTTGACTTCAGACATTAAACTCCTCCCTGGGCACAAAGCACCTGGTTTTCCTGCAGCCTGCCTTGGTTACTGTAAGGAATGCAGCATGTGAGGCAGAGACATCGTTTTAAATAAAAATTCCCTTAATAAAAGAAACAAAGACAAATTTTCCAAAAGTTACAGAATTTGTGGACTTCAGTTACAGACTGCATGTGAAGTAGGCATATTCATATGTGACTTATAAATTAGATTTAAGTATGCACTAGCAGAACAAAGCCTATTAATATATAGTAAATAAACACACACAGTTCTATCACAATACATAGAAGTCATCAAGCAGACAATCTTTTTTTCATTAAACATTGAATCATTGTGACCTGCCAGCAGCATGAAATAAATTAATGTTTAATATTTAATACCATGTGATGGCAATACTAAACCAAAGGTGTGTTTAAATTTTATGTTATTTGACATTTCAATTTTAACTGAAAACTATTGCTAAAGGGTTGAAAATATGTGCCTGAAAGTAGCAATTTAAATTTAATAAATATTTCTGGCTTTGTAAGGTCACCATATAGTCACAGTATTTTACTCTTTAATGATGATTCAAGTCTAATTTCAGAAAATGGGGGAGGGGATAATTAAAGATATGACAACTTTCAAAGACATTCAAAAAATACAGATAGCTCATCAATATGACCGATGGCATTTAAACAATTATATATAAAATGACAGGTTGAGAGATCAAAATTTTTAAATGATAAACTCTGAAAACACACAAAGCACAAAACACATCATTAAAATATAAATTGACCAAGTAAGTAAACACATAGCTTTGCATCTAGTATAATTTACACTAGCAGTTTTTTACAAAAACAGTGATAGGGACTAAAACAAATCAGCTCCCTGTTTTCTGGAAGAAAAAAGAGATCATTTTGTCTTCCTGTGGGAAAGACAGGAAAACCGATCTTGAAAATGAGTGGCATTCTGTACAATGGGCACAAGGAGCAGTTTTGTCACCCGTACATCATATCCCTTTGCTAGCACTCAGATTCATGTCTGTCAAGTTTCAATTAGGAGAGAAAAACGCAATAAATGTGTTTATAGGAACGACGTTGCTTGTAGAAGTGAGTGAAAAATTAGCTACTGAAATTTCCATGCCTATCCATCTCTTTCTGTACCCAAAGTTTCACCCAGTAGTAGAATTCTGCTGTTTCTGCTCATTTCCCGTGCTCTCGTGTTATTATAGAGGGCATCTAAATGTAAACATATTTGATGGTATTAAGCAATAAGTGCGTGAGCTCACAGAACAAAAGAGGAATTAGACATGAGCGCAGAGGCTGGAGGGCGTCTGGGTGTGTGTGTTTATACATGTGTGTTTTCTCCTCAGAGTCCAAAAACCCTCTGGATTATCACTGAAGTTCAAACAGAATTTGAAAGCAAACACAGGCATATAACAACTAACGTCCAACCTCGCAGCACCGAAGAATCACCAGGGCTAAACCTTGACACTCTTTCAGAATAATAATGTGTTATTTATTTCACACTATTTGACTAACGATGATTAACCATCTATTATGTGCCAGACACAGTCCTGGGCATATTCCCATATTTTAGCTCATTTAATCTTGACAACATCTCTCTGATGTGGATTTTAATATCCTTTATTTCAGATGAAGAAAAAACTGGGAGACATGAACCAATTTGCCCAGTTTAAAGAGACCACAGTTTCAACTTTGGTCTTCCTTTCAGTTAATAAACACTTCCTAAGTGCTTTCTGCATGTAGCAGGCCCTATGCTCAGCACAGTATCTGCCCTGCTGTCCATTTCTCTTCACTGCACATACAGCGAGTCCCTGACTCCAGATGGTGCCTGGCCCACAGCAGGCTCTGGGTGAAGGTCCACTGAATTTTTTGGTTAAGTTAGTTACTGTCTCTACAAAATAAACATTTAAATAGGTATTTGGCTCCAGGTTTACATTATCTTAAAACATCCTGCTATTCAACACTAAGACATATTTTTTAAAATTATTTCTTAATGTTTATTTTTGAAAGGGGGTAGAGGCAGAGAGAGAGGAGAACAGATGATCTGAAGCAGGCTCTGTGCTGACAGCAGAGAGTCTGAAGCAGGGCTCGAACTCCCAAACCCTGAGACCATGACCTGAGCTGAAGTTGGACACTTAACCGACTGAGCCACCTAGGTGCCCCTGAAATTATTTTTAAAAAGGGATATTAGTTCACTGACTAAGGGCACCCAGAAAGCCCACATCAGGTGGCAAAAACCTGCATTGCAAACTACTACTATCACAGAGAGGATGTGTGCAGACTGGCACATGCACCTGCATATTTCACTCAATCTAATGTGTAAATAAACCGCCACACATAATCTAATTATTTCAAGAGTATATGATTTGAATACCCATTCAATTACAAAAATCACGTGGGTATGGTCTTCACATGATTTTTCACAGACTCAAGGCAGAATGTACAGTGTTGGCCAAAAATGCAACACAAGGGAGCTACATGATGTAAAGATTAACCCATGCGTTACTTTGTGGTCAGACGCAGAAGCATCTGAATGCCCCTCTGCCATTTCTAAGCTGCTCCATCGTGGGTAAGTACTTCGCTTCTCTGAGCTTCACTTTCTAGATAGTAAAATGCAGATAATTACAATCACCTCTAGCCCCCACTTCAGAGATTATCGCAAGGGCTAAATGACATGAAGCAGGTAAAACACTTAGCTCATTAAATATTAACTTGGCATTGGAGGAGGCAGTAGGGAGGCTGGGAAATAAATTTTCTGGGAGGCATGGGGTAGAGCAGATGAGACACTGGTCACCATCTCTCTATTCTCTAACCTTTAAATCTTCTCAGTTCGCAGCCAAGATGCCTGCTCCGGAATCAGCTGACCTCCATAACGCGGGGTTCCAAAAAAATCACCTTATTTGTTTTTCTTGATTTAACAACATTCTGCTTAACACACACACACTTTCCATACTACCATTCAGAATAACTGCTGATGATATAATAGTCAAAATGGGAAAATTACTAATTGCCTTCTATAGGAGTCTATATTCCTTCAACAAATTCTGCCTTTTCCTTCTAAAAGAAAAAAAAAACAACAATTCCTTTAAAGGCATGATCAAATCCAAAATATAGTGATAAATCTGAACTTTTTTTTTTTAAATGTTTCATGGCACCTGGGTGGCTCAGTTGGTTAAGCATCCGACTCTTGATTTCAGCTCAGGTCATGATCTCATGGTTCATGAGTTCAAGCACACTCTGTGCTGACAGCTGGGAGCCTGGTTGGGATTCTCTCTCCTTTTCTCTTTCAATCAATCTCTCTCTCTCTCTCTCTCTCTCTCTCTGTCAAAATAAATAAATAAACTTAAAATTTTAATAAACCTTAAAATACATACATGCATACAGGCTTCTGAGGGAAGCCAAACAGATGGAAACTTTTCCTTTTAGAAACAAAATCTGGGGCACCTGGGGGGCTCAGCCAGTTGAGCGTCCAGCTTCGGCTCAGGTCATGACCTCACAGTTCATGGGTTCGAGCCCCGTGTCAGGCTCTGTGCTGACAGCTCAGAGCCTGGGGCCTGTCTTCAGATTCTGTGTCTCCCTCTCTCTCTGACCCTCCCCTGCTCACGCTGTCTCTCTCTCTCTCTCTCAAAAATAAAAAAAAAATTTTAAAAAGAAACAAAATCTATTTACCCTAACCAATAGGTCTATTTTATTCTATCACTTGAATATTCATCTCCTTTATAATTAGTACTATCAATTGTTCTGAGTACAATAATTCAGTACAGCCAGGGCCCATTGTCGGCATCTTTCCGAGCAAACCAGAGTAGACAGGAACAAAGCACAAGCAACGGCAAGGCTAACAATTAATACTGTGACCTATTTAAAGATGTGCCAAACGTGGCACAGGTACACTAAGTCGGCACAAGTGACAGGTCCCGACAGCCTGGAATATGTAGTTAGCAGTCAGACATGCAGATGTCCCGCTAGCAGTACAGACCAGCGGGACAGAAACAAGAGCTGTGGAAGAAGCTGGGCGGGCAGGGGGGTGGGAAAGCCGCCCAGCGGGACGATCCTTGAACAATGACAACGGTTCCGAGGAAGTCCGAAAGCAAGTCAAGCAATTAAAAAATAAATCGCACACCCCCTCCAACCTCTCTGTCACGTTGCTGCCAGATGTGAGACAGCTGTCACCAGGTTATTCTCCTGCACAGAAGGCGGATCTTTGACCCGGGGCTCACAGATTTTCAAACCTTGCTTCATGAAACCCCGCCCATTCTGCCCAGGTGCCAGGTGCCAAGGTGACAGGAACGGGAAAGAGGGACACTTGGGGCAGCCGGGAATCCAGTGTCTCTAGCAACCAAAGCAACTCCGTCTCTACCTTTCTTATGCACTGTGCTCTGGGTGCAAAACCAGGAAAACCCTGCTGCTAAGTAAGACCTGGAAATGGCTGCCCTGATATAATGTGTCCTAACTTCTCAGGCTGCTCAAGGGACTTCATAACCAGATGCTACTTTACGTCTCCAACATACTTCCCCCGATTTTCCCCAAACACACTGGTCGTTCCTGCCAAACAGCTGGACTCTCTAAGTTCCCCCGGCATCATCTTCATCTTCGCCGTCAACCCCACCATCAGAAATGTCGTTTCGCTTGCCTTCATGCACTTTGTTCAATTCAACACATTCTACGCAACTTCTGTGGACAAAATACTTTGTTAAATGAGACATGTTACTACCTTCGAGTAGCTTTCAATTTAGTGCATAAGGAAACAGACACAGCAACTACCACAATATAAATCAGAATAAAACCAACATTAAAGAGAAGGCCAAACACCTACAACTTCTGGGGTGAAATGAGGAAAAGCAATTTTTTCTAGTGTAATCGGAAAAGGCAAGGATATTGGAACTGGATCTTGATGAATGTGGATAGAGAATACAGTGAAAAGTAAAGTCCCCACCACATAAAGATACAAAAGCAAAACATGCCAAAGTACGTGGCACATTCTGGAGATAACAGCAGATATGTGGCTGGAGCAAGTGGAGAGCTGTGGACCACCACTGTGGAAGAAAACCCTGGGATCAGTTCGTTACAGCTCTGCCAGGCTTCAATAAAAATAACCCCAAGGGGCGCCTGGGTGACTCAGTTCGTTAAGCATCTGACTTGGGTGCAAGTCATGATGTCATGGTTCATGGGTTTAAGGCCCACATTAGGCTCTCCGCTGTGAGCACAGAGATGCTCTGTCGCCCCGTTCTCTCTCTCTGCCCCTTCTCTGCTCACACTTCCTCTCTCTCAAAAATAAACATTTAAAAAGTAAAAATGAAATTAAAATTAAAAATCGCCTAGTTAAAAAAATAATCCCTAATTTGACAGTGCACTTTATAGTTTATCAAATAGTAACTTAAAGCATAAAGATGTAATAATTTTAAGACAATTTTTAAATATTTCCATCAACCATCACAACAACCCTACCAAGTTAAGCAGGGTGAAGATTCTCAAGGCCATTTGAAACAGATGAGGAAACGGAGGTAGGCAAAAACACATTAATATTTATGAAACATTCACTGTGTACCAAGGCCTCTGCAAGGTGACTGGCAAACATTATGACCTTGTGAGATGAAGAAGTATCATCACACCAACCTTACAAAAATGAAAACAAGTTCAGAGAGGTTGAGAACCATGTCCAGAGCATATAACCAGTAGTGGTAGATTCAGGTCTGGGACCAGACCAGCTTCCAAATCAAGCTGTGCTCTGACAAAATAGTGTCCCTTTTATTGTGGAGGCAAAAAGTTGGGGGGCAATTTTCAGAGGCCTTTAGAGCAGTAACAAGATCTGAACTGTTTTTAATTTTTTTTTTTGTTTATTCATTTTTGAGAGACAGAGAGTCAGAGTACAAGCAGGGGAGGGACAGAGAGAGAGGGAGACACAGAAGCGGAAGCAGGCTCCAGGCTCTGAGCTAGCTGTCAGCACAGAGCCTGACGCGGGGCTTGAATTGACAAACCGTGAGATCATGACCTGAGCTGAAGTTGGATACTTAACCAACTGAGCCACTGAGGCACACTTGATCTGAACTATTTTTAAAAGGGACTCTTAGCAAATTACCAAAGTAATCCCGATGAGCCGCCTACACTGGAAATAAAACAGAACCAGTTAGGAGGGTGCAGCAGGAACCAAAGAGTAGAAGTGACCCCAGCAGGCTAGACCACAGTCAGAAACACAAATTATGGCCAAGTCCCATGACTCTGTCATAAGGTCTCATCCTGACCCTTTTCTGGACGCTCACTGTGCTTCTTAGGAGTACCACACAGTTAAGCATTGACCAGATTTCATCGAACCTTAAATGCCATGATTGTAAGACATGCATTTTTTTAAAATTTTTAAAGTGTTTATTTATTTTAAGACAGAGAGCAAGTAGGGGAGCGGCAGAGAGCGAGAAAGGGAGAGAGAGAGAATCCCAAGCCAACTCAGCGCTGTCAGTGCAGAGCCCGTCGCAGGGCTTGATCTCACAAACCGCGAGATCAAGACCTGAACCGAAAACAAGAGTCAGACGTTTAACCAACTGAGTCACTCAGTTGTCCACGTAAGACACACTCTTATTTATGTCCTACTAAGAAAAAAAAATGTTAACATGTCACTGACTTCAAACATTAAAAATACACATATGAATATCTGCAACTGGAATTGATGAAATATGGTTAAGTTTTCTATATTTTTGTTCAATATGATTTTATTCTCCCCCTCAGTGAGACGCTGAGCCCCTGTCTTTCAAGGAATGACTGTTTAATGCCATGGCCTCTGGTGGAAGGCAGTGCAGTATAATTCATCATTCTGCCAGGATGCATGCAGTGTCTTTTCAGACGAAGCGCTTGCGGCCTGGGCCAAATCCTTCTCTGTCCAAAACGTGAAGGGATTTGTAAATTCCTGAGACCTGGCATCTACCTGACCACTCTTCTACATTATCCGTTAGTGACCCTACTGTAAATGAGAAAGACAAATAAGCATTTACCAAGAAAAATGATGGCGGCGGCGTGGACGGTAGCGGTAAGAATGACAAGTGGTATTTGCCAAGGGTTAACTATGTTGTACACATTTTACATGGATGTTGATGCTTCGTTCTCGTGATTCTATTGCCATCAATCTTATTACTAGATGAGCAAAATCAGTTTCCTACTGATAATTTGGAAGAAAGGAAAACCTAGAGGAGAGTTGAGTTTTACATCAAAGATCCCCATGAGGAGAGATCTGCCTAAAACACAATCCTGCTAGCTTTTGTTTCTCTTGATTTTGTGAAACATTAACTCAACCCCCTTAACTGCTCTTGGACAGTTCTTTATCGACAATGGACCAAATTGAAGCATCAGACGGTCACTATATATTTATTTTTAATTTTTTAGAATACATTTTTGTTTCACGAATATGAGCCAACAGAAAGAGACACGGCCCCGGAGAGCCCACAGTCCTCATTCTTACAGAGTGAATCTTTCAGGAACAATGGCTCTCAGGATATCTGCATGTCAGCAAGCCTCAATGTAAACATGGGACAACGACGAAAAGCCAGCAAATCAGCAGAAAGAATAAACAGGTCAGAAACACGGTAGCATTCAGTGACCATCACATATCTTAATAAATAAAGCCCTCACCCAGCTTATATAAGACTCCTCCTATGGGGACAGCTTGACCAACCAAAGAATCAACATAAAATACTCCCACAGCGTCTGCTTTTTTAAGAAGGATTCCATGAAAGTACCTCAGAATTACTCCCATGCCCTTACATTGACAATCTTACAGTTCACGAGAAAGTAGATGTTTCCCCCCTGACCAAAGTACTGAGTTTGAGAATCTTCTGTTCTGCATCAGCCAGTCTTACAAATGTCAACACTCAGGGTGTCTGGGTGGCTCAGTCGGCTGAAAGTCCAGCTTCGGCTCAGGTCATGATCTCGTGGTTCGTGGGTTCGAGCCCCGCGTCAGGCTCTGTGCTGACAGCTAGCTCAGAGCCTGGAGCCTGTCTTCGGATTCCGTGCCTCCCTCTCTCTCTGACCCTCCCCTGCTCACGCTCTCTCTCTCTCTCTCTCAAAAATAAATAAAACATTAAAAAATTAAAAAAAAAAAAACAAATGTCAACACTCAAGGTCCACATATTTGCTATTCATAAAAAAAAGCACATGAACTGACTACCTTTTCAGAATTTTGAGCTTGTTCCTTAAGACACCACAAACTTCTTCAGTCCTTCTATGTGCTGGGAATCCCATCTCCAAAGGGGATCACACAAGCCCCCTTGAACAATGTTCCATTCAGGTCCATCCCTAACAGGCACCTCACCAGCTTTTCTGCTCACCATATATCAGAGCTTATGAGTGCTAAAAAGCTCAGCTTTGTTTTGTTTTTGTTTTTTTAATTAAGGACAGGGCAAGAACTCTACCAGGAAAGCCATGCCTTTCCCTTCCCATCCATCTTCTCTTTTCCATCAGACAACATTACATTCATCCTACAAGGACCAGTGCAAATGTCATTTCCAAACCATCCTGACAGAATTAATAGTCCCTTCCACTGCGTCCCCAAACTATCTTGTTCACATGACTACTGGAGAACTAATATCCTTATTATAGTAAACTGTTTGTATGCCAGATAATGAGGTCTATGAAGACAGAAAACATCATTTATTCACTCTATCTCTATCTTTCCAAAAAGGATCTGACACAGGGGAGTTATTCAGTAAGTTTTTGTTAAATAATTTTATTAACGTGACTCAAAATCTTTAGTAAGAATTTTATTTCATTTAAGAAAAATATTGTAACAGCAGTCTTTGAAATAGTAATGAGAAAAAGAAAGTATCTTTTTAAGTGAAAAACCGAAATGGAGTAAAACCCCAAGTAAACAATATAAATTGCAGAAAATAATATTTTCCCTTTCCTATCCATTTTCTATGGTTTCTTAATTCTCTTCCATTAAACGACTCTTGGGGCAATTTTATTTATGAATAGTAATATCCAGTTTTATGAATCTGACAAATGTCTTGCCCCAAAGTTACAGAAATATGTATTTAGTGCTAAATAATACAAAATTCACTTTGCCACTTCTTATCAGAATATTTGCCTGCCTTTTAAAGACAGAACAGAATATTTAAATGAATCTGCATAGCCTAAATACAAGCCAGCCTTGAAACTGCGTAGTGAATGCCTGGCCAAAGGGAGAAGACAGACCACAGTTATAAAAATACTTAAATAATTTACAAAGCGAGTAATCATGTATTAACATATGAACTGAAGCTGATGAACTGAAATTTTATCAGTTGATAAAACATCTGTAAATCTGTATTCTGGACCTATTTCTAAAAATAGGGGGAAAAAAACATGTTTCATATTATTTGGTTATTTCTGGTCTGTGGGTAAATCCCAAAAGCTACATATGAATGATGCTTTGGGGAGAAAGGGTTTCTAATTTTCACTGAGCACACTCCTTGTACTTCTCAAACACCAGCCAGCTGTTCTCGGCGTACTTCCATGAGGAAGCCTCCCTCCTCCGCTCCTGTCTGTCCAAGTCTCACTCACTCTTTAAAACCAGCTCCAACGTCACGGGCTGAGCCCTCCCTAATTCCCCTCACTATCCAACTAGAAATTACGTCCATATGTCCTCAGCCCACTTCTACATCTCTCTCACAATCCGTGAAATATCCTTCCTGGAATGTAACCCCAGGAAGAGACCACCACGGGAGCTCAGCAATACTCACGGAGTTGAACTAGGCTTTCAGTCAACCTCAACTCCAGCTCCTCAGTTCAACAACACTATCCCCACATCAAGCCCAAGGTCCTTCTTCTCTGTTCTAACAGTCCCTAAAGAGTGAGGTCCCTTCTGCCTTTTTCTAGAGCCTAAGGGAGGACAGGCCTCATATAGTCACCATTCCCAGGTGTGAGGCTGTATAACATGATACGCACGCAGATTTCTCTCCAGGTATCTTCTGGTTTTGAAGCTTCTCTTTCTCTACCATTTCTCACAGAATTTATCACTGTTGATAAAATGGTCCAAGTTCTAAGTAATATCACCATTAATGTAATAACTTGATTAATTTGAAGTAGCTGAAGAATAAAAATTTACAAGTTCTCTTTACTAAATTAGAATCAATTAAAAAAAACAAGTCTGTTGTTGTTTGGACCTAATTAATAAAATCTTCCCTTTGTCCATCCTGCTAAATTCCAGTAATCCCACTGTGTACCAGCCTAACACACACCCTTCAAGACCCAGGGTTAAGCCCTAGCTCACTGGACAAATCTCACAGCTTCCGCTGTTCCCTCTGGGACTGACATCACCCCTCAGATCTGCCTTTCCACTTAGTAGATCTACTTAATAACATGACAATGGCCTACATGAACAACCCAATGAATATGACTTCTATGTTACCACTATAAAACTTTAATCCCCTTAATATTGTAATGTTAATATTATATTCCCATTTTCTAGATCAAGAAACTGAGTCTCAGAAGCTAAATAATTGGTGATAAGTGATAGAGCCAGAAATGGAATCCAGATCTGTCTAATTTATAAATTCATATTCCTTTTCCCATACCACAGTATGACTCTTGAATTTATTCTGTCAAGTATTAGTCTTGAATGATTCTAATAGTGTTGCCTTGCCTTACCATTTCTAGTGCATTACTTGTTTTGTTTTTCAACTTTCACCACCTGAATGCTTACATTTAGTTATGTATTCCATGAAAAGTTAGTCATCTGTACGTTGGAACATATTCCTCATGGGAACAAAATCTCATATGGTAATTAAATTTCTAAACCCATTCCTCAATGCTTATTTAACCCATAATGTTGTTGAATACTACTTCTGGGGCTATTTGGGAGAAAGAAAGAAAGAACAAAGTGAGAAAATGAACTTCCTCTGGTTTCCCTGGATTGGGGCCATCCTGCAACAACTTTTGAAAAAGAACACATTTCACTTGGCTTCATCTCACTTCTTTTCCTTCAGCCCTTTCTTCCCTCTCAGCATTCCTCTTATGACCTCATCAACAGAGAACCCACAGATCACTCCAGGCCATGCCACCCACCTTTCCGTCAAAGCTGGTGCTCCTGGGGTCCGTCTGTTATCCATAGGATGGTTTGAACACCATCCACCCGACTCTACTTGACATGAATGTGGGACTGGCCAGTCACTGGCCAATCATCAATACCCTCCCATTAAGTGTAGATATGCTTAAGTAGCTTGGTTTCATATAAATGGTTGTTAACATAAGACAGTCTGTTCTAGTGCATTACTTGTAAAACTGAGTTCTGACAGGCAGAAAGCAGGAAGGCAAGGCTGAGACCATAGTTACCAGCTCTCTGTGTTGTGTCCCCATGGACCTGATAGACTCCCAGATGGCCTGCATCTGCAGTGAGGCATTTTATTTCAAGGGTTTACAAGCTAGTCAGTAAAATTTGGGTAGATTTGGACTGGATGGAAGGGACTGGACTCTCAACTAGAATTAGTGAAAATCCTGAGTTAAAGAATGTTTTAAAAGTCAGTATATTGCTTTCAATTATGTAGAGTAAGTTAGCTATTTTATTATTTTATCTTCTAAATTAACTCCATTTTATTTCATTTTGAGTACAGCTGACACACAATGTTACATTAGTTTCAGGTGTACAACATAGTGATTCCACAACTCTATACACTATGCTATGTTCACCACAACCATAGAGGCCACCTGTCCCGATACATCGCTATTACAGCACTGACGAGATTCCTGGTTCTGTCCCTTTTATTCCTGTGATTTATTCATTCCATACTGGAAGCCTGTATCTCCCACTACTCTTCACCTATTTTGCTTCTTCCCCGCACCCTCTCCCCTTTGGCAACCGTCAGTTTGTTCTCTGTATTTACAGGTCTGACTCTGCTTTTTGTTTATTCATTTGGGTTTTTTTTAAGATTCTACCTATAAGTGACATCATATGGTATTTGTCTTTTTCAGTCTGACTTATTCCACTTAGCATGGGGTCCATCCATGTTGTCTCAAGTGGCACAATCTCATCCTATTTTATGTGTAATATCCCAGTGTGTGTATACATATCGATAGATACTTACATATGGAGGAAACTCCATACTGTTTTCCAACTTACATTCCCACCAACAGTGTATGAGATTCCTTTTCTCCCACATTCTCACCAACGCTTGTTATTGCTCATCTTTTTTATTTTAGCCATCTGACAGGTGTGAGCTGATATCTCATTGTGGTTTTGATTTGTATTTCCCTGATGATGAGCATCTTTTCATGTGTCTGTTCACCATCTGAATGTCTTCGTTGGAAAACTGTCTCTCCAGGTCTTCTAACCACTTTGTAACAGATTGTGTCTGCTGTTGAGTTGTATGAGTTCTTGGCATATTTTGGACACTAACTCCTTACTGGATATATCACTTGCAAGTATCTCCTCCCATTCAGTAGGTTATCTTTTTGTTTTGTTGATGGTTTCCTTTTCTGTACAAAAGCTTTTATTTTCAGACAACATGATACTATACATAGAAAATCCTAAAGATGGCACCAAGAAACTACTAGATGTAATAAATGAAGTCAGTAAAGTTGCAAGAACAAAAGTTAATATCCAGAAATTGGGAGCATTTCTATACACCAATAATAAAGTAGCAGAAAAAGAAATTAAGAAGATAACACAATTTACAATTGCACCAAAAAAATTAAATACCTAGGAATAAACGTAACTGAAGAGGTGAAAATCCATATTCCAGAAACTATAAAACACTAATGAAAAACCTGAAGATGATACAAACAAATGGAAAAACATTCCATGCTTGGAGACTGGAAGAATTAATATTGTTAAAATGTCCATATTACTCAAAGCAGTCTACATATTCAATGCAATCCCTAACAAAATCCTAACAGCATTTTTCACAAACTAGAACAAATGATACTAAAATATGTATGGAACCACAAAGACCCTGAACAACCAAAGCAATCTTGAGAAAGAAGAACAAAGCTGGAAGGGTCACAGTCCCAGATTTCAGGACATACGACAAATCTACAGTAATCAAAACGGTATGGTACTGTCACAAAAATGGACACACAGATCAATGGAACTGAATAGAGAGCCCAGAAATAAACCCACAATTACATGGTCAATTTATCTATGACAATCAATATACATCAATAAATGGTTCTGGGAAACTGGACAGTTACATGTAAAAGAATGAAACCGGACCACTTTCTTATACCACACACAAAAATAAGCTCAAAATGGATTAAAGACCGAAATGTGACCTGAAACCATAAAACTCCTAGAAGGAAACCCAGGCAGTAGTTTCTCTGGATTGGTCATAGCGACATTTTTCTAGATAGGTCACCTAAAGCAAGAGAAACAAAAGCAAAAATAAACTATTGGGACTAACTGAGCTATTATAAAGCAAGATGTAAACATGCACCTTTGGAGAATGGAGCCTTCACCATCCGGTAACAATGGCTTCAAACAAGAGTCCCAGGATAAAACACTGGGTTGAATGTTAATATGCTCACATCAGTAGGGTTTTTGAAATTATTATTATTATCATTATTATTATTATATTACTATGTTCTTTCTAGAAAAGGCAGGCATTATAAGAAGCCCAGATGTGAAACTTAGAATAATAAAACCAGAGAAAAAATATATCAGAGATTTGTAAAACTTAAATGTGGAAGTAATTAACTATTAGAATCACAGAAACTATAAGGTACAGTAAATATGTACTATTTCAAGCCAGTAAGTCGGTGGCAATTTGTTGCTCAAAGTAGAAAGTTAATACAGACAGAGGAGACACTTTGGTTAAAAAGAAAAGACTTAATGCACCCAACAAAGCTGGCTTTTTCAGAACCCAAGTGCTAGGCAGAGCTGCCTGTCTGTGGTCCAGACCACATAACCACCTCTTTGCTGAAGCCTCCCTAACACCGTATTAGTCCAGCATCTCCAAGCCCTGAAGTGTTACTGCACGTGGATCACAGGCTTCACAAATGTCCCTAAGAGCCCTACGGAGTATAAGTTACTGTACTGTCAAGTCAGCGTCCTATTCCCTCCTCAGGAGACACACACTCATCTTGGCTCTAATGGCTCCAGCGGACACGGCTCACAATAATCCCAAAGAACGGTTATAGCCCAGATGGGACACTGCGGTAACCAGTCCTCATGTGCATGGAGTTCCGGTCTACAGCTAAAGAAGTGTGCTGCAACACCAACGCGGGTTCTCAACTTCTGCAATGCATTTGGCATTAAACTCAAATATGCAGAACAGTGAACAAAGATGCAGTATGGAGAGAAAAAAGCGTGGTATCATGGGAAAAGGACACCATAGGAAGTAGGCAGTATTTTGTCGGCAACAGCCCTGCCCACACATATCACACAGCCTCCCCCTCAAACGAGGGGCTGATGACCCTTCAGGCATCTTCCAAGTCTAACAGTCCATGGTTCTCCAGTCTCAATATAAGAATCTCTAGCCCAATATTACAGCAAGTAACAAGGAGCCACTGCCTGGGGAGGCAGTGGGGGAGGGGAGAGCTAAACTAAGGTATCAAGAAAACAACTATTCTATCTGCTAAGAATACTTATTCTCAGTAACTAAGATTAGCCTGCAGGACTCTGAGTTTTAACACACACTGTGTTTTTAGCATTTGGGAGCCTAGTTTTATAAATGTCAACTGCATATATCTAGGTTGCAAAGAAAAGTCCATTCCAATTCTCTAAGATAACCTGCAGCTATGCTATATATATCCCTTTGTTATTCTACTCGAAGTTTAGTGCCCAGAAGTAATCATTCTATGTCCATTTTCTTATTATAAATATAACTGTGAAATATGGACATTTTATATGCAACCTATCACTAGCACTAGTTTATCTTTATGGCTGGCCAGCAAAAAAAAAAAAGGTGGGGGTATAAATTAAAGTACTCTGTTATAAAAAGCTTACCAACGAAGATCAAAGAAATGCACACCACATGTCCAGGCTGCTTCTAACCTACGCCAATACAAAATAGCTGGTAAGGAAAAGAAGTGTGGCTCAAAGTCCTATGCTGCCATGTCAGAGAACAGGCAGCTAAACCACCTCCTTTTCCTAGTTTACCTTCTGTCACTGACAGTCTTTATCATCCAATAAAAATGGCTACAGATCGTCACCCAAATTCTTGGCAATTCTTTCCTATAACTTAAAATTTAAAAAAAGATCATATTCGGACTATACATTTCAGTTTCTATTCTCATTCCACTTCACAGAGAAGCAAAATCTAGCGTGCTTGCAATTTAAGCTGGTATTAAACTGACCCCTGCTGGCCTCCTCTCTTCTGTTTCTGCATTTATCAGACAGCACAACACCTAATCGCATCCTATAGTTGAACGTGCACTTGATCAGTCTGTCAGAGCAAAAACATGATGTAGACGGTGTAAACAAAAAAGACGGTGAATTCCACGACTGCAAATGGAAGGATGCCTGCCTTCCTCAGAGCTTTGACTATCACATTTGCAAAACCCAGCAATTAAAATCACACTAGTATTCCACAAAAGTGTTTCCTAGAGCCTACCTATTTATTCCACAAATGAATTCAATCAACAGAGATTTCTGAAAGACCACAGAAAAGCAAAGATACTTAGAATTACATCACTGGCTCTCCAAGAATTCCCAGGCACTCACGAGTCCTTGAAAAAGATACATTTCAGAATTAAACTCTAGCTCACAATTGGGTACCGGAAAGGTAAGAAAGAAACAGGGCTACCATAAAAGGTGATGGCATATCCTGCCTCCTACGCCTCTATTCACTTGAGTTTCTTTAATAAACCAGCAGGGAAATTTGATCTATTTTTTTAAATATACTTTTTAAAGTTTATTTATTTTTGAGAAAGAAAGTATAAGCAGGGGAGGGGCAGAGAGAGATGGAGAGAGCGAGAATCCCAAGCAGGCTTCAAGCTGTCAACACAGAGCCCAACATGGGGCTTGAACTCATCATCCGTGAGATCATGACTTGAGCCGAAGTCAGACACTTAACCAACTGAGCCACCGTGGTGCCCCATTTCTCTTCCATTTTGATGAACTCACTATACTTCATGAATAATAACAGCTGCCATTTCCTGACGACCTATTACGTATCTGGCACTACGGCTTGGTGCTTTCCAACCACTGTCATATTTACCCCACTTGATAACTCTATGAGATAGGTATTTCTACACTTCGTTCATGGACGAGGAAAGCTCTATTCTAATACTGAGCAGAGCACACTACAATGGGTTTTTCTGAACAGACGTCTCTCCTCTATGAGAGAATGAGTGTCTTCGGGATAGGGGGTTATACCATTGCCATCTTTATGTCCCTGGCACCCAGCACATCCCCAGTAACTGGCACATGAAAGATACTCAGAATCTGTCTGCAGAATCTATGAATGGATATATTATTGAGTATGCATGCCTTCTAACTGCATACTGTGTGCATGACCTGTGCTTAAGTACTGAGAAAGGAGTAGAGGGAAAAGAAGATGAAGGTCTGATTCCTGAACACAGACATCCATATTTGACTATGGCAAGAAAAGAAGCCTCCAGCTATGAGTAAACAGAATGCTATGGAAATATGACTTAACATTAGTCAGTTAAAAAGCAAACAGGAAGAGAGCTTCTACATCAGAGGATCATGACACACACAGGTCCTAGACTTTACTGGAACCCGAAACCAATTCAGAGAACAAAAAGAAGAAAAGCAAAGAAAATCATGAAAACAAATACGGTGTAGAAATCCAAAAAAAAAAAATTTTATGTTCCAAAAAAAGCTAATGCATTTTTCTCATCCTTCCTTCTCCTCATTTCTCAGCATCTCTTTCCTTGCCTCTCCAGACAGATGAAGATAAATGATGTACAGTAGTTAAACTTCTTTGTTTGGTTACAAATGATCTTTTGTATCAACATTATTGTTATGTAAGCACTTTTAATATTGCTTCTAGCAGATGAGACTTCTGCTTCAACATATGTTATGGGGAAAATGGTAAAAATGTATTCATGACTGAAATAACTAAACAGTCCACACACACACACACACACAGCCTAGAAAATATTGTAAATAAATCTGGTTCATTGTGGTTGTTAAATAAGGTAAAACTGAAGATCCAACCTCTCTCCCCAAAATGAATAATCTCAGAGTCTCAGGCCTGTTAATACTTTCTATGGCCTCCTACCCTTCACACCACTGCTCCAAATCATTCCTTAAAAGAGACTGGAGTTAACCTCCTCTTTTGGCACCATCCCTGGCACAGGAGAGCATAAGTCGGGTGAAATCGGGTTCTTCGGTTCAACAATGGTCACCTGAAAAATCGAAACTTTACTAAGGAAACATGTAGAAAATAAAGCAGTGGTCAACTTTCTGGGCTCTGAGTTCAGACGGCAATAGTAATCCTGGCCAAGCCACCTACCTTTCTAAATCAAATATAGTAAGATTCCCTGGATTGTAAAACCAAGTTATCCCATGCAAAGAGCTTAGCATACTACCTGGAATATCAGTGTTGAATAAACATAACCCCATCTCACTTTCCTCCTAAAGTCTTGTCCTCAATCCTCAGTCTGAACAGATAGGCCCTCAGAATCCTTACTCTAGCTGGACTTGAACTTTCAATGTGTTAAATGAGTCCATCTTGCCTTCTCTCCATCCTTTCCCTTTCCTGCCAATAATCATCACCAATGAAACTCCTGTTCATATACACTTGTGTACTTGGGTATGTCTTATTTTGGTAACTGGAGGTCTCAAATTACCAGGATGGGCCAAATTTCAAATAATCTCGTCCACTGGTCCCTTAATGGCACTTGCTTTTATGGACCAGAAAAAATCTAAGTCCCATATCTATAACATCAAAAGCACCAGAGTGTGCATGGAAGTTACAGCCTCACAGAAATCTTCCAGGATCCCTGCTTGCTGGACCGTTAGAATTTCTCCCACTCTTCACACCACCCAGTCATAAACAAAGACCACAGCACATTCCAGATTTCAGACCCCATGACAGTATGACCTACACGCAACCTTCAGACATGCCATCTGTAACAGTCCAGCTCCCAGTAACTGATTAAATACATAACAAAAGTAGATGTTTGCATCCAATTAAGTGTTTAAATTTTACACATCAATATTTGAGTAAAACAGCAAACCAACTGATGCAAAAATTAAACATTATAAATTGCTCTGGAAAAAAAAGACTGAATATTTCTCAGAAATGAACTCTTGCTGCGTGGTGTGTCCCACGTCACCTCCCGCCCCACGCGCATCCTCAGAGCCAGCGCACGGCATGGCTGCGAACACTGTACGAGGCCGGCAGCTCAGAGGGCTGTCGCATTCGGAGGTCCCCGCGGGCCAGCACCGCAGCACGTCCGCATCCCGCCTCTGGCTTCGTGCGGCAGGGGCAGGACAAAGAAAGCGGCAGGCTCGGGGGTCTGTGAGCTTTCCTGTGACCATCTGCGGCACTTAAACACCTACCTTCCCAGGGTCCCCTGGTCTACAAGGTGAATTCTCCCCGTGTCAGAGAAACGTGAGCAGAATTTCCCTCCTCTGAGGTCTCGGGATCTAAAGCAGAGCCTCCAGCCCCCAAGAAGCTTCAGGAAGGATGATGATAAAATCTTGCCTTATAGCACTTGCCAGCACTTGGCTTTAACGTAACAATCACAAACCCTGTTCCCACTAATGCCTCCTACAAGCAAATATTTTGCACAGGCTTGGGAAGTCCAAACACACGTAAAATCTGCCTTACAAATTAAACTAATTCCCCAAGTTTTGACTTCGGAGGACAGCACAGGGCTGACAAACGTTCGGTGCTCACATTCTGAGAGAATTAGTGCCCGGTTCTATCAACTCCCTGAACGTCTGGAAAAAAACCTTTATTTTAGAAATGTGTACGTAGTACTTAATAGTTTATGCATACAACTGGGAATACAAGATCCTGCTTTTTGTATATCCATATTTGTATATCTTTGTATATCCGGCACCCAGCATGACACCCGGCCGTACCATACTAGAGAGAAGCTCTGTTAACTAAAAGAGTGGATCTGTTGCCTCTTAAGTGCTTGATAATCAGGCTTTTTGAACTCCAAATCCAAATGGAAAAATTTTCTCCCATTGACTTTCATTATAAAATTGGAGTTGCAGTCTTTAAAAAATATTTCACCCTAAGACATAGATAACGAAATCACATTTTAAAAAGTAACAATCATTTTAGAACTTCATGAATATTAACTGGTTAGAAAATATTAATAAAGGCAATTTCCAAAAGTGTGATATTTAAAGTCCAAAGCTGTTCTGAACTTAAGATATATTTCTCATATAAATGGTGTTTTGAATAGTGATTAGGTCAGATGAACTAAAGATTTCATTTTACAGTTTCATTACAAGTTTAAAAGCTTTTATAGTAGAAGCCCATGACTTTAATCACTATTTAATAGCTTATATTTTCTAAAAATACATTTGGCATTTTATCTTTTAAGTCAAGACCCCAGAAGAACTTACCTCCATATGCAAACAGGGCTGAGTGAAATAGACTGGTTCAAATTCCAGTTCCATCATTTGCTAAGCGACCTCGGGCAAGTCATACTAAACCTTTCTGCCTCAGCACACCTCTAACATGGGGACAACACGAAGTTGTGGGACTATCATTCTTGAAATACATTAATTAGATTTGCTTTTGTGTGTTTCCTTATACTTGACCCTGCCTCTGTGTTGTCAAAGGCATCCATTTGCCTGAGGGATATTTAAGTTGGTTGAAAGAGAACTACAAAGGGAAAGGGTTGATGTTAAGTTTTGACACTTGGAAATCATTGTTTTAAATCAACAGCGAGACATTCTTTTTTTTTTTTTTAACTTTATAGTTTATT